>VXAC01002062.1:563342-629611 GCA_013399225.1 Rhipidura dahli
GTTTTTGTTATTTTTTTTTTCGGGGGGGGGGGTGTTGTTTGTTTGTTTGTTTGTTTTGGTGTGATCTGTAAATGGGAACAGCAGAAATGAGAAAATGGAATATTTAAATTAATAAAATTAACCATATAGTCATGAATTTCAAGGAACTTTGGGGTTTAGCTGATTCTTAAATTGATTTTCCCATCACTAATACTAGAATTGATCCAAGTAGGAAAAATTTACTTGCAATTTTCCATTGTAGATCATTTTAAAAGAGTTATGTAGTTTAGGCCTGAATACCACATGCAATAATTCACAGAACAGCAATCCATAAGCTACACATCTCTTTTAATCTGTCAAGTGAAAATGCTAAACCAGGAACAGATGAGAATGCTAGATTTATTGTGACAATGTATTTTGGATTCCTTCTTTGCTTTTCTCACCTAAAAACTTCTACACTCTAGATATTATTCTTAGGTAAATACTTGACTTCCTATCCTTTCCTGGTGAAAATCAGCCTGCTTTCACCCAGACTCTCAGTAGAGACTGTCCAAATTACCAGTTTAGTATTCATTATAGAACATTTTTAAGTAATGTAATACCTAGTCCTATCTCTAAAGAAACAAATTAATTGAGTAGATGGTAAATGTAATGGTAAGTCTGCAGGGGAATAGGTCAGAAAGTACTGTATTGTTTTAAACTCTTGTTACAAATTTAAGCTACAGAAAGGTGACATATGGTCAGAAGAAATTTTTGGCTCACTCATGCAGCCAAAATTACTTAACATTTAAATCTGAGTAAAAGCATGAGTATTGGTGGATTCACATCAGTGGTTGTATCTGGAAGATGTCAGAAGGGCACACGTGCATGTGGGACTCTAGCTTGGGGCCCTAACCAGAGCATTGGTTGTTGGCAGTCTATATGCATTTGTCTTAATGTTTGCTGAGTTGGTTGAATTTGGGACACAGTCTAGACTCACACACTTGCCCATGAGCCTGAAAAGGGTCCTTGTGTTCCCAGTTTAGGTAGAGACCATATGAATGCTAAAACCCCAGTCATGATCACAAGCCCATTGTGAAGCCTATTTCTGGTTGCAATATGAAGGAAAAAAAAACCCAACCCTAGTATTTTATCATCAAGCAGCTTCCTGTTCTTATATAATCTTGCTATTGGTGATGTGAAATAAAAAGGGTGCATGCCTGTCCTTGCAGCAGTTATCCAAGGAGTCTTCTCTTGCCTATCAGAAATTTGTAGGGTCCTGCACTTCTTCCTCTCATGAGACCCATGTTTGACCTATTCATTCTTGTTTAAAATGTAGTTCCTACTATTTTCAGCTTAGTCTCTGTTTAAGGAGACAGCAGCATCTTAACTGAAGAGATAAACAGAATCTTCAATGCTGGTCTTTCTGAACTGCTTGTCACCATGCAGTGAAATTAACAAGGCACATGTTGACAATTTAGATTCCTCGTTCAGCATTTCACTAAGCCATCCACTTATCAGGTACTGATATGCCTGATTAAGACCCATTGCAGTTCCTGTGATGACTTTTAGACATACCTCCTCTATTCCATCCATCAAGAGAGTGAAGCTGTACTTCCACAATCACCACTTAGTTCCTTATCAGTCAGTCATGGCTGTGGGCTTTATTAATGCAAAATAATTCTCTCACCCTCTTGTCTCCTGACATCACTTTCCCCTCCAGTTTAATGGTGGGAAGCAATGAAGTAGCAGTACAGATATAGTGTGTGTCAGATAATCGTGGTAGCTACCAGGCAGCCAGATCATCAGGCCTTTCACAGAAGGAAACAGAATTACTGATATGAGAAGGCTGATATCAGATGAAGATGCTTTGTCTAGGAGAATCAAAATGAGCTTTTACAGGTTAGGAAGAAAGCTGATGAACGTACATCCTAGATAACATCTATAAGCCTGATGAGGAATATAAATAAAAAATAAACAAATAATGACACCAAATGTCAAGATTTATACACAAATTGTTAGCAGCTTTATGAAGCCTACCTATGTAGTGATATTGGAATATTGCTGTATATCCATTCCACAGCCATTTTTCTTGACATTTTTTTCAAAGAGATTTCCTCTTTTTCTGACTCTTAATATTAAAGGCATATTTGAATATTGGCTGTCACTAGAAATAGATGTTTCTGGATAAAAAGCAAGACAAGAGAATATTAAATCCCATTTCAAACACTCAGAAATCAGAAAATTCTGAAATTAAGTCTACGAGGTAATGGTTCTGAGTCCATTCACTACAATTAATCACATAAGCACATAATATTCCATTTTAAAACAGCGATTTTAATGTGCATAATGTACACACAGACAATAAAAAATCTCTTCTGCTACTCATATTTTAAGAAAATTATTGACTTTGATATAGAGAATGTCCATGAATATTCAACATTTTCATGAATACTACAACTTTGGTATTTTCATGGATATTTCAGAATCCAGATCTTCTAGTAAATATGTTATATCTTCCATCACTACATTATTCACACCACATGTTCAGGATATGACACACTAGAGCAGTCCATTTCTGAAAGATCCTACCCAGTGGAAAGAACTCATTCTGGAGCAGTTCTTGGAGGTCAGCAGCCCATGGGATGGACCCATATTGGAGAAGCTGGTGGAAGCTGTATCCCGTTGGTGATTAGACTGTATCTCATGGAAGGGCCCCCATGTTGGAGGAGGGGAAGAGTATGAGAAAGAAGAAGGTGCTTTTTGAACTGATGGCAACTCCCATTCTCAACCCTCCAGTGCCACACAAGGGCAGAAAGAGGCAGAATAATTGTGTGTGAAGTTGAGAGCAGGAAGATGGTATGGGAAGAAGGGTGGCACTGGAGAAATGTGGGATTAGTTTTGGTTTTATCCTGTTTTTAGTGGTTAACAAACCAAATTATTTTGCAAAGTCAAGTATGTTTTGCCCAAGATATTAAATGGGGAGTGATCTCCCTCTCCTTATCTCACTCCATGGACTGTTCCTGCCCCTGCTGAGGAGGGAGAAATAATCAAGCAGCCTGGTTGGCACCTGGTGACAATTAACCATGAGATCACTGGATTGCTGCTCAAAATGAAAGGGCAACAGATTGTCATTAAAAGTAAATAGGTCAATAGATCTAACTAAGCCTGATAATCCTCCATCTAATTTGGCGAGTTTCACTAATTGATTTCCTTTAACTTTTTTGTTTTCCGGCCATGATATAACACATTGAACAAAACATTTTTGTTTGTACACTTGAACTACTGGATCACCTAACAGCATGACCCCCAGTGCCAGGAATCAGCAGAAGAGGTCTGCATCAGCTCACAGGGTCTTGGGCTACAGTATTAGACAGATGATAGCAGGCTGCATAAACTTCCCTTAGGAAAGGTTTAGGACAGCTGATCCCTTTGAAGAGGTGAGAAGATGATCTCTGGAGGTTATTTTCCACTGTGTTTCCTAAGATTTTTGGAAATCCAGTGATAACATCCATTTCCATGAAACTATGGATATTTGGTTTCAGAAGCTCAGTGATGGCCTAGAATTGAAGATAACATCACTGGTGAATGATATGACTACAGAAAATCTAATCTGTAGCCAGCCTGCAACTCTCCAGCTCTTCTAAGTGAACATTTTTATTTAATTTTAACTACATTTTACTTTCAAAACTCAATTCACTCACAGTTAAGTAGCTCACATTCTAGGTTTGTAAATAGCTTGTCTGGTAAATGCAGGAGAGATGCTGGCAGGAAGCATCCACCTTCAGTGTTTCAATTAGTTCTGCTTGGCTTGTATCATCAGTTGACTGAATGTGTGATTGTGCACATTAGATGGAGTAATGTCTTCACGGTGACTTGGCAATTATTTAACCACTACATTGTACCCCAAATTCCATCTTTCTCAGATAAATAAAACAAATCTGTCATTATCCATCCGGAGTAGGAAGGAATGATTACCGCATACGTATAATTCACGGAAAGACATAATAACACACTTTTAATATGCTTCAAGTTGAACTTGCAAATGAACATCCTGCTGTGGAAAAAAACTCGTGCAGAGGTGTTGGTTTTCAGGAACCATTGCTGTTCAAAAGTGTTCAAAGTCTGTTTGATCTTGTAGATATTTTGAGTCTCTAAATCAGGCCCTACTTACTGTGATACGAGTAGAGGGAAGGAGAAGATGAATTCTGTGTGTTTGCCTGCAAAGCATGCAGAGTTATTTGGTTACCTGTAAAATACTGGGATCTTTTTCAAGAGATAGATTAGTTCCTCAAAACTGTTGTGCAGAGCAAGAAAGACCATGACTTCTGGTATGTCACAGCAATCAGAACATGACTGCTAGTATTCCTGTGTGCTGAAATGATGCACAAAAAAGAAATTGTGGGTAAAATATGAGATTTTTATGATATTTATGTGTTGGCCTAGAGAAAATTTAAAGGTCCCTTCCAATCAAACCATTCTGTGATTCTATGAAAGGTATTCACAGTTTTTTGCAACTCCTCTAGAGATAAACCCTCAGCTTGAGCCTGGAAAGTGTGCTGGTTCTAGGAAGTCAGGCAAGCAGGTATAGTGACTCTATGTCACTGAACCACCTGATGTGTACCTGGGCTGCAGTGCTCATCTCTGAGCTATCTGATCACCAAATGAGGACAGGAAGGAAGCCTCTCAGAAGTCAGGAGATTCATTTGGTGTATGGGGAGACTGAGATCTCAAATTTGATGTGTAAGTAGGGTAGTGAGTTTGGTCCTGTCTCTTTCTTGCTTTCCTTCATGTTTACTTGCATTCTCAGGCCATAATTAAAGCATTGGTTGCAATAACTTGGGGCTCATAGAATACTGGTCCAAATGCAGAAACTATTTTCCATGAGATATATCAAGTGTTCATTCTAAAGACTTGAGTGCTGAAAGGACTATTCATTCTCTTCATCAGGTTAAACTTACCTGATCCATCTTTCATCTGCCTACTGAGTTTATTCAGATTTCATAATTGAAAAAGAGCTTATTTAATCAATTCAGTCAGAATTGGCCACAAAATGTTTAAACTTCTCATACCCTTCCTTTTGAGCCATTATGACAAAACAAGACAGATGAGTACTAGAAGAATACATAAATATTTTTAATAATCTTTTAAAAGACAATGGTCTTCAAAAATTCTTGGAGTTCCTATAGCATCTACAGCTATTCAGCCACTGTGTGTAGATGAGCTCCCAGGCTGTGCACAGGCTTGTTGAAGACATGCAGACAGTACCTGTGCTTCACAATTATCCTGTCTGTATTTGCCTGCAGGATTGGCACTGTGTCTCATGTCTTTGAGAAATGCAAATGTTTTGGTGGGGGGGAAGAAAAAAAAAGGAAGGGTATATTGTTGCTTCAGAATTTTAGAATCTGGCAGCAGTATAATAAAATATTTCCCTCTTTGTCAATGTTCATTTTAATGCATTTTTGGAGATGTGGCAGCAAATTACAGTCGGAGAGATCAGTGCAGCTGGAAATATTTAATTTTCAGAAAGTGGAAGTACTGGGCTCCTGTGGAGTCCTAAAGCCTGAAGCTGATATATAGGCCCCAAATTTGCTTTCATTTAAGTCATTGGCAGAATTCCCATTGACTTCAAGTGAAGTAGCATTGGCCCAGTTTCAAAAAAGGAGTATTATTAGGTTTAACATTTTAAATCTACAAACATAAAGAGCAGTCTTAACATTATCATGACTGAGCATTTTATTTGCAAATGCATTTGACAGTATAGTCAAACAAAGAAATGTAGCTTATCTTTTAAACTTTCAAATTGCTAGGTCGAGCAAAATGGGAACTGCTTTCAATTAAATAATGCATTGAAAAGTATTGGAACAGAATTGCCTTTGACGGAAGAGAAATACTGTATTTATCTCATTGTAGTCCATTCACTGGTTTATGGCTCCAGAATCCTCAAGCAAATATCATAAATCCACATGACGTCCTTGTGTGTTCTAGCAGATGTTGCATTTGAGTCTCAGAGTCAGCTGAGAGATGTGTTAAAACTCATGTAACCAGGCAGCTTCATGTCAGCCACCCATCTGAGAAGTCTCAGAACTTCTAGTGACTACCGTGAGATTTTGGATAAAGTTAGACACCAGAAACTGGCTCCAGATTTGTCCACTAAAGAGGAGAACACCATGTGAAGTACAGCTGAAATATCCCACAACAAGCTAATAAAAAACTCTTTTGGGATTTCTGACATTACAGTTGTGAGAAAAATTCAGTTTGGGGGGCGTGTGTGCAAACACCAGAGCTAAGAGTGCTGCCAGGATGAAAGGCTGATCTAACCAGCTCTGTCTGGCACTGTTCACTGAGTGATGGAGCTTCTCAGGCATTGTCCTACCTGTTGCATCTTGGGAGGGTTGCCTACTCTTCAGCTGCACAAGTGACAACACCTCATGGCAGAGGTCCTGCTAAAAAAAAAGAAAAAGGGCAAAACAGTGCATGGGCCAGGTGCTCCTGAGGACAGGGAACTGGATCCTATTTTGGGTGTAAGGACAGTTCAGCAGGAGAGAGGAGAGGGCTGCAGGAATCCTGAGCCCTGCTTGGAGGCTGCTCTGGAGGCTGTGCTTCTTTGAGGCTCAGCTGCAGACTCCAGGGGTGTGGGGCTGCATCGGTGGTAGCAGCAAGCAGCAATGACTTCATCACCAGGAATGGCTTGACTAGCCCAGGTGTGCCTGTAGCTCCAGTCTCCTCATAGACAGGACTCTCAGAAGTAAATTCTTCCCCGGTCTGCCCTGTGGAGCCTCTGGTGTCTATTTATCTAGTGTTTCCAGCTGTAATGACTTGCTTGGGGTACAGCTGGGTTCTGAGAATCCTGTATCCAGAGGATGCCTTCCCCCCTACACCAGCATACTGGAATCTCTGAGTAAATGGGCTTCTGAGGAGTCAGTCAGTCACGCTCTTACCAAAAATATACTAATATTTGAACTATTCTCTTTCTCTATGCCTCAGATGTTGATTGGGTTTTGTTTGTTCAGTTGTGTATAAGATTTCTATGATGTGTTTGATTTCCTTTTGTGCTATTGAAAGAGAGGAAACAGAAAATTCAAAGGCAGTCAAGAGTAGGAGTGTTATATCCTAGCTGTTTAGAGCTAAGGGATTTCAAAGAAAGTACTGTGAGAAGATTTAGATGGTGCCTTGTGTACTGCATGGGCCAAAGTGCAACCAGGCACTGGGGCTGCCAAAGGCTAAAAATTCCCTCTCAATCTGTTTTCACAGAGAGGGGGAGCAAGGACTCCCCTGTTTCAGAAAAAGTCATCAGGCACCTGATGTGTTACAGGTCTGCCAGGGGCTGCAGCAGTCATGGACAGATATTTAACACTGGCCATGAAAATACAAGAGTACGAAAAAGTCCTCTGAATTTGCTTGTTTGCCATTAAGAAGAAGAAAAGTAAGTAAAAAGTACTTGCCTTATAATTGGATGATCAATAAACAAATTTACTGCAACATTCAAGCTTCCCAGAACTTGCAAGTGGAGTTCAAATGGACAGGATTAAGGGGATAGTGATAGTAACAATAACTGAAAAATGTATGATTGGTTAAAAAAATGAACCCTAGTACACTGACAGCTGAAAGGAGATGACTGTATTTACGATATGGAAGATGCATCCATTAATCCACTGCTCTCTACTACAGCAATTGCAGATGTTACAAACACTGTAACTGAAGGGAAATTATTCTGCTATTTTTTATACTGACAAGCCCATTTAAATAAACAATAACTGCAATTTACTGTGTATCCAGAATAATTCTTCTCAGAAGACTTCAACAGAGACCAGTGAATCTTTCCTTAATCCATCTGTTTCCGTGTTTGTTTACCATAATACAGAGGGGTCATGTACTGAGTAAACAGGTTGTTTTAGAAAGTTAATAACTCCTGAGTTATGAGATGAGACTTGGTGCCAAAACAAACACAGAGACATAAATGAGTTGGTTCGGGGATGGGACCATGACTACATAACTCAGTTTATCCATGAAAGACAAAACTCCTGTAAAGAGTTTTTATTTCATAGTGTGATGACAAATAATTTTAAAATAGATTTGTCAAGGCTTGGTTCTCTTCCACCAAATGGTGTGTTTTGCCACTGAACCAGACACTGAATGGTCAGAGTAAGACCATTCATGAAGTCTTAAAACAATTAATGCAGGATGAGTATTCCTGAATGTTTCACATTATACACTCTTAGAACATACAATTTGAAGTATACCTGTGGCTTCCTAGAAGTATTCAGTGCCTGCAGTAAGGGGGATAATGCCAGGGTGAGATGGACTTGGTTTTTTTTCAGTTAAAAGTATGTAATTTCTTGTTGACACAGAGTGTAACCACTAAAAAATCTCTGACAACTGTGTTTGAGAAGATCTTTCCCTAAAAAACCAGTTTTAAATGCTGTCTCATTATCTACAGTTGATGCTCTCACCATTCCTTTTTATAGCAACCATTTTTCAAATGGCTTTTTGAGTCAGTGCCTCACTCCAGTAGCCATTGTCTCTTTGAACACTCTATTCTGCCTGGTGTCTAAATTGCTGACTACCCCAGATCTAGAAGATGAATTACAGCAATGAAAAATATTCAAACATCAAAATGGCTGCTGTTTTTGATAGAAACTGCTTTAAATACTGGAAGTGGCCTAAGCTAGACATTCCTAGTATTAGCAATGCATTAGAGAAATCAGAAATGCATTTACCATTTAATATGTTAGATACCACAGAGCTGGGATAAATACATCAGAAAATACAGTGCTTAACTTCCTTACATATCTCTCTCTCTCTCGGTGTTCTCTTTTTCAAGAACTGTTGTTTATACTGATATTTCCTGTGTTGATACCGAAGTTATGCTACCTCTGCTGGTAAATCTGGCTATTTTAATCTGTTTGTGTGTTTGTGTGTTGATACAGCAAAAAATGTGCTTGGTACATCCTCTGGTGGCAACACTTGGAAACATCAGTTGGGATTGCGAAAAACTGGCAGTTTCTGCCTTTGTGAATTAGAGCTGCTTTTTCCCTGTTCAGGCAGAGGAAACTCAGTGGGCAAGAGGGTCCAAGAGAAGATGCTGGAGAGTAGAACACCTTCACTCCAGGCTGGGCTGCCCCAGGACAGGGTCACTGAGCTGTTCACCACAAGAGTTCAGAGGGCTCATGGCATGACCATCTTTCTCACCCCCCATGACATCCTGCCACCTCAAACTGTTCTTTTTATGGAAGAGAAGCAAAACTGATGAAGAGGTAGGTTGTGGGTATTTTTCCCATGCCTGAGGAAACTGCAGGAGCACTTTTGAAACACAAGCATTCAGACCAGGTGGTAAAACCCCATGCCAAGGAGGATGGTACAGGTTACTCTCTGTATTTAATGCAGCACTACTGAAGCAGTTTCCAGTGGGATGAATGACCTTGACTGAGCTGAATGGGAGGACTTGGCCTTTGAGAACCATGAGATCCCCTCACATCTCTCTCTGCTTCTTCCCAGACCACTCAGGCAAAACTCCTCCTCCCTGCAAGACAGTGAGCTGCTTGATGTCACTTATGGATTAATAATGATCACAAGAAAAGAAGAAAGAGTTCTGAAATAGGTGCGAAATTATATTAATTTAAAATTGGCTAGCACATGATTATTTGAGCAGCATGTGTAAACAGCTCCTTTTCTGATCAGGAGGTTTTATCCAAAGCCTAGTTATTTGCTTTCCTTCCTTTTTACCCTTTTAACTTCAGGAGATGGGGCAACATGCAAGAGGTTTTACTGTTCTACTTTTCCCTCCAACAACAGAAGGGGATTAGTTACTGTTTAATCAGCTGCTGTAGCACCAAGACTTGTTGATGAAGCCCATGAAATTAAGGTGTGGAGATTTCGTGATTCAGCAGAGTTCACAGAGCCAATGTCAAATTTCTGTCTGCTGAGGTAAACCCCGTGAGGGAGGCATAGAGGTCAGGAAAGAGGGACACTGGGGACATCAATAGGCTGGCTACATGGCTAGGCAGAAGCATTGCCATTTTGTAGTAACTTTCTGTGGCTGATCAATATTTAGTGCCTGCAACTTTAATACTGAATTATTTATCTGAGAATTTAAGTATTTGAACAAATATCAAAGCCAGTTTTATCCTGGGCTGCATCCAAATCAACATGGCCAGGGGGTCAAGTGAGGTGGTTCTGCCTCTATACTCCTTCTTTGTGAGATTCCACCTTGAGTACTGCTTCCAGATCTGGGTTCCCCAGCACAGGAAGGACATTGACCTATTGCAGCAAGTCCAGAGGAGGCCATCTAAATGATTAGAGGGATGGAGCACCTCTCCTGTGTGGAAAGCCTGAGAGCTGGAATTATTTAGCCTGAAGAGAAGACTTCAGGATGACCTAATTGTATCTTCCATGACCTGAAGGAAGCCGACAAGAAAGATGGAGAGGGACTATTTACAAGAGCACGTCGAGATAGGTCAAGGTATAATGGCTTTAAACTGAGAGTAGGTTTAGATTAGATATTAGGCAGAAATTCTTTACTGTGGGGGTGGTGAGGCAGTGGAACAGGTTGCCCAGGGAAGTTGTAGATGTCCCATCCTTGTAAATATTCAAAGCCAGGCTGGATGGGCCCCTGAGCCACCTGGTCTAGTGAAAAGTGTTGCTGCTTATGGCAGGGGAGTTGGAACAAGATGACCTATGAGGCCCCTTCCAATTTTAGCCATTCCATGATTCTGTATTTATTCAAACTGCAATATTAGAAGAGTAAACTATTAGGTACTCTGAGTACTAGAGTATACAGCCCTGGCTAGAAGGAACTTTGTGCATGTACACAACAAACATGATGAGCAGGCAATAAATAGCTTCCAGGCCATCTCCTACTGCTCAGAGATGGCTTGGCTGAAGTGGTATGTAGGGGGGGTCCTTAACAGAGCTTTGAAGACATGAAGTATTTGGACCATCCCTACTGATTGTCCAGTACCTGAAAAACATCAAAGAAAGATATTTTTTGTACAAAAACCATACATTTTGGAGATCTGTGTGTCAGGAAAAGAGAACAGACACATTTGTCCTGCAGCTGGAGCTGAAGGACTGACAGGAGTGAAAAAAAAGAGGAAACTTATTTCTGGGAGATGATGTCTGAACATGTACAAAGGTAGGTTTTTTGCTAGATCAAAAATGTGACTTTGTCATTTTTGGAGAAAAGCATTACACTTTGGCCAAATCCAATCATTCTACCATCAGATGAAATGAATCTTATGCAATGAAGTGGGTAGAAAGTGATAAACATTTTTCCCAAGAAGGGCATATGTTCTTTTATATGCCTTTATTCCCCCATATGATCAAATATTAAAAACTTTTAAAAGTAAAAAGATCTTTGTCACTCTCAGTTCATCCGCAAAGAGATTCCCTCATCCCTGCTGGAAGTGGCCTTGTTTGGCTCTTCATGTAAGACCTGTCATCTGATTTCAGTGTAAGGAAAGATTCTGGATTTATTTCCATCAACTGATGCATCTGTCCTCCTTCTTATCTTCTCACTCAACTTCCCCCTTAATTGTGTACAGGATCTGCAGGTACAAAACTGAACAGGAAAACTCCCCTCTCATAAAGTTCAGAGTTTAGTACCGGATTTCCCCTGGTAGGGATGGAGGAGCTTTTCCTTAGGTTGCTCTCTTTTGCAGCTGTAGGGGCCAGTGATACTCTCTTAGACTGCATCTCCATCCTGTGTCTGTCTGAGGGACAAACCCTGGATGTGCCAAGCCTGCAAACTGCTCTCAAGCATGTTTTGACTCCGGTGGCCAAATGCTGATTTCAGCTGGTGAGCAGCAGGCAATGAAGTTGTGGCAACCACCAGCCACAGCTGTCTCTCACCCATGGCTGGTGCCTTACTTCTCAGGGTGTGCCAAGACCCAGGCTGAGGATGGCTGTTTGTAAGCTAAGAGGTTTGCCAGGGTTCTGTGTGAAAGTGTGACTCTAGGTACAAATCCCAGACAGGTGCTTCCCAGATGATGCGCTGACTTTATTGTCCAAACAACATTGTATTACTGGATGCTTCATATATTTTCTGTCAGGAGGCCTTGGTATTAAAGGATGACAGAAGGATATTGAACACATTGTGGACTAATGAAGGAAATTTTACTGTCTGGGTCATTCAAGGATCAGGCGAAATTACCCAAAGGACTCTTTCTGGTCTTAATAGCAGGAAGTTCATTACTTTGCTGACATTAGCGTTACTGAGGCTGTAAACAGACAAGGTGGTAAACCTGTTTCAAGATGCCTATTAGAAGATCAAAAACCCTGTGGCCATACGACACAAAGCCCCAAAACAACTTCAGTCTGTCAGTTCAAATTTGTTCCAAATATTTTGAATTCTTAGTACAACTTCAATCTGTCTTGACAGATCAGTTTTTAGCTCATCCTGCCCACTCTAATTTTATGCCGAATACACATCATCTGTTTACCCATAGTTGGGATAAAGCCTGGCATATATCCATATACTGTACTCTGGCTAATTCATCAGAAATATGCCTGTGCCTCATTCAGATTGGATTTGTACCACAGGCTGATCCAGGAGCATACAGACCTTACACAGTGGAAGCACAGCCCGTGTGCAGCCTGTTGACAGAAATGGTATGTGACAGAAAGAATCTAGGAGGAACGTAAAAAGTGTAAAAGCTGGAGGAAAGCTGATGAGAAAAAAAAAAAAAAAAGGAGACATGACTTAAAATGGAAAAAATAAATTTAGAAAAAAAAGTAGCACGTGAAACAAAAGATTTGAAAACCATGAACAACACTGCGGGTAGTGCAAATACGGTGACACACAGTGCCAGACATAAAGCACTGAGAATACAGATTACAGGCAACTCAAGATGAGGCAGAAGGTCAATGCAAGCTTCTCAACTTGACGAAGGAATTACTGGGTGAATTTTTATGGTCCCTTTTATAAAGACGAAGCCTAATAGAGTGAACCTTTCCACTTAAATGTTGGTTGATCATGAGTAATTGCCAGTCGCTGTGGTGGTGCAGTCTGGATTGCACACACAGACTTGAGTGCATTTTTGCTGCAGCTCTGAAGCCAAGGCTGTGCTGCTGGCTACAAACAAGAGGAATGTAACAAGAAAATGGGGGGACCCTGTCTAGAGAAGAGGAAAAGATCTCATTAAAATCTAATGAAATACAAGGAGATATAAAATCCCCCATGATTTCAGTAAATTAGCAATAGCTCTTGAGAGCAGATTTAGACTTGACTCTAAGTCCTTCCTTGCCCTACCCAAATGTTCCCCTCTTACAGGTGCAACTGCTTTGATTTGGGTGACAACAGTCCTACCCCTTCACGTAGATGTCTACTACGGCTAAAATGTCAGCTGGGACTTTTTGCTGGGAAGGACACCATGTTTTGATTCTTTTCTCTCATTCTTCTGCCTGCTAGGGAAAGGGACAGGCATAAGGAAAGTGAAGGGAAGAGGGGTGTCTCATCATTTGGTCTCTTGTTGCCCAAAACTGAGTATATTTTGGTACTTTCTTCTTAGAAATTGGTAGGAAAGAAACACTATTTAAAAGACCATAAAATCAGTCTCACATATGTCCAGCTTAATTTCTTTCTATATGAAACTATTCCCAAAGTAATATCAGATTGCTCTTTTTTAAGTGGCTAATTAGCAAGAGAAGGTGTGTATTTGAGATCACAAAGTCTCTCCTATTAAGAGCTGGTAATGTAACCACATATTATCACACACTTCATTTACAGGACAACTGACAGATACTTTCTTAAAAAGCATTCCTTTATCTTTTCTCTCTCTTTGAGAAATAAAAACAATTACACAACAAAACAAATGTAGAATGAGGGAGCTGGAGGCTCAATGAAAAAAGAAATTTAGCTAATATAACAGAAGCCCAAAAATAAATTTGTTAAAAATGATTGAAATTTTAAAATCTCAGTAATTTAGGGTATTCTAACTTAATAAACCTTCCCTGCAATTCAAAAAGGTCTAAAAATGTCAAGAAAGGCACTTCCTTTTCTTGCAGGTGGAACCAAGATCCATCTTCCAAGGGCTTCATTGAATCCTTACTTTTGAGACCCTAAGATTGAGCACACATTTGGCTCAAGACAAATAATCCTCACAAAACAATTTCAGGGTCTTTGTGAATTAAAAAAAAAATATATGGTGAAGAACTGTGCAGTTTAGCTTTCTCATATACAGCAACAGGATTCTGCCCTAATTCAAAAAGAAGTAGCAATGACATTTTGCTAATTGGTCCTCCACTTCTTAGAAAGAGAAAAATTTTCTCATCAATCTGTCCCTAAGCTTCACAGATCTGACACTCACTGTTAAGGACAATGAAAGAAACTTTCTGCAGTTTGTAAATGCAGGACACCTATCAGACCTTTCTTTTTTGCATTTATGAACCCAAATGAAAACAGTGGGAACTGAGCTTTTTAGCCTTTTAGTGATTGAAAACAAAGTTAATTGTGATGTAACACTAACCACAATTATGGTAATCAACTCTAAAATGAGAATGAATCCTTAGTATTAGATTGAATTTTGTAAATGAGAAACTGAATTTAGGAACTGTTACTTGATTAACTAGCCAGGAGATGTTAAGAAGCATCTTGAACGCCACTCAAAACTTTTTAGGAAAGGGTGAATACTGTAATATCAAGTAGCTCACAAAAAATGTCTGTGCTCTGCAGCTACCCACTACTAAACATGCTTGGGAAAGAGTTCACAACAGCAAGGGAAGGCAGCAGGTCAGGAGAAGCAAGGGGAAGTTGTATTTTGGAGCAACAAATAAAAGCAACATGATACAGATGTGAAGAGGCCTTTGGAGAGAGGAGGAAGAGTTCACATTCAAGGGTTATAGGACACAGTTAATCTGCCTCTGTAGTGGTGCTCACTTGAGACACTTTAGGTTCTGCCTTGTGTAAACCAGTAATTTTCACAGAATTTCACAGTCTTCACTTATTCCCATGACTGAAGCTGGGTATCTAAACCCAAGGAATATATGCTTTCCAGGCAGTAGCAAAGGCCCTGGAAGCACAGGACTTTTTATTTTTATTTTTTCCCATCCGATTCCTGGCATTCGAGCACAGCGAGCACCTAGGAAGGGCTGCTGATCACTGTGCCTTGGGGAAACTGTAAGAAAAGTGTTTATGCCAAACAGGTGTGTAAACAACAGCCCACACAGAGCACACTTTGTCTGGCTGTCCAACTGTTTGGCCAAGAGGTGTCCTTGTTTTAACACTGTTACTACAGAGAAAGCACTTGGGGGGTTACCTGTGGGCTCACAATGCTCACAGCTCACCTTAACGCTTCCTAATAGCTCTGATTCCACTGAAATCACACAGGTGGGCTCCATTTTCCAAACAATAAGCAACAAAAATGGGTAGGACTTGCTGAAGAACTGAAGACAAACCAGCACAGGGATTTATGGTGCTCCTAAAATCACTGGTGGCCCTGCTGTATTTAATTTCTGGTGTTTGTGAATTTTATCTGAATAGATGTGACCCTGACATATGGCCTAATCTGCAGTTTATTTTTCAGTTTTAACAGAAACCAGTCATTTTCATACATATAATTTTTCTTGCAGAGTATCTCTTTGCCCACAGATGCTCCTTGGACAAGGGGCATAGGTCAGAAAAAAACAGACGCCAAATTATGATACATCTGTAGATACACATTTTCTTTGTTTGCCTTTTCTGTTGGGAACAAATCCTGCCTGAAGCTCTACAGTATGCAGACATCTAGTGGTTGGATAATATAATGCAATTACACATCTTTACAGGACACTTGGAAAAATTTTGTGCCATCATATCATCATCTGAAGGCCAGATACCTCAGGTCCTGTTGCAAAGAGATTCTTTGGTTCTTCAAGAACTTTTTTCATTCATTACATTCCTAGTCTCAGGTATTTTTAGATGCTCTGACCCCATGTGTCTCAAGGATCACATTTTAAATTGTGTGGAATTGAGGTGGTCAAAACAAAATCAGGAAGGTTCAAAATGCTGCAGCACATTTACATAATCACAGCCTATAGTTTCACACTGAGACTCCTGCACTTGGTAATCATTAGGGGCTTCCCTGCCAAGAGCACACAGCTCTCAGGATATTTTTGTGTTTGTTTTTTTATTTTTCTCTTGAGTAAACACCTCCTTATCTGTGTGAACTACTACATTTTTCTAAGCCATGAATAAATATTTCAGCTACCTTTGGTTTGCATTTTTTTCTTTTTGCTTGGCTGCATGTATGATTACCCAGCTAAAGAGACCAAGCCATTTTCAACTTATGATCCAAGATAATGAAACCCACTTCCTATGGACCTATAGTGCATCAAAAGGAAAAAAACCCCGATATCTTCACAACATGAGGCTAAACAGACATTTTCTAGAACTGCTTTATACCTGCTATTTAACATATTGCTGACATGGTGTATCATATTCAGCTCTATGTGCTCACTGACTTATCACAGCTTTCATCTGTTTCATGCTCACCACTGTCAGATGTTTACATGGGAGGCACTTCAGAAAGCACTGCTTGTAGTGTGTACTTATATTAAAGCCTAAGGGAGGAAAAGAGTTTATGGCTATGTAAGATCAAGTTGTTTTTGTCTCCATCTCAGACACAAACATCACCTTTAATAATAAGCACAGAGTTGCTTATGTGTTTGAAACTCCTGCCTTCTTGAGTGCTTCACTTTATAAAAGAATGGAGTTTGTGTTCAGACCGTATTTCTTTACTGTCTTCCATCTCAGGAGATGTGGTGGGTGTGGGAAGGTAGCTCAGCACAGAGAATGTGGTGAGCAGCCAGGGTTTGGGGTGAGGATTGCTGTCCAAGGACAAGCAGCCAATTCCCTGTCACTGGTGGGAAAGGTGCAGGAGAGAAGCAGTTTCAGGGAATAAGATGAGGTTTCTGGCTGGATGCGGTTTTTGATCACTGACTTGGGAGTTGGCTGCGAGTTTGTCAGCTGGTGTTACACAACCCAGAATGGATTGCTTCCAACACAAGCAAGTTGAGAGGGAAATAGAGAAGGAATATTTCCAACCACATCCCTGTCAGTGCAAAGGGCACTTAAGGAAGTTTCTTTATGCTGTTTTTGCTTTATTATCTTGATACTTTCCTTTTTTTGGTTATTCAAGGCTTAAACAGCTCAATGAGTACTTTATAGGGCAAATTCTTTCCAAGTATATCTAATATTTCCCTTCTTTTACCCCATCTTCAGTTGTTTCCCTCATATTTGGGGAGGAGAGGGCCTCTTTGTATGAAGATGAGGTCAGGCTGTGGGGAAGGCCAGGCAGAAGTAAAAAGCTGCTCCTGTCTCTGTAAACAGCATGGGAAGAATGCTGGTGAGAAGCATTTGAAGATACTGAACAGAAGAACCACAAAAAATAACCCAGCACTGAAAAGCAAACCTTGCATGGTCCAGCCTCAGGAGGTGTAGTGGGTGTTTCTGCAGTTACCTGACATTTCAGCAGGCAGCACATAAAGGGAGAACACATCTCAAAGCAAACTCCATAGCTGGTGATACCACCATGAAACCCAGCCAAGGCCAAAATTTGTACTCCTTCCATAGTCCTCAACACCTAGAGGGTTTTCCCCTTTTTCTCTACAGCCATCATTTCCCCTGAGGTTCCCCCCATTTCTACAAGAAAGGAAGCTTCCCTTCATTCTGGCTGGCATGGATGTGACAACCACGAAAGGACCAGTTTGCCCAAGGCCACTACTGCAGCAGTGCTGTGATTACCAGTCAAACTCAATGAAGGTGAGTCTGTGCTTATGGCAGCTGCACCCTGGCAGGGCCTGGAAAACGCTGATGGGTGTGACTTCTTGTGAAGTTGCATGTGCATAGATCTCCCCTCCTCATTCCTTGCCAGCAAAATGCAGTTTAAATTTCTCAGTAAAGTTATTTTTTCTTTATGTTGCCCTGCTGTTAAGCACTTTCACCTCATCATCAGCAGTCATCTTCAATTACCCTCTGAGAGTCAGGAACACAGATGAGTCAACCTTTAGGATGCAGAGCAGGATGCTGGACAGGGACCACTCCTCCTAGACTCATGTCCTACCTCACATCTGTTTCCAGACACAGCCACTACCACGCTCTCGCCAATGTAATGTCTGGGATCAAGCTTATCCTTTAGCCCACACCAATTTATGCCTGTTTACCTCCCAGATATATTTTGGGAACAGGCCTTATTGACAGAATTTATTATTACTCCACCTAGTCTTCAATTTTATAGAAAGGAAAGGTGGGAGTCAGGGTAAAAGGCAGCTCTAGGGATGCACAATGCTCTCTGATTCAGGTAAGTGGGAACCCAGGACCATAGCCCAAAGTGCAAGGCACATCATATCATGGTCTGAAGTCAAACTAAGCGTTCAAAGGCTCTAAATTTTTCTGAGAGCTCCAGAAAACTACAGAGGAAACTGAAGAACACATCACCTGTGGAGGTAAGATCACTTACAGCAGGCATCTGCCTCAATTCACCTTCCTTCTCCCAAGAGCTGGATCTCTTCCTATTTCCAATACCTTCCCACAGTCTATCAGAAGCCTGCGGAGCAAGCTTCTGCATGATGAGGCACAAAGTTGCTTTTAAGTATTATGCCATTGAATTCTTGACCAACAAGTGTGCAACTCTTGGAAACTTATAATTCACATTTCTAATAAATCTCTAAAATTATATGAAGGATTATGCCCATTAACATTTACCTTTAAAAATACTTCCAGAAAGAAATCTGATTTTAGCAGCTGTAGACTTGAAGAGGAAACTATTAATTTAGGGCCTTACACTATCCTCAGAACCTCTTTATCAATTTTATGATTTCTTAGAAATATTAATACATAGGCAGGCATGTGGAACTCTAATTGGAGAGCAGCGGAGCCTTGCCACACTCAATAAAACCACTCATGGATGCAGTGTAACTGAAATAATACACAGAGATCCCTTTCTGAAAATTCCTCCCTGTGGATTCCTACCAAAACCAGAAAGACTAATTTAATTTTTCCCAACTCAAAATGAATGGGAGTTGACCAATCTGTAATTAGAATGGGTGTGTTTTTTGAATGAATTTGTTGTTATAATTAGATCTAGTTCTTAAGACCCAAAACTGTTATAAGTATTTTTACCAGTGGGTTTTCTTTTTCTTTCAAAGCCAAGCCTCGGAAAAAATAAGTCTGACAAATGTTGAGACAAATTTACTAACTTCAATTCCTCAGTAGTAGCAGTATTTATATGACTAGAATTTCACTGCACAAGGCAATGCTTGAAAGAACAGCAAACACAGGAAGGGAGCACAGGAAAGGGAAATAATGAACTTTTTGGTGGAGACATTACATCATTTGCTTTGCAATGTATCTGTATTTCACAGCCACAAGAATATGAGCCAGCACCAAGATAATGAACATGTTTATTTAGAGAATAAATCTAGTTCAGATTTCATCATAATGTCAATATTTGCTATATTACTACTACAGTTCCTGTCAGTTAACACTCAGTAGTTAATAACACATTGTATGCAAAGGGAGAAGATCTGAATGAGCTGCGCATATAACCTGAGAATTGCCAGGTTTGGAATGTGTTTCACTCCACTTTTGGGGGGTTCTTTCATTGCTGGGTGCAAGGAGACAAGAACAGACCTTCACCTGGCAGAAACCAGTTGACGTCCACCTCACAGAGCTTTGTTTTATTTTCCCAAGAGTTTAGTACCAAACCCGACAACTAAGATAAATTATCAGGCTCCTGTCAAAAACTGAAGACAGTCCAACCAGGCCATTGCAGCAGAGACTTGTCCTGCCCTGTGGTGTGATGCAGATCGGTGGGAGGCTGGGGTCTGGTAATCTGGTGTTGGGGTTGGGCTCTAGCTGCAGCTGCTTGGGGAGTAACTGCTGAAGGAAGAGGGGCAGTAGCCAGTGAAGCTGCTCCATGCATGTGCTGCAGACACTGCAGGTGGAAAGTATGGTTTTGGCCAGCACTGAAATCTTGAACCCACTGTATAGGTAACGGGGTTATATTCCATTAAATATGGGCAAAAGATAGAGATAACCCTGAGAAATATAAGTTTCTCTAAGCCCAAGGAGCAAAATGTTGATTTGCTATTCTGCTAAGCCCAAAATGAACAGATGACCTCATGGTGGGCTGCTTGCATTACATTTTCAGTGCATTTATTGTAATGCATGCTGCCAAGCCTTAACTCCAAAGGAAGCATGTGTTCCTGCAGTACATCCAGCTACAAACACATTAAGTGGTTAGCAGCATCTGGGCCCCCTCACCCAGCTCACATGCTGAGTATGGGTTTGTCCTGTTGTTTCTACTGCCCCTAATATGCACATAAATTCCTCAGAGGGCTCGTAACTCGCTGTTCAGCAGCAGCTCTCCCCACAGCCCTTGTCAAGGTGGACTAAGGATGTCTTCTGACTCTGCATTTACCATTGCCTGGGAATGACTTTGTGATGGACAGTCAGTCTGCTCCAAAGCAGTGGCCTCCCCCTTGTGAGCCCCAGTTTGCATCTTCATGGTGGCCCAGACTGGAACTTGCCATCTGTGCCTCTGGGGTTCTTCCACTGACACAGAGCTCTGCAATGTCCCTCATGCTAGGAGGAGTAATGCCTCCCACCTTACTGACTCTGTCCTTCGGATCTTGGTGTTTCTCAGGAATTCAAAGCTATGAGGTTGAGTAGCTGGCTCAGACTATCCTTGCCTTATCTCCTCTGTTGGATAAGCCATGTGTGGCCCAGCATGGCAATGCCCATGCTGTGCAGCGAGCTCAGGACATGCAGAGTAAGCCCCCAGACCACCATCCTCAGCAATGTACAGAACAAACAGAACTGTCATAATTCACAGGAGAACAATGGCTGATAATTTTCTGCCTGAATTGAACAGTATGTCGCAAAGTTCCATGGCTCACCAAACAGAAAATAATCCAGACAATTATGTTTATAGTTGTACTGGTTAATTTTACTTAGTTCCGAACTGTCCTTTTTTTCAGTAAGGTTCCTAGTAATGCAAATGTCATTCAGCTTCATTCAGATAAACCATGTCAAGTGCATATGTTTGGCAGAGAAGTGCTCCTTTCTGCCAAAAAATTAATTCTGAATTTGTATAATACTCTTTGTCAACAAACAATGTTTTTATTACCTCTGTAGAATGCATCTCCCCTCTACAGAAAATATGGTTACTGACATCAAAAGAGATGATATGAAATAAAACTAAATCTAACATTCAAAACAATAATGAGTGTTTCTACATATTAGCATTCATACCAAGCTTAAAATCAGTACTATTTGGATCACGGATGACTATTGAATGCTATGGCAAAGTAGCTATAAAAGCAATGATAATGACAATTTAAAACCAGTTAACAGTGTGAATTGGAAGATTTACTACGTTTTCTTCTTTTAATGTACAGCCCATTCCCAGAATTTCACTGGACTGTGTGGACAGACCAACTGTCACAGCTGTCTATCAAGGCTGAATTAGATGAAGACAAACAATACAGGCTTTGTGGTTCAACTGAAGCAGCAGTCTCAAAAGTTTCCATTTCTCATCTGTGGGCACTGTGGGAGCATTGTCTTCCCTCTCTCTGAAAAGAGAATGGAACAATTATGTTACTGAAATTCCTCCGCAGTGGGTCTGAAAGACTGTTTATGTCCAGCCAGGGAGACAGGGAAAACTAAAAGCTGGGATTTCATGACAGCAGGTGGGAGCAGTTTCAGGGTATATACTTCAGTGACATAATGGTACTGATTCTTCTCTTTTAGGGTAAAGCCAGTGCTGCAAGATTTACAAGCAGTGGAGGAAATGGCAGTAAAAATGCAAAGTTAAAGGCAGTAGTTAAAATATTAATTTGAAACAAAGTTTTACAATTGGCTTTCTGAATCAGTCTGGTAATTGATTCTAACCTGGGGCTCATGATACTAAACTAGAAAGCAAAATACACTGGTCACAGAGAATTTTTTTACCATTTACTATTTTAGGGGCCTTACTAAGTGAAGTGCTGAGTACCATCTCTCACAAGAGTCAGGTGGGCTCAAGGGATAGAAAGCAATCACCCAATTTGTCCTAATAGCAGTAATATTCCTTTTCATTAGAAGCATTAATCAATACTTGATTTCATGAAAACACATATTCATGTGCTTTGGCATAACCTTAAGAATCCAGGTGCTCAGATTGCCCCAGTGCTCTCAGTTCAGAATATGAGAATGTCAAACCACTTCATTCTGTTGTACTAATAATTTGCCTTCTTTTTTTTTCCCTGAGGTAATTTTAGTGGTAACTATAGCTCAGTATATACCCACAACTAGTCTGAAAGTGTTTGTGTGTCACCTGGGGCTACAACTGCTTGCAGGAAGAGTCAACACATTCTAGAGAGCTTGCACTCTGGTCCTGACAGAGGATGGGAGAGATTTTTAGGCACCAGCAGTGCTGCTAAGAGGTCAGTGCCCAGCCACGAGACAATCCGTGTTGTGATTTCCACGTACGCCCTGGTGTTCATTCAGTGCCCCCTAAAAGTCATGTTGTCTTGCAGCAGCACCATTTGATGGTCCACTTGAAGAGCTTTCCGACCAGCTGCCTCCTAAGGGAGGCTGTAAGGCCCTCACAGAGCAGTGGGTTTTACACTCCACATAACACCCGGTTCTTCGTGGGGCCCGGTATAAAGGTATAACAAAAAAAAATCAAACAACAACCAAGTAACAATAACAAGTTATTCTCCATCTCTGGAAAAACTCCTGGCATGTTTTTCAGTGGCCTACTGATACAAGGGTGCAGGGACCAAACCCCTCCCTGAAGGGAACAGAAAGTTTCCATTTGCATGGCCAGAAGGTACTGGATCAGTGAATAAGACTGAACAATCCGAAAAAGAAAGTTCAAAAGAAGCCAAAACCTTTGTGTTTTTAAGGTTCCATTTAGGTAAACCAATGCTGTGGTACAGTGACACTTCCTCAATCTCAATTAGTGCTAAACTAATTAAGAAAATTGTTTTACACACTGCAGTGAGTAGTGCCTCTCCTCTTTCTTGGATAATCCTTAGTGTGATATAAGGGTGACTGAGTATCTAATTACTCCTTAATTGAATGCACATTTTGTACATTTTCAGCTAGTTCAAGCTTAATGCTTTTAGTCCAAAAGTCAAAGTCAGTGAAATCAAGTTGAACTGGGATTTGGATACCTATTGTATTAATGAATTACTTTTTGAAAGGAGCCTAATTATGAGCCGGTCAGAAGATTTCAGTTGTATTTTTTACAGAAATACTTAATGTATTGTCTGACAAAAGATTGATTGTATATATTGGTATTGTTATTCATGTTTGCCCTTTATTCTTGTTTAACAATAACTTTGCTACCATGCTAAATCAATAGCACTGTTCCATAATATACATATAACCTCAGGTCAAAGGTTTATGTAGATATGGAGATACCTGCTTCTCTTACTCTTCTGAGAAGTTTTTGGAGATGCAATATTTCAGCTACAATTATACAAATGGGCATGTGCATTATAACCAAAAAATTGCTTAGATGCCTTGTTTGTAGATTATATTTCTGCCCCTGAAATTTCCTTTGCTTGGGTTGAGTCCTACTTATATTTAGTAGAGACCCATTGCTTCTGGTGAAATCCTCTACAGATCAAATAACCATTCCCAAAGAAAACCTTCCAGAATCAGTGCCATAAAGTACAAATACCTGCAAAATCTGAGAGTTCTTCACAATACCCATGGTTTGAAAAAAAATATTAACAAGGTTAATCAAAACTCAGAAATGAACCTCAGAATGTAAAAAAATAATTATTTTTCCAAGAAGATTTATATCTAATTCTTTCATAAAATAGTTTTATGTACCTATATTCTTCACAGAGAAAATTTTCTTGTACAAAACTGAGATAAATGCAACACTATAAATCTTATCTCAGAAACAAGGAGCAGAAGCAGGAGCAAAGATAAGGAGCAAAGCTAGTACATTTTTAAGAACCAAAGGTCCCAATGTTCCTATAGCAATAGAAAGAACATATTTAAAAGAGAAGATATAAGAAAGCTTTAGTGAAAAGAATTATTTTTCAAAGTCTTCCAAAAATGTTGAGAAAGTGCAAATTAAGAGACTATGGAGAAATGAAATAGGATGGCCACTATAATATGTCTTTCCATCAGAGAGGGAGGAAGCAAGATGCCCCACTGCAGCAGCTTTAGGTCAAGATCACTAGACAAGATCAAAACCTTTATTCTGCTGCTTAAAAGTAGTAAATCTCCTTTCTGGAGAGCTTTTCCACCTCTTCTGTCTTACCATATTCCTTACCACCACTGTCTCCCACAATGTCTTATCTTTTTCTTTACAGAAGAATCTTGCCTTCTCCTCCTTAATACTATGACAAATCAAAAAGTTTAAGAGTTTAAAATGAAATCAAAAAACACGGGTGGCAAAACCAGTATAACACTGACAAAACATTAACTTTCTCCTACACCTTCCTAAAAAACAGCACCTGAAAGTACAGCCAGGCATGGATTCAGAGTGTCTCAGAAAAGAGAACTGAGTACCTTATCAAATCTTATCTTTCTTTAAATGCTTTGCATTCCTCCCATGAAAAGGTTACAATTTATTAAATCTACATCAAGTTCTGTGGGCATTTAACTACATCTAGCTAACGAAAATACACCTTTGTTTGTCTTGAGCTAAGGGGATGCATAAATGTTTTTAAATGAAGTTTTGCTGGGTAGCACTGCTCTGTCATAAACTCTGGTCTTATCCATAAAACATTGCGAAAAACAGTCATTGCTGACATTCTGTTTCTTGAGTGGCAAGTATCAGTTTCAAAAACACTTTCAGTATTCAGTAACTATCAAATAACTTGGTAGTTTCAATTTCCTACTTATTTACAAAACATGTCTGTCTGCTTAGCAAGAGTTTGCATATTTTTCATTGCACTCTTTATCTATATGAAATAATCAGAATTAAAAACTCCAGTAAGAGAAAGGACCTGTGACTACCTGGATCTTCAGTTTCAATGGAGTAATTATGTTCTGCTTGAATCTGTGTGATTTCATCCAGGTGAAACAGAGAGTACTTCCAGGGCCTAACTTGTATAGCATGGCTGAAGGATGAAAGCATATTTCAGGCTCTCTTCTCTGTAATGTACAGACATATGTACCTACATGTCCTTCTAGTACCTTTGACATTTGAGAGCCTAATACATTGTATTTTATATGCACTGATCTCTTTTTCTAAAAATGGGTGTAGCTTCATCAATGATGATTTAAGCTTCCTACTGATTTGCAGCATTTTCCCCACATGAAAATACCAAGGCAGAGTGTCAGTGCTTGTTCAGACTCTAACTTGTGTGTTGTGATTGCTAATGAACATGTTGTGAGGGTGTTTTGTATGACAGGCACTCCTGGCTCTTGGCTCCATTATCAGCTCCCAAGTAGCAGTCTACAAACCATACATGGTTTATGGTAAGCAGCTGGAAATTTTATTCTCAAAACTCTTTTTATGAAAAGCTGATGATAACAATGAATTATGAATAGGAAAGAATGTGTGATGCTGATAGAAACTCACAGGTCACAAAATTCAGGAACACTGAAGTATCATATTTGAAGCACAAGCAGGGATCTGATTCCTAGCCTACCCTATGACTTTTTTAGCTTTGAAAAGGAAGCACAGTACTCTTTCCTCCTTGTTTCTTTACATGCTAAGGGATTTTGACCATTTTCCATTCCTCCACAGTTTGTGTATTTCGTACAAGAGCTCAGTAAGGAATTGAGCAAGGACAATTCCAATATGATACTAACTCTGCAAACTCAAAATGGTTTTCTTTCTCATTTAGCACTTGATCAATGGCTATACTGATGCTCTGGCCTGGATACATAAATACCTACCACAGCAAGGACGTGTCTATGACTCCTGGCTGCCTCTGGCTACCAAGTTCCTACATTCTGGCCCCCACGTCAGAGGTAGGTCATATAAGCTACAAAAGTGTTTTTCTGCTCACTTATTTGAATCATAAGCAGTAGGAAGAGAATTTGTGCTGATATTACAGAGTTCACTTGCAATCTCAGTGTGCACCCTACTCCCCACTATTACAACGAAGTAGTGGAAAACAACCTCAAAAGGCACCATTTTTCAGCCATTCCTGGAGCTTTTGGTGGCCTGACGGGTCCAAAAGTTTTGTTTTGGTTCCAGTAAGCCTCTGATTATGGTGTGTGACTCATAATCCAAAGGTGTTTGGCCCTCTGTCCTACAGTCGTGCACTCAAGTGCAAGCACATTCTTGAGTACTCTGAAGTAGTAGGGGAGGGTTGGGCATTGTACATAAAACCTTAAATACAGAAGAACAGTGGTCAGTTTTGGTGATAACATCAAGTTCAGTTTCTCTAAGAGACCAAAACGTAACAATTAAATCAACCACATTTTAAGCACAAACTCTAAATTTATGGAGAAAAACAACAACCAATAAAAAAATCCCTCACTTAGAAGCAGCATAAATATACATATTTCAACAAATCTAGGAAATCAGTGTTTGGATTTCTAAAGAACTACTGTTGATAATCTTTGTGTCGGGTTGATTTGGGTTTTTTTAAACAGGAAAATGATAAGAAAAGTCATAGTAGCCTAATGATGCGTGGCTGCTGACAGCTCATTCCAGCTCTGGATCTACACAACAGGAAAGGATAAAATCCCCAAGTGTTAGAACTTCTGCAGAGTAACTTGTTTGTGAACTTCACAAACTGCAAATGCTACTAGTTAACTGAGCATAAAGACACGTGGATTGCTAATGTAAATGTGCATTAAAATGTAAATTTCACTGAGATCTCTTTAAACATATAAACACAGTCCACAGCACTGCATCACACTTCCCATTTCTCAAAGGCAAGGTGCAGCTCCAGGGCTCGCTCCGTATTTGAATGTTCTTTCGTATTCTACAATCTGTTATCATACAATTGACAATTCCATAAAGGGGAGAGTGCACCACTACCTGTTTGGTACCACTTCATTCCCACTGGCAACACCAGATACCCTCTTCAGTATCCCGGGGAAAGGGCACAGTTTTGTTGCCACAAGAGCCACTCAGCAGCTTCAAAACCGAGGGATTTGCACTCTCCATTCACAAAACACACCAGATACAGTCACCACATTGCCCTCTCTCCTTGCTGTGAAACTAATGCTGTGCCAGTTTCTCCTTGTCTGCTCAGACCTCCCAGTCTTCTGCAGCATCAGAAACGCAGTGTCTGCTCCTCCCACCCTACACTACACCTTCCTGTTCCCCAGGCCTAGCACAACCTTGTTATTTTAATGATGTCATTTATTTTTTCTCTAATCTTGAATGTACAACTAGGAAAATAGTAATTATATTAAGAATGTTTTTACCCCTAATTAATTTCTGCTGTCATAATTTACAGAAGATTGGATAAATTTGCAGCTGCTTCCAGTCTGAGGTCTACCACAGAGGTATGTGTGAGTGTGTATATGCATTTGTGTATATAAAAATTGATGCTTTCTCAGGAATTCCCAAATCAGTCACAAATGAAAAAATGTACTTGAGAAAAGAACTCAAGTAATGTGTGTATGTAGATGGAGTAGGTATAATACATCATCACACTTGGAAGATAATGTTTTATTTATGAATATAAAATAAATTTTGCCTGAGATGGGGAGTTTTGAGACAACTCACCGGAGATCAAATTCTTTAGTTTATTAATTATTCTCAGAGGAAAGCAAATTTAAGTTTAGGACTTTAAAAAGAAAATATTCTTTCAATATTATTTTAATAAATTATTTTTTTAGAAAAAGCTTGTACTGTCTTGTATTAAAAGAGCCTCACGGATTTCAATAACTTCTGTAACAGGCACCTATTTAACCTCCTCTTAGTAAATAGGAGCAATGCCGTTTACCTGCTCTATGGCTGGAATCATGTGTGTTCACCCTGATGTATAAAGGGATGAAAATATTGTAGGCATGCCATACTGAATTCACTATCATTACAAATTCAAGTTGATATTCAAGTGTTTGAAACCAGACATCTTGCTCTTTCACACATAGAGCTGTTCCACTAATGTAAAAGAGTGGAAAGGCATGTCTATCAAATCAGCTACATGTAAAGCAAGAAGAATTAAAGAGGGAGTGATAAATGCATTGGAAAACACAAGTAATGCTGTCCTCAGTGAAGAATGCAGTACTGGAAAAGTACTTATCCATTAGGAAAGGTGGTAAGCCCCAAAATTCCAGCAAGCCTTCTGGAATACTCACAATTCACACACTGAGAAATAGTGTGTCAGGCCCAAAACTGTCCAAAAAATAGCCTTTAATGAAATGGAAGATTTAAGGCTTTTCCTGTTTGATTTCTAGGAGTGGTAGCATTTGTTGTCCCCACTGTGAGGCTTTGCTGTATCTTGCTTATTCCAAGATCATTTGAAATTATCAGTAGCTCGATGCTCATAGCAAAGGTTCTGAGTCAAGCAGGAAGTATAAAACAAACTAGTATTAACAACGAGGAAGTCACAATGCTATCCCTTCTCTTTTCTTTCAGAAAAGGACCTGGGAGTCCCGGCAAACATCAAGTTCAGGCTGTCAGTAATGCACCCAAGGCAACAATGAAGTTGCACAGCCTCCTGGGCTGCACCAGGAAGAGCATTGCCAGCAGGTAGAGGGAAATGCTTCTGCTCAGCACTGACAGAACATCTGGAGCACTGGCCCCAGTCCTGGGTTCCCCAGTTCAGAAGAAACACAGACCAGCAACAGGGTCAAACATGGTAAGGGATTGGAGCATCTGTCATAAAAGGATGGCTAAGAGAGCTGGAACCATTCAGCCTCCAGAAAAGATGTTTCAACAGGGATTTTATTGATGTGTATAAATACTTTATGAGAACGAGTACAGAAGGCAGCACCAGACTCTTCAGCTGCATCCAGTCAAAGGAGAAGAGGCAATAGGTACAAACTGAAATACAGGAAATTTCATTTTAAATGGAAAAAAGCCTTTTTCCTTGCAAGAGTATACAGGAACAATTTGCTTAGAGAGATTAAGGAGTCTTCATCCTTGTGATAGTCAAAACCCAGCTGGACATGGCTCTGAGAAACCCACTGTAGTTAACACTGCTTTGAGCAGAGGATCGAACTAATAGATCTCCAGAGGCACCTTTCAATCACAACTACTCTGTTATTCTTTTTTCTTCACTGTCTAAAGCTGAACTCAATTTTTTACCCTGCCATGTCTGAAAGCAAATCTGTACTGAGCTTTTCCTCCAAACTCCTTAACACCTGACTGGTTCTACTGGATAAGATTTAAAGAGGTCAGAAATTTTTTTAATGGCTTTTTCAAAAGAAATGTATTTGAAAACTTCAGCAACTGCAGAAGAAGACGGGTGAAAAGGTCATTTAATGGAACGTGATTGGGATGCATTTCAAAAACACTACCAAAATGGAGTCCACAAAGTCATTAACCCCAGGCTATATGAGAGAGATACATTTTCAGCAGAAAAAAGCAGAACCAGACAAGGCCAACTAGATAGCAACAAACTTATTTTAAAACCCACTGGTTTAAAAAGAGCAGAGAGGCTACAATTCTGTTTTGTAATCCTGAAGGCTTCCTTTAGAGGCTGGCCAAACTTTGTCTTAGAACTGGACAGAAGTATTTTGCGATCTGGGCTTTCCCATGATGGAGGAACATTAAAATAAAAAATCAGTTCCTTCCCTGACACTGCACGCCATGATATTCCATGCTTGTGTCAACTCTGCTTCTTTTTCAACAAACTAGAACAAATTACATCAAAGATCAACATATGCCATTTGATCATAAGCCACAAAGAGTGCAGTTTTGTCAAGGTTTAAATCAAGGCTGATGAGCAGATGTTCTGAAGCTTGGGGAGCATGGTGTGCATAAAGCCTGCATTCTGATTCAGTCAAAATCAATTAGACCTTTCAAACAACCCCTTTTTACTCCTGTGGCTACACTTACAGGAACACTTCTCTCCTTCTTTCCTTGACAGGGTAACGAGGTCATGGCAAACTAACATTCCTCAAGGTTCTTCAAGTGGCTGTGCCACACCAACTTGGAATAAAAAAAGATGTTGAAAACTTTACTGACTGGAGTTCCAGCAGCCTTGGCAGAGGGGCATTGCGTAAGAAAATAAGTCAACCAGTGTATTTGTAATATTGAAGACATACCAGAGCTCTAAAATAAAAGGTAATCTGCTCTTTAAAAAGAAAAAATGTTCCTCTTGAATCACTAGGAAGATGCTGCTCTGAAAACTATTACTTCCCCATCTGCTTCTGAGTCTTCATAGCAGCATTCAGTTGATTGCAGCAGTCCCAGCTTAAGGGACTTCCCTCATTCCTGTGAAGGAAAGAATCTTTTTGAAGATTTCTGAGGTCTGTGTGAGGAGCTACTGTTCCCCAACACCTTCCTCCCAGAGAGGCGTGAGGAAATCACTACAAAGTAAGTAGGATTGTTTCCTTCCCTTTTTACCTCTTTGCATAGAAGAAACATGAATAAAGCCATGTGATTTCTTTTTATACTTCATTTTTTTCAGCTCCCTAAACTCAATAGCAAGGATATATAATGAAACCTTGATTAGTTCAGTGCTACTTGGACTGATGCACACAAAACTGAAAAGACCTGGCCAAATGAATTTCTGATAAATAATTCAATCAGGTGCAGAGAAACAAGTGTCATTTCTCCTGTGAGCTACAGTGTGCCAGAAGTCACAGTTCTTCCTCAGTGCTTGAGTGTCCATAATTAGCATAGCCCTACAGTGAGGACTATTACTTTGTATTAAAAATTCTATCATTTGGGAATTAAAACTAGAGATTATTTTGTGAAGCAGGGCCAAGATAAATCTTATTATATAGAACAAATCTTTATAAGTATTGACAAATGTAATAAAATTTCAAACATGAAAGCAAAAGGGAAATTTTTACATTTCAATTCCAACGTTGTAAAGGAAAGTCTTTCATGCTTAAAATTCAAACTCAGTGTGTCAAGTAATTTCACTGTTACAGATCTGAATTACCTGCACTGGCCTGAGGGCATTATTCACTCTCTGAGAAAAATTGTACTTTAATATTGCCACAATTTTGCCAAGTAATTTTTATGCAGAAGCTGGGATGCATTTGAAACATCCATTTCAAGATTAAAGCGACAACAATTGGTTACTGCAGAGAACCATGCAATTGAGAACTGGGCTTAGGGATATGCCCAAAATTAAATATGGGAATGAGAAAATAATATTTAAAAAAGGGATCAGTGTTTTAGGTTTTTTTGTTTAACTTCTCGGATGCAGATATTAAATAGGGATATAAAACACAAATAAACCCTTACTTCAAAAAATGTTTAGATGTAAACACTATACTGAATGCTTATGCTATATGGAAAGACCATGAAATTGCTGGTCACTGTCCTAGCCAATTTAATAATTTCTATCATATGCAGGAGGGATGATAATCTTCTTGCTTAGTTTTAATGGATCCATTTTTTGGAAGCACTGAATTACCAATCTTTTTTGTGGGTTATCTGCTGCCTGATCATTTGTTACTTCACATTAAATTGGGGACTGGACCCAGAACGTGCTCTGAAGGGGCATTAACTCCACAACAGAGCCTGACATGAGCTAGAGAGGGCAAGAATTTAAAGTACAAATAAATATCCTCACCCAGAACTGTTTATCAAAAACCTTTTAGCAGCATGTTTTCCAGATGAAACCCAAGATGAATCAGTTATTTTGTAGCTTTGAAGAAATGTAAAGATAGAAAACCTGATGTATTATATGATGTTTTTATATGATGTATTTCAACAGTAAATAGGGTAATGGGGAGTACCCAAAGTTTTTTATTTTTTAAATAAAGTTTTTTGTAGGGAACTAGATGAAAAAATTTACTATGTTAAAAAGCAGCACTTACTGAAAAAAGCAATCAATCCAATTCTTTTCTTGAAGATTTCCCAGATTTGCTGACTTATTTTTTGCATCTAGGCAGGGGCATTTCATTTCAAAATCAACCATAAAGCTGGTGCCTCGACTCACTGCTTTCAAGGCAACAATTTGTCTTAGAATTGTAGAATTGTTTAAGTTAGAAAAGACCTTTAAGATCATCATGTCCAACTATTAACCCAGCATTGCCACGTCCATCACTAAACCATGTTTCTGAAACTCACATGTACACATCTTAAATGCCTTCAGGGATGGTGACTCACCTACTTCCCTGGACTTTAATTCTCTTTGAATCTCATTGCCTGGTTGTTCATTATAGCAAAACATCCATTAACTAAGTATAACGAGGTTTAGGAGTAACTGTTGAGCATTAAGGGGATTTATTACTGATAGAGGCTAGGGGAGCATGACAGAGGTTTTAATAACTGAAGCAGGGATAATGTAGGTTCACATGTGTATTACACTTATGTCATCCTCAAATTCTTGGTCTGTGAGTCAATGCAGGTGGGAAAGAAGCAGCAACTACTTTGATGAATGAAATATGAAAAATTAGCCATGACAGAAGTTAATTTGTTTTCTCCTGTATCTTCACTGGAGTTGCCCAAATTTCAGTCTGGCTGGGAAAGAACAGTATCATTTAAAAAAAAAAAAAAAAAAAAAAAAAAGCACNNNAAAAAAAAAAAAAAAAAAAAGGCTCCTTTTAGAATTAAAGGCCTCTTTCCAGAACTACTACCCTGCTTTTTTAACAGAGTAAAAAGATCCACCAATGACTGGTCTTCTAGAAACATGGTAAGAAATAAACCAGTGAAATTCAGTACCTGGGGAAATATACCACATAACCAAGGCATACTATGCTCTTCCTCACTGCAGCAGGAGAAATTTAAAGCTACAAGAATTAGTTGTGATGTATCAGTGCATCATGATCCACTGCATGGGTGGTGGTGAATGACTTTGTTGTTTTGCACTTCTTTGGTTGCATGCATGGCTTTTGCTTTACCTATCAAACTGTCTCTGCTTCAACCCACCAGTTCTCTCACTTTTACCCTTCTGATGCTCTTTTCCATCCCGTAGGTGAGAGTGACCGAGCAGCCCGTGGGGCTTGGTTGCTAACTGGAGTTAAACTATGACAAAACCAAACTGTTATACCCCAGGATGAAATAGAAATTACAGTGTCAAAATTGACAATTGTGAAATTGTAAATAGTTAATTGACATCAGCTAAAATTAAGGGCATTTTCACCTTTAGCTAAATTATTTCAAAGTTTTGATTTTTCCACTAAGTTTTTACTTACCTGACTGAAGATTTACCATTGTTTTTCCTCCTCTGCTACTGAAATGCAGCCCTGATGACTCTATCACTAAGTGGCTGAGTTGGTCTGAAGTTATCTCCCAGGATTCCATCAGAGCCCTCTAAAAGTTCAGCACCTTTAACATGAGTCCTCAGTCTTCGAAATTCCTCTATCTGAAAGACAGAAAAACAGAAATGAAGAGGCTGGGACACATTCATCCCTGTGGGACTAATTATCAAACCCAGCCTTGCCCAGCCAATTCTGCAGCTCTGAAAATTGGAGTGTTCAGGTACCATATACTAAGGTCAATATACATTAATAACATTTTAAAATAGTTATCAGCACTGTCAAATCACTTGAGATACAGAGAAAAAAAAGAACTCTTATGCACATGGTTTGGCAAACTTATACTTTGCCTTTCCATAACTGCTCTTAGGATCTATAACCACCTTGGCCTTTACAGATTACATCCTATGAATCAACCTTACTGTTGTGTGTTGAGAGTAGTAATTCTAGTCTTCTTCAAAGAAGTGCATTTCAGGAATAACTCTCTTGACTATAAATTGTTTTCAAATTCTCCTGGTGATTTATTTACTGCCTGAAACTCTTGTTATCTTCTAAACCAGAAGAATACTGAACAGATTCTTAGCTTTAGAGGATGTCTGTTGACATTTTATATGGAAAAATACAATTTTTGTGATCAAAACAAAATACTGCTTCAAAAGATCTGTAGATGTAGATAGTTAGAAAGTCAAATACAGTAAAAAGTAAATATAAAAGATTTCAACTGAGCCAAAACAAACATGTTTCTTGCTTATAGACTCTTTTTAGATTTCTCTAAATCTAAGCTGGTGTAGGGAAGAGTATGAGCAGCTTCCATCTCCATCCCTGGTATTAGCATCAAGTGCTGCGTGATAAAAAACTTTACCTTACTGTTCATCAGTGCTGTTTAAAGAGTCTGGTATTTTAAACAGTCACAACTACTAGAAAAAAATTTTTTTTCTTTGACATATTCACAGGCTGTCTTAGCTGGATACAGCAAATGTACTTGATGGCTAACTCCCCTGGCATCAGCCTTTGTACTTGTACTGACCCTGTGATGCCTCACTATGCAGTTCATGTCTAACTTGAAACTGAAGATACATAGAAAGCAAAATGGAGCCTGGAGTATACAATCATTTTAACATCTAGAATGTTATAGAGTTAATTTCTCCATGAAAAACACCCTAGGGGATATTACAGGGAGAATGTAAGCATGATTCCAGAATTAAATTAAATGAGTTACTAAACAGCAGGTAATGGCACTTTTATTCTTATTCTGCCTACAGAGAATACTTTCTTACTGCAACCTGGAAGACAACTGCCCTCATTGTTTTCCACTCTACAGCAGTACTGATACAGACTTATTTACTTGATTTAGAGGCTAGCTCTTCTCTGCTTCATTTTCCTCAAAAAACAGTGTACTTGGAAATCAACACTCAGCTTCTGGCAGCTGAGATATAAGGCAACAGCTTAGACTGCAAAAATGAAAAAAGTTCCTTGAAGGTGCTTTTAGAGGCAGAATCCTGTTATGGAAGATTGTTGTTGTTGTTGTTGTTGTTGTTTAAAGCAAACTAAAAACAAACCCACTACCAGCTTGGAATTGAAAAAGTCTTCAGAACTCAAGGGCTGGTAAATCACTGAAGGAGTTTTGTAAAAGCATCCTCTTCTACCATCTGAGTCAACTCTGGAAAGTCTCAGATAATTGCAGTTTAGGAAAGAGCACTTTACAAAAATGTAGCTTTTGTATGATCTTGTGAGAATGAGATACTTCAAACAAAAACAGATGAAGGAGAGGGAAGAGCAGACTCTCTGCAAAGCTGGCATTTGTGAGCTGCCTCCTACTGTAACTACAAATGCTCCATCCCAGTTCCCACAGTGAAATCTTTCTCCAGGAGGAACTCCTCACAAAGCAGATTCCAGTTTCTTCAGTCAGGAGAGCAGATCTCTGTGCCTGCTCTTTAGTCTTTAGGGAAGTCAAGAATTGTAGTCCTGATCCAAGGGAGAATTGCTTTTGGGATCAACAGCCTCCTGGTTTAGTTGTTCCTTCCATGGTTAAGACAGCCGTGACAGAGACCCTCTACATACATGGTGGTTTGCTCTACTCCTGAGAAGTAGTTCTGTCAGAAAAGGACACTAGCTGTGCCAACACTACTTTCCCTGTTAAATTTCCATGTGGCCAGGCAATATGTGTGCCCTGCTCATCCTGTTTCACTGCTTACCCTCTCCTCCCAACCCCTCATAAGTCGATGCTGTGGAGTACACCCTGCAGCACTGCCAATGAAACAGATATTTTAGAGGTATACAGTTAAGCACCCTTGGATGTCCACATACTTTTACAGGAATAGTCACTTACAAAAGTTCTTCTCATGCCCAGAAGACATGAAGGATGACCCAAGCCTGTTCAGTCTGAAATTCATGATTAAGTTCTAACCAGTGTAGGGGCAAATACAAAAGATGAACAGTTTCATTTCTACGGAGTGAACACATTTATGTTCACATTTTGTAGAAATTTTTTACCACTCATTGTATTCAGATCCTGACCACTGCATTCTTCTGTTTCATTTACATATTTGCTGAAAAATAGAGCACACAAAACTAAGATTTTGCATGTTTTCTATAAACATTTATTCAGTATGAGGTATAGAAGCATTATCTTTCTGCTTGAAAATTTCACGTCTCCGTGACACCTTCCAAGAAAATGGACCTACTTCCCAGCACCCAGAATACCATGAAGCTGTGAGTGTTTTATTTTACAGTTTACATAAATTTTGCACAATTTCCACTACAGCTTCATATGCTAGTTACTATTTCTGTCCTTTAGGAGTTTTTGATTCTGAATGAGGTAGACAAAAGGACTACAGACCATGCCATTCAATACAAAACCAGTTAACTCTGACACTGAATACAGCAGAACAACAGCTCCTTCTGCATCATTGTTTAAAACCCCTACTCTGAGTGGCTTAGAAAATGTACTTGTTCTGGGCTCCAGTGAACCACAAATCATATTATTCACAAATGTTTCTTTCTTTTTTTTTAAATGTAGTGGAGAGAAGCATGACCAAGTCTTATTCAACTATTCCCTGCTCTTTATTGGCCTAATAGGAGGGAGTTTTCTCCCACTGCATTTCAGCAGTGCACATGCATGTGTGAGGTATCTCACAGAAGCAATCAACACAGTTTTTTCTGAGCTAGCGTATTTCAACATAAGTCAAATGAGGATGACAAAAATCACAACAGGAGGACAGGAATTCGCACAGAATGACCCATGAAGGAAAAAGCTCTTTGATGTAAGTGAAGTCTCATGACAAAGAAAATTACTTCCAGTGAGGAAACGGCACTGGATCTCAGGAAAGCACATCCTGATGCTGCAGTCCTGGATTGCTCTTTTGCTATTCATATAACCAGCACACTCAGAACTCCTTTCACTTAACATTGACTTAGACCAGTAGCATATCAACTCATCAGCTGAACTTTACTATCTGAGAATGTCTTTAGGAGAAAAAAAAAGGGCTCTCCACTTTGTAATGGTCCACCTATTGTGCCTATGTCAAAATAGTTACTTCATTGTTTCTAAATAACAAAATATCTTATGAGTGTAACCATGAACTAGAATTGCAATTTTATTCATTTATTCCCTTATGACCCACAGTTTGTTAAGCTAATCACTATTGCTGTGTTAATTGCAGAAAATGTGTATCATCTCCAATATATTAACTAGTTTGATCAGAGGAAAGAAATAAAACTTATTCCATGTTATACTATGTAATTCTTTATTTACTTGTTATTGACACTCAGAACTTGATTATTTCATGGCCTGAAAAATGAAAATAGAAAGCCTTGAATTTGTTTCTCACCGGCTATAACCACAGATGCTCCTAGTATTTGTATAAAGCACTTGACATTTCATTAGCATCCCAAAGAAGAAAGTTCTACAAGGTAATGACACATGTAAAAATAATGTATTTAAACCCATTAGAAATACATTTGCACTGAAATACATGATTTAATGCTAGAAGCTGGCTTAATAAAATTAAATGCCTCTACCAGCCTTCCATGGAAGATTCAAAATGGTGTATCCTATACCACATCCTCTTATTTTCCATAGAAAAAGCCCTTGCATTTCTAATCTCTCCTTAATCTCTCCTGGGCAGCCTGCTCCAGATGAACCTGCTTTAGCAGGGCATTTGGAATAGATGATCTCCAGAGGTGCCTTCCAACCCCAGTCATTTTGTGGTTCTGTGATTAAATGAAATCTCTCATAGGCACTCATGCCCGCATGCACAAAAGAGGCCACATATTTCATTGCAGCCAAAAGGCTAATTACAATTTAAAATCTTGGGATTTTAGGCTATAGCAAGATATTCTAGAACTGCCAAAATCTTAATATTTGGTCATCATGGAGACCTCGCCATACCTTTCAACTTATGAATCCCAGAATCACCTCCCCTCACTTATCCCATATTTACTTTTAATTGACATCTGAAAGCAATATCTGATGAAAGATAATTTTTTATCCCACCTTGCCAAAAGCCTTTCATGTTCTTAATAAATATCTTTCCTGCACAACCTTAACTTTTATGCTGCAATCATAAATATCAGTGAGGAATTTTTTTCTAATTGATGCTTGTCTATGACAAGTATAGTGGATCATACTGGCATAAGTCTGCTCCAATCCATCATTGGGCTCCAGTGCCACATCTCAGCCACATGCAGTGCCAGCAGGAGGGAAAAGCTCCTCCGTGACTTGCGTGCCCTTCCTCACTGCAATGGTTTTGGACTGGGTTGATATCAGTTTATACCTACCAAAGTAATGCAGCAACACAAACCAGCTACCCCTCACCTAACACGGCTGTGAATCTCAGTCTTTGCCCCAGGCACTATGGATCACTCTTCCCCAGGCACAAAATTCTTTTCAGGGGTCTTATCCCCTTCACACTACATTCCAACATCTTGTTTTCTTTTGGTAAATTAGTACAAAGCTAATGTTGCATTTCTCTTCTTAATTCCTCTTCCATTCACCCTCTTGCTGTCTCCCACTACACGTGGATGGCTTAAACTTGACTCTCCTCTGCACTCTGAGTGTATTAAAAGGGAACAGAGACTACAAAACCTGTAACCAGCAATATCATACTGTGTCTCAGTGTAATAGCTGTGGACTTTGTAAATCTGATTAAGTCCCCTTATTTATCAATATCGTATCTGGACAATTAGCTGACGATCTACAAAATGCACTCTGTCTTTAAAAGTTATTCTGAATCTAATAATGCTAACAGAATGCTGTTTACTCATTGCTGTAAGTAATGTTGTAAGTAATGCATTTACTCAGTAGTAAGCAACCACAAGTCTCATCTTTTCATAAACAAATAACACATTCATGATGGGATGCATTTGAGTGGCAGCTACCAGACAAATAACTTTTTGGGAGCTATTGCTTTTATCCTATGATTAGACCTAGAATTTAGTTTCCATAAGAAAAGAAACACTGCCAATTTTAAATTGCTAAAGATGTTAAAATTCCTGCTGGCATCACTTGCAAAATTTCAAATTATTAAAGCTGAAATAATTTAAATCTGAATTTATCGTCTTTTATACTTTTTTCCCATGCTTCACAGCAGGCAACGAAAATAAATGCTTTCAGCTACAGGGATTCTAGGTAGTTTCACTTAAATTAAACACACATTCCTCCAGCTGGGATTCACAGACTCTGGGAGAATGTTGATCAGGATTTTTCATTGTTTTTAGTGGGATTGTTTGTAGACAGATTTGAAAAGTTTTATGTAGAAAGGCTCACAACTGTTAGATTTAATTTAAGAAAAAAACCCCGAACACTTTAGAATACACACGTGTGAAATCAAATTTAAATAGGTAGTTTCTGTTTGACATTTATTATAAAACCAAATTTAAAAAGAGCCAGATAAATTAAATATAGTTCAATGCAATCTAGCCAGTCTGTACTACATTAACATTTTTCTTTCTCCAGGATGTAGTGCCTCCCTGCGCTTTTTTGTTCCTTTAACATCAAAAAGCAGTGATATTTGAAAGCTTACAGTTACAAAGAACTGGATTTCTTTTGCCCATTGACTTCCTTTTTTCCTTTCAATTCACTTAAATATAAGAATTATTTTAAATGCAGATGATAAATGATAACAAGGTTTTTCATCTCTGACCTTTGCGTTGCCTTCAGTGACTCAAAAGGTTTAACCTTTACTTGAAAAGCCATGTTCTGATCTAATGGGATCTTTAAGGAGAGCAGGCATAACATTCTGATATATATATTTGCACGCTATAACCTTTAGCTCATAACCATATTCCGAGGTCACTTGAAGCACAGCTGTTACCTGCACTTGGGACACGGTCAGAGGATAGCGAAACAATATCCAGGTGACACCTTCACTGCAGGGTGGAATGGTTAGAGAGCCCTCATACACCCAGTAGTCACGCAGAAGAGGATCTGAAATCAAAAGAAACATGGAATTTTAATGACATTAAGGAAGTTGATGGTGTCTCTCAGTTATGACAGCATATGACAGCTGTGGGCTCGCTCGCGTGACGGAGTTAGTAAGCAGCAAGCTAAGGTGTGAACTTATAGCCTGCCAAGCACTGCCCCCTACTCCTTCATATGAATGTTTATGAGCTTGTGGTCATTATATTACAGTGACTTACCCTGCAGATGAGCATTTTAAATATGAAAATGCCGCTTTATAGTTATGGGAAATAACAAGTCCACAGCTCTTTAAATTAACGTGGCAAATAAGCAATCTTATGGGAATAAAGGAATTCCTGTTAATGACAAAAACTAAAAGAGACACTGAATTTTGAAGGCAAGAGGGGCTGCGGTGATCGAATTTTAACTGACTTCTATGTTTAAGATCTGTCTCAAGAATTAATTTTATTTCATTTTTTTAGAAAAAGATCAATGAAAATTCAGCTGAAGAAAAACTTTTCACTTTGCAATTCTGGTGACATTTTTTGAGATGCACTGGTGCTTCCTACCTTTGGAAAAGCGAGCTGAATTTCAGAGCAGGAAAAACATCAAGGTTTACCTTAAAATTAAGTAATTTTTTAAGTTTATAAATATATTAATAGGTTTATAAATAACTGTTAGGATAAACAGTTGTCACTGAAGAAAATGTACAATATATTGTCCTTGTAGAGTTTTAACTCTACATTCAAGACATTTGATTTTAATTCTTTTAATTTTTTTAATTATTTTAATTTTTCATAGATTCCAATTACACCACTTCATAAGTGAGACTACACAGGGCTCTCCTTTGCTGCTGTAGGCCATACAGCCTAAAAAGTATGGAGAGGAAACTGCCTGACTGCAAAAGAGGGAACAAGAGAGAAACTGGAGACAAAGGCTGGTTAATCATGGCATGGAGAGCCAGGGAGAAGAATATGACTAGCTTGACAAGGGCAGAATGGGAGACTGGAAACAAATAAACCTGTTTGGTTGAACTAACCTGTTGCTGTCTTTTCTCTACTAACTCAGAGGACTATCACTAGAATTAAATCTTGCTAATGAAGCCTGTGATTGTCAGTGAATGGATTTTTTGTCAGTTTAATTTTCTTTCTCAGTTAGGAAATCATGTAGCAAGTCCATTGGCAGCAAGTTGCATTATCAAACACTCGAAAGTTAAGAAGTGCAAGAATTAATTCAGCCCATCCTGTGCATGTATTTTGACACTGTGTTGTTACATGATCATGTGTGTCTTTTCTGGAAAACCTTTCATCATTTACTTGCAAAGATGGATGATTCTGTTTTGAATAGTACATAATATTATTTGGAATTCTCAGTACAATATGAGGCACTTGGTCTTCTTTTTCCCATGCTATTCAAATCCTGCTTGTTAGAATATTTTCTCAATATTTTTCATATCTCTTATTCACTAATTTCTCCAGTGCCTGAGAGCTTAAGTGAATTAATTTATCCTCCCATGCCCTTGTGTGGTGAGGAAGGACAGATTATCCCCTCACTTTAAAGCTGGGGAACTGAGGCATAGAGCAGTTAAGGTCAAATGCATCTATTCATTTGAGGTGTTCAATGTGACATGCTTAGAACCTGATTTCTCAGAGTAGTTAACTTTCTATAGCACTTAATACAGTCAGAGCACTGCTCCCATTGACTTCTCTTGGAGGTGTAAGCACTCAGCACTTCTGCAAACCAGACCCCATGATCTCAAGTCGGGCACCTAGAAAATGAGGAACACACAGTTAGAGATGACTTGTGAAAGTTTTTGTTTATGTGACTTGATCAGCATCAAACAGGAACTGTGAGGCAGGGGTCCTGTAAAAAATAACTTATGGTCATGCAGTCAGGTGATGTTTCATAATGGATGTGCGTGAGAGGCACAGGCTGCCTTAATTCCTGCAATTCCTAATTGCTGAGCACTTGACTTTGCAACCTAGACAATATCCTTTTGATATAATTAATATAGTATAATGTAGATCTGAGCTGTTTTGCAAAATTAAAGGTCTTGCCACTGCATCAGAGTTTAGCTCAGAGGGATTCCTTGCAGAAACACTTCTTTTTAGGAATGCATTTTTTTAAAAGTCCCATTTTTTACTGTTACTCTTTAACTTTTAGCTATATGAGTTTGAATTTGCCTCCCTTTGTCACTACTCCTTCCATGCTATACAACTCTCATTGCATTACGGCATTATCTTCTGATGCTGACAAAAACTACCTTGTTAAGTGGGCAGCCTTACACTTCCTATTTTATGGCAAAGTAGAGAAAGGAACACACACAGCTGGCCCTCTAGATGGGAAGATAAACCCTCAACAAAGCCAGCCATGGTGTTGCCAGCAGTGCACAGACTACAGCCCCACTCACATGGCAAAGGTGCAGATTTACAGTAAATTCCAACAGGACTTCATCCCTATCCCTGTTAGGATGTGCATTACCAAAATGCATTACCACCTTTTGGGACACACTCAGGATTACACTTGAGGCTAGGCTTTAGATTAAGATTGTCTCAGCCTCTGCAATCAGCTACTAATTCACACACACGAAAGTAAACAAAGGCACCTACCTGGCAATAAAGAGTTGGGATTAAAACAGGGTATTGTTTTGGACTTTCCCTGAAAAAATGAATACAAATCAATATCATCTCTAGTTTTTGATTAATGCTGAGGTGAAACACATTCTGTGTTCTTATAACATTAAACGTTGAATTCCTGTGGAAAGCAACCTCATTTAGAGCCCCCATTTAATCATCATTGCATTTTTCCTTGCAGCTACACAAACACATATTTTTGTTCTACTTTTTCTTTATTTTTTAAGCTCATCCTAGCAATTTGTTAACTTTCTGCCTTTAGCACCTAGACTTCTTCCAGGTCCCAGCCTTGAAATTCTCTACATGAAATTCAGGAGTTTCATATCAATAGAGTTAAAAAAAACAAGGGCCAAAGTGAGCTTTTCCTTAACTGACGTGGATAACACTTTGTAAAATAATGTTGGTTCCACATATTTAATGCAGGAAAATGTTATGTATGCCAAAGTGTGTTTGATGCTGACCCTGTGAAAATCACCATTATAGCACAGTCACACAATGCAGAGGCCTTTCATGACCTTCCTCTGCTTGGCTGTTGTCTCAGTAATGAAATTACAGAGTCCATACACTATTGTTTTCTCTGTCTCTTTCATAAACTAAGAGTTTTTAATATTAAACATCATGAGTCAAGTTTACCATATATTTGACTAAAATATTTTCCATTTCCTTCCAATTTTTCTACACTTCAGCATCTGCTGAAGTGAATGGTTAATCTCTTCAGACCAATAAAAAAAGTGTCATCAATACATCTCGAAATCCTTTTAAAATCTAAGGTATGTATGATTATTTCTATGCTACAGTTCATGAAGCAGAGAGTTGGAAGTAACTTGCCCAAGGTCATTTAAGATAGTATCATCATTTTGGAGAGTACTCCTATCTCCTCAGTCCTGCTAGGATTATTATCTGTCCTTCAGGATCCCCACACATAATCCACCTGACAAGTCAGCATTGTGTTTTTGCTGATTCCCCACTGCCAGTTAATATGGGCGCTCAGTTCATCTATTCTTTTCCTCTACAAATTAAAACCAGGTAAGTTTGGAGATATGGCTGCTGGTGTTCACTAAGCATGTTGCAGTGCTTGCACTCACACTCACTCCATGGAAATCCCTGAAAAGGTAGGACTTGCAATCAGTTACTGGTGTAGATCAAACTTTCTGGCCACCACAAAAGGAAAAAAGCACAAAAAATGTATATTATCTGAATACTGTAAAAAGCTGAGGTTTTCATGCAGGCCACCAAATGGTGGCTTTTACATGGGATTTTACTACAGACACAAGTGAAATCTTTCTCTTGGCTCCATACAGACCCTTTTCTCACTGTCTCTCTGCTCACTGAAGGAAGCATTGCTTCAGACAATGCCTTACCTTGTACTGGATGTCCTGAAGAATTTCAGTTACAGCCTTTAGGCCCACGTGCTCTTTTCCTATCTGAAATACAGCAAAGCAAAGGTGAGTTTCAGTATCTTGGTATTTCAGAAACTGCTGGGCAAAACACAGGTCAACCAGAACATTAAGTACTACAGGTGTTTTTAGTTTAGCTACACAACCTTGTGTTAGTCAAATACACTGATACATGACGACTCCGAAAAATTAAATCATTACAAAACCACCAGCCAAAAGTAAATGGGGCTTAGATAACTTTAAAGCAGAGACAGAAACTTACAGAACAAGAGAGTCACAGTTAACTCTGGTAAGTTTTGATTAACCCTGTTTTGCAACATCTACTCTATGTGTAGTCAAAATCGTGCAGCATTGTGGCCTATAAATGCCAAGGATACAGCTTGTCCTTACCAGTTTTTGTCAGAAAAGTACACAGAAAGGAACAGAGTGAACAAGCACAACAGACACTTTTTGAATTCATTCCCATAGCATTGTAAATATGGCCCAAGGTATCTCTGAAGCTCGGGGAAGTTTTTTCCTGCCTGCAGAGTACAGAAGGGCAGACTCCCTCTCTCTCAGCATCTCTGGGATGCTGCCAGTGAGAGCCAGGCTCCCGGCAGGCTGCAGCACTGCCTCTGCTAAACGCCTGCAAGGCACGGAAGATGGGGCTCTAAAGAAACACTTTGAGATGAGAGATTCTAATTTTACATGAACGCTGCTCACTCTGCACACTAAACTCTGCTGCTCCTGACTCAAATCACCCATTACAGGACCCTAGTTTTGCCTTCAGAAAACATTGTCAAAATCACGAGCTACAGAATGGCCTTCCACTTGATTTCTTTGCCAACATGTACACACACACGAGGTGAGGAAATAAGCCAGCATGAGTGAGAATGGGAGAGCTAGACCCTGAAAATTTTGTTTGCTTTTTGTTTCTCTTGGAATAGAATGACACAGTAGCCACTGGAAGGAAACAATTGAATGTCAACAATAGGTACTTTGTTATTTCTAGGAATTTAAGAGTATTTTCTTGTGTTTTAGAATGGAATTTCAATTTAAAACCTTCAAAGGGCATAAAAGATATTGAAGTCAGAATACTGTCACTTCAGTCACTACAAAAATGCTGCTTCTATATTAATAATCCCCAAGGGCTGTCACTTAAGTCAGTGAAAATATTTTCAGTGACCTTAAAATAATGTGTTTTGAGAACAGTGGTACAAAATTATTTTTCCATGCCTTTACCAGGAAAAAAATGGTCACCAAATTTCCTTTCCCTGTTCCTTTAATAAACAGCTTAAATATTATTTTTCCTTGGTCAATTGTAATTATATGATGTCTTTCTTGGCTCATGAAAAAGCCTTTTTGGAATCCTCAAGACCACTGATGTGGGTGAGAGACCAGAAATGGAAAATGTATCATTGAAGTTTCAGATTTATTTAAGAACTTATATATAACTTTCTAACTGACTTGAAGGTTACCTCTGCTGTAATGAGAAGGTGACTTACATAAGCAATTATCACACAGCCCTCTAGGACACAAAACTGAAGACTTTCTAACTTCCATTTTTAGCAGTTCTATCTGAGTGTTGAGGCAGTAACCAATGTACCTTTAAATTCAGAGGTAAAGCTCAAAGGCACTCATAAACTCGTTATGAAATGCGACAAATTAGTAATATCACTGTGAAAGAAAATCCATTTGATCTAAGCATGAACTCTGAACCTCTTCCTCCAAACCCATTTAAATAAAACAGTTTGCCATTTCTCATGAGGAAGATGAGAATCTGGTGTTTGAGGACTAAAACTGAAAATCTTTATAGGGTGCAGACCTTGAAAAACCTTCAACAGCAATTAGATTATAGTGCTAACTTACAGATTTCATTATACCTTGTCCCCAGGAAGCTTTAAGCCTCCTCACTGCAGGCTTTTCTGAGAGTGTCTGGCAAGTGTTGTTAACACTCTCAGTCTCCGAAGAACTAATATGACTCCACCTCACATTTGTCCCATGTGAAGAAACACACTTGTCCCTGTGTTCAGGAAAGCACAATTCTACTACCCCTTTTCAGCAGTGCCAATGGGTTAGTAGGCCTCTTTTTTTCATCTTTCCTCCTCTCCTCTATTTCCTTCTCTCCTCTGTCTATTTCCAGCAGACCTGGCCATTAACAAAGAGAAATACATCACAGACATAGTGAAGCACTTGTACCTCCTGACAGCCCTCATCCTGCCTTCAGAGGAATGGAGATTGGATGTCTGCTTATAGCCAGAGCCACAGAAAGATGCCTAGCAATGTATTATCCCTTCTTTAACTAACATACTTCCAATATCCTGTTTAAACAAGAATTAATTGCTTAGCACACGTACAGAAGACACGACTGAAAAATAGCTTTCAAATAGAATACCAGCAGTCATACATTGTTTTCTGTTATGAAATCATTAAAAATTAAATAACATGGAAAGGACCTCATTACCCTCAGACAAATGACAATGCATCATAACAAGTGTAACACAGGAAACTTACCTGCACAAACAAAGCAATAATAGCTATGCCGTGCTTCTTCCCTACGGCCTCATCAATGCTGCTGTACAGTGTGGAGTTCCAGTGCATTAGATGAAGCTAAAACAAAGCAGTGCAAATAGAGCAATAGAGAAATATGTTTTGTAATTAAACACACCAGCAGTTAACATCAATTAACAAAGCCTCAGCATGTTGTGTGTGCGCATGCACGACTTCACATATGTGCATGCTCATGGCTGTGCGTGTAGGGATAAGTGGGTTTACTACTGTAAATATCAGGAACACCAAGAAAAAACACAGATAAAGCTGCAGATAAAGCGACGTCTAGCCAGCTACCAAAAATGCCCATCAAAGGTGTGAATGACTGTACTATTGATGATTTAACAACTCTCTCAATCTGAATTTTGAAATAATGTCAGCTAATGAAACCCACCAACATTGCCTCTCAGCCAGCCAGGTCTATCCCGAGGTAGGAGCATTATTATGGACACAGGCTGTCCAAACACACATTTGACTGACTGACTGTACTATCATAACGCCACTTGTCTCCCATACCACCTCCCAAGATGAATCACTCAAATGTCAGTAGTAAGAGTAGAAGTGATTTCAGAAAAGGTTAAACACAGAGAAATTCAAGCAAAGAAAAGTGGCTTGAGGACGACCTTAGGGATAATGCTGAAAGAAAGGGATGGTAAAGAGCAAAGGGGTTAATGCATGAATACATGGGAGACAGTAGACACTGGATGATAAAAACAAAGTCTGTTCCAGTGAAGTGTCACAGCATGATTTGGAAAGTGGTGTTTGAGAAAAGTGCTGGAAGACAGACTAGCAGGAAGTTGGAAAGGGAGGAAAGAAGGGAGGGAAGGGAAGGATAAAGGTGGGAAGGGAGATGGGGGAAGAGAGGAAAAAGAATAGTGCTGGAAAACAGAGTGACAGCTGAAAAGAGAAAACGGGAAGGAGGGAGGGAGGGAAGTACATGAAAAAGTCATTCAGAAAGTGAGTTAGCAAGGAGGTAGTAAGTTTTCATAGTAAAATGTGTGGGGTTTTTAAATCATGTTTTATCCCATGTATTTGTGGTTCTCTGTAGCCATTCTGACTTTTGTGTTCCTTTTTATTTGTAATATAACATCAGATATGAACATCAGATAACAGTTTCAAAAAAAGACAGCAACAAGTCTGCAAACACTACAAAATCTGAACTCTTGAGAGCCCAGACCACGAACGACATGGCCTATTGTTAATATTTATGGGAATCAGATGTGCACAGAGGAAAGACCAGAGAGTTTTCACAAATCTTGAAATTGTCATTAGGAGATAATGCCCATGCACATGGACAACTTTGTATCCATGCATCTGTATCTCACAACTAGGACTAATCACAGAGGCTATTAATGTCTTAAATTTTGTTAACCTTCACTTTTACATTCATTTGAGACAGCAGTTGGAAAAGTGCACACGCACAAGCGGTGCCAGCCCCTGATATGAACATGACTGTGGGGGTTTTTAAACAATCAGCTGCAGTGCATTAGCAGCTTCCCATGGTGCAGTTTTCATTCAGAGTACAAAGCAGCCACACATGTCAGGGTGGCAGGAAAGGCTCTGCTCACCTTGTCGATAGTGTTTTGATACTTGGTAGTTAGGATGGTTCTGCACAACCAAAACAAGTCAGCTATGCTGTTACTGACCATCGTCGGCTGGCTTGACATGCCAGACAGTATATTTTTACAAAATAGTCAGAGAGCTATCAGAAAATCCTTAGCACTCAAAAAATCCACTTTACTCTTGAAAAAAGAATAATTTTGAGTCTTTTAACATTACAGCTGTAAATCAAAGAATTGTAGCAGCGACTTCTTGAAAATCAGATAAACTGAAAACTCATGAAGGCAAATGATAATAAAGCGCTGATAAAGTTGATTTGCTCTGAGAACAGCTGAAGACACTCTCCTACACAGTAAAGATTAAGAAATCATTTCAGGTAGCAGAGCAAACCCTCTGGAAGGATTATTCTGTATGGAACAAATTCTAAGAAACTTCTGAATTTTCATCCAGTCCCCAGTTAACCAAAAGACTACTGAACCAAATCATTTTTTAGGAAAAGCTGACAGACATTAATAAGGGGCCTGTCTCAAAACAAGACTTTCTCATAACTGAGTAAGGACCTGAGATTCTGGCTTTAAAATCAATAAACATCGATCAAATGAAAACCCTACCCCTTAAACCCATGCCTTTCTCTACCATAGAAATACCTTCCACATCAATATGAAAAGGCCTGATGGCAGATTTTTATACAGCATTGGAGTCCTGAGATGACAGATTCTGGCAGGAGTCAGTCACTGTATATGACCTAGCACATTCATCATTTCTGGAAACCAGTGTCTCTCAATAAAAAATACTGCTACGAAAATGTACATTTTTTCCCTGTCTGGGGCACTCACTTCTCTCTGGAAATCTTCAGGATCTTAAACTCACTGAGAGCAAAAATGATCTTTTAAGCTCTGTTGATGACCCTACTGTCCCAGCTCACACATAAAATATATAATGACAGGATAATTTATGTTGGAAGTAACCTCTGAAATTCAGCTGTTTCGCAGCAGCACCAACTTCAAAGTTAGCTACTAATTCAAAGTCAGGTCAGGTTGTTCAGGTCCTTGTCCAACTAAGTTTTACATATCTCCAATGATGGAGGTCTCACAAACTCTCTAGATAACCTGTTCTGTGCTTGACCTCCCCCATAATTTATTTCTCCTTCTACCTGATCAGAATCTCTCCTGTTGCAACCTGTGTCCCTTGCCCCTTGTTCTTTCACGCTCCTCAGAATTCTCTGTTCAGGAACCCAGGCACGAACGGTCTGTGACTGCCAGATTAGCATCTCTTGATGGACTCCTGAATGATGCCTCTTTCTCAAACCTCCTCAGTCATTCACCTCTGTGAATGACCATGTTTCACCTAAGCTTGCTTTCAACTAAGCTTGCCCAACTCTTACAAGGTCAGGAAAGCTGCTACTAACTCTGTCCCTTACTGTGACATGCTGGTGTCCTTGTGTCACCCAAATGGCAGACCAAACACAACACAGGCTAATTCCTTACAGGAATACATTCTGAAATAAATCACAGCTCACCATCTGTTATGAGGTATCTGATTAATGGTAAGGGGAGAAGAAAGACTGCTCCAACATTTCTGCACTCTTGTATGATCTTAATGTTACAAATTTGCTGTAAACCTGCACAGTCTGGAAGGTCCTGCTGCCATAAAAAGCAGCTCATATGCTATAATTCCTTTCTTTATGAATACTTACTGCTAAGATACTGAAACCCTAATTTGCTATTGGGATCCCTATGAAACACTGTTCAATGTGCTGTGTTTCCACTGGCTAAGTCAGGCAGTTCAGAGCAGAGCACCAAGCTCATGCTCCATAGGAGTCTAGGGGAAATCTGCCAACAGCAAAAAGCCTCCTGACCCCCCTGGCACCAGAACCAGGCTCTACGGGGGCCTGATAAAAACACTGGCAGCTCAGGTAGCAAGAGGCAACATGAAACACCTGCCCAGCCTGGATGTAGGTCCTGCCTCAACTTAATTGGCAACCATAGCCCATATTGCAAGAGCCTGTACCATAGGGGATTCTTCTGTTTAACAGGCTCCTGTTTGTGCTCTAGGCACAGTAGAAGACCATAATTTTTAAATAATTCCCCTTTAGATCTATTAGAATATCTGATTGGGACACAATCTTCAGTGGGCTTGCTTGAATCTATGCAGCTGGCACTATCACCCATTGCATTTTTTCCACTCTCTACACTCTTGACTGAGAGGCTAATTATTACAAAAGCTTCTTTCTTCAGTGCATGCTGCATCATGTGTAAATTAATCTTGTAGTAACCTTTGTTCCTTGTTCAGAACTAGGATATACAGCTATTCCTTGTTAGCTGTGCAACCAGTAATTATAAGCTCCAGAAAAGTCTGCTTAGTCTAATAATATTACAGGATAGAAGGCACCTCTCAACAAATCTCCCAAGGATTTTGAGAAATTTTGAGCAGACTGGATTTTGTGATATTTCTGTCACTGCTGAGAAAGAGTGTAGCTGAAACTCTCTTTTGATTCCACATAAACACCATCTCAGGGATAAATCTGTATCTCTAAGATAAATTAAAGCAGCTTTAGAATTTCTCTGCTAAAGATTGTAGAGGTAAGAAATGTTCTCCTGGACTCACTCAAGTTTGCCAGGGATCAGTATCTTCCAGTTTCAGTCACAACAGGCCATAAAAGTGGAGCAGGAAACAGTAATAATGGCAAACTCTGGCTACCTAACTAGGACCAGCATGAAGGCTTTTCCCTGGATTGAGGGGGATGAAATGAAGCTGAGGATTTCAGCTAGCAACAAAGGAAGGCAACGCGGTCTAGTTGTACAATAATGATGTGTAATTTCAACAGCACAAATATTGCGTAAGCAACATCTCAGGAGAATAAAATGTGGAAAATTTGTGTCTTGCTATTTTACATGTGCACAAGAATTTATGAGTTGATACTTGACCTGGCACTGAATTGTTTCAGGAAGCAATTGACTAAGCTGTTGGCAGGGACCATGACATACAGTAATTAAGTTCAAAATCCTCACAAGGGGACCAAACCAAGGATATGACCAGGGCACACAGCTTCCAGAAAAGTGATTAAAAAACCAAAAAGTTAGTTATTAACAGCCTGAAGGAGAGGTTTAGGAAAATAAAGTTAATGGAATTGATACAGAGGCAGCTTGAAAATATCGTAGGAAAAGCAAGAATACGTGCACATACTTCATGCCACAAAACAAAGAAACAAATACCCATAAAGTAACAAAGTCTTCATGGTTAAACATTATAGTTCAGTCAACATAAACATGCTTCCTTTGAAAATGCAAATGCAAATAGAAGCAAGTTACTAGATCACAAACTCTGGGCAAAATGAAGAAGAAGAGGATGAGAATGTCATTAGGTTATAAATTAGTGCACTTGGTCTATGTTTCCAGACTTGATTTTTTCAAGGCTTCTATAGTGGATAGGTGCCAAAATGCCACTGAATTTCAGTATAATTTAAATCCTCTTTAAAATTCCATACACAGATGATTGTAATGAAAAAATTATGTAAAGGGAGCTCTTTCCCTACCTTTGAAAGCAACACTAAATTCACCGCTAAGAGACACAACTGAAAGCAGTGACAATGAAAACCGATGACAACACTGTTAGCATTAAAAATCTCCTGATTAATATAATGTAGGAGAAGAGAAAGCACAGTTTCTGCTGAACTTCTGCTCGTTATAATTTACTGAAAGTGCTAAAGATTGAGCAGACCTAGTCTGCGCATTGATCGTCAGGCTCCAGGTATGTTCAGAACAAGATGACATTCCCTGAACAAAGAAGCCTGTAATCTAAGATCAGAGAAATTAGGTGCACATAAATCAAGATAGAGCAGAGCACAAGGTATCCTGGAGATACTGTTCAAACTTCACCATCTCGGTGTGAGACATTGCATGTTTCAGGTCAAAAGCTAAATTCACCACTAAAACATGCTGAACAAATGCTTGACTGGGACACCAGGGTGGTCCAGAACCTTTGCTGACTGGTGCTCTCCTCTCCATGAACATCTTTGAAAGAAAGAAGAACTGCTGTAAAGAAGTTACTTTTGTTGGATCATAACAGGAAGGACTGCAAAGGCACCTGCCAAAATCTATTCTCTTTCCAAACAAGCCAGCCCAATAAAAGCAGAAGTAGTCCAAGCAATTGTGTGGCAAACCTTCAGATGTGCCACTCAAAAGGTAACGAATAGTGGGACTATTGAATTATTTGCAGCATCTCAGGAAACATTATTGCAAGTTCTTTTGGCAAACACACTGAAGAAGTCTCTACATAACAGGATAATAAAAACATTGCAACATCTAATATTAAACAGGAATCTCTGTTCCCTTTGAAAAGTCTAATCACATGCAGCATCCTCATTTCATTTTACACAAAGAACTACTGGTCCATTAAAAAAATGAAATTAACAGCAGGAAGTACTGATGTACATGGAAAAACTCAAAACATGACAGCCACAAAGAGTAAGCTAGAAAGAAAAGTAATGGGAACCATAAAAATCCAGCGTGTGCTCTTCTTTCTGCTCTGGGAAAAGAAGCCAAAAGGTTTAATAAAAATTTTTTAAAAAGAGGAATATTCATGGTTAATGCAACTGCAACATAGATGTTTTTCATCTATCTCCTTGTTTGGCCACAGAAGCTGCTGATATATAACATAAGCTTGCCTATTTCTTAGGAAAATCACTGGCAAAACCATCATAGGGTGTAGAGGAAACGGAAGATACATAATTTGACATCTGTGTGTACTTATTTTTTCTTCACTTTTGAAATTACAAGGACAGCTTATATCTACTGGCACACACATGAGATTAAAATAAAACAGAATTAATCAAGATTTACATTTTTCTAACAGCAATGTAAGTATACAGGCTAAGAAAACGACTGAAAATGGCAAAATGTCTCTGTCTCTATGTTGCCAACTTTCAATATCAACTTAATAGTAAGAAACTAAACAGCTACACAGTTATTACTGTCAGATTCATAGGTCAGGCTCTTCACTGTGCCAAGTTTCTGCTCAGCATGTGAAGCAAGGAGCACCACAGAGCAGCTTATTGTTCCCTGATACCACGTTTGGCCCCAGCAAACATGTAGGCTGAAGTGCCCTAGGTCTGCCTTTACCTGTGCTAACAGAAACAAATACACCTTCAGGCCTTTCTTTCTCCTTCCTTTGAAATATGAAAGCCAGCAAGGAAAAAGCAAGGGTTTTACTGCAGGGCTCTCCAACACACCTTCACTCCAGGTTCTTGCCAGCCTGAGACGGTGCACATGTATGTCTGCATGTGCTTTTATAGCTCCATAGTCAGACAGGGTGAAGCCTGGAAAAAAGACTGGACCTTGATGGATAGTTGATGATATTACAGACTAGCAGTATCATCGAGAAGACATAAAACACAAAGAGCTATAGGTTAAGTATTTAATTCTAGAAGTGTTATTTATATGACTAAGCATTTAATAAAAGCATGTCCCATTCCAAAGTGCTGCCTGCAATCTGTTGTCTTGGATTTAAAACCAGACTGTCTGTGTGTGGAAGGTTTTAAACCACCAATTTAATTTTCAGTGGTAGATTGTCTCATGAAGGCAGAACAGAAAACACTCTCTCCCTGTTAATTTGCCAAGTTTTGTTAAAAACTGATTTGAATCCCACAGTTCTCTGTGTTTCAAAGGTAATGGTCTGCCTTAAGATATGAGAATGTGCAGCTGCATATTATCTCTTTAAGTCATAATCTTGACAGTCATCCAATGAGCAGTTGTTCTTCCATATTACACTCCTCTAGGAAACTCAGTCAGGTTTTTGTTTTCCTGTAATGCTGGCTAAACTTCCTTCGAAATAATAAAGTTTATTATGCTTCTCCAACAGTTTTCTCTTGAACTTCAACTTTGTGGATTGCATAACAGTGTGCTACACTTCTCTCCTCTTCCACATTTCCATGAACTCCACAGACTTTGCTAAACTTTAGCTGTTCCCCAGTTCAGTTCATTATGTGGCTTAACACTGGCACAGTAAAAAGGTAGGAATGATAAGCATCTCACTGCCAACAGTGTGGCCTATGGACTAGGGCATCAGATAGCCCTGTGGTTAAATTACTGAACCAGGATTTACAGCCTAAGTTAGGTATTCCAACACTACAGCATCTGAAAGTCTTACTAGAATTCAGCATCTAGGAATCATGAGTCAGTTCTCCCCCAAGTGTTACCATGGCCAAACAATTTAATCCCTTAGAGCTTGTTTTCTACCAGTTCCTTGGCAAGAGCAGAACTCATCTCCCTTGCACTGATGTTTTAAGGATTACATTATTTGTGCTTGTGACGCACTCAGGCATAACAGAAAATACTTGTGGAAGCCTCCCAAGGTTTTCAGCTCTTAGATGATCTACAAGTTTCATCCTTTACCTCTTGAAGGCCATGAGTGCACCATTAGCACAAATAAAACAAAATTTGGCGTTAGCATCAGAAAGCTATTACTTTTGGTTTTTAGAGTATTTGCATAAACATTGGGGCCAGTTTAAGAACTGGTCCTGACTCTCAAGCATGCAGCATGGAAAACAACAAAATAAGGACTCTCCTTTTCCCTTCTTCAACAAGTGCTAAGTTTTATATAGCAAAACAGTTAGGCCTAGTGGCTAGGGCAAAGTGCCAAAGAAAACCAAATAGGAAAACCAGGGCAGCAGGAAACTGAAGCAAAATACATGCAGAGTGCCAGCGAGGATCATGGCAGAAGTTAAAAAATTATGTACAGCTGCAGCAAATCACAGCATGGGCACATAGCCAAGAAAAGTGGCAAACACTTGAGCAGCCATCTTGTTAAGCTCCAAAATAGGTTTCAATCCTCTTCCAAAGTCCCCTCTTCTAATAGACTCCACAAGGTCTTCTCTCACAGCAGAAATACGTACATGAGCTACATAAGCAGCCGTCCTGCTGGAGCTGGGAACAGAGTTTTCTGTAAGGGTTGCCTGATAGCACCCTCTATATCCCCACATGCAGGCACTGTCTGCAAGACAATTGTGTAAGAAAGTAGAGTAATGAGAAGGCAAAGCTGCAAATCTGCTCAAGGAATGGAAAAGAAACACATATTTTTAGAAAGTGTCCGGGTCTATATTGTTGCTACCACAGACAGGGTATGCTTAGAGTTCTTCTGTCCAAGGTTACACACCTGCCTCCACAAGGATGCAGTACCACCAAACAGGCTGCAACTGAACATCTTATCTTAGCCCAGCAGGGCTGCAAGAAAATTTGATGCAAAACCTCTGTTACAGGCAAAGCACGATGACTGCCTGCAGCTTTTGGAAGAATTAAACCAATAAACTGAGATTAGGTGGAACCGCAGAGAAGGATCGCTCTCTTCAGTCACTCCTCATTTTCTTCTCATTCTGTCTTCCTTCACCCAACTTTTCTCCACTTGCAAATTTTTTCCTTTTAGTTTGTCCGATTCTGCTCAGTCATTTTTAGTTTGAGCTATTTATTTCTTCAATTAATACTGAAATTCTCCATCCTGGTAGAAGTTACAAATCATAGACGGTTGCAGCTGCCACCCCAAAAGTGGTTTAGGGGCATATGGGCCTACAAAGCTTCTCCACACAAAACTCAAATCACTTTTAAAAAACAGACAAAAAGATAAAGAGGCTTCAGTACACACTGTTGACACCACTCTCCTTTGACCTGGTGTCTGGCAGCTCGTACATCTTCCACAATCCAATAAATATATTGTAGATTTTGCACAGAAGGGAAATCACATTTTCTACCTCTAAAGATGTGTGCCTTTTTCCACAGGGCTTAACTTAAATTTTTTTTCAGGTGTTAGACAAGATAAAAGCATGTTTGTGCTAGTACATCAGCCCATTTTTGCACCTGCTTTCATGAATTCACAATTGAAAGCACAGAAGTCCATTCCTGAAAAATTAAAACTATATGTGAGTGAGCAAAACAAGGGCCAATCAAAGCTCATACTGGCAAATTACCCAGAACCAAAGTATACTCCAAAGACTGCATGTGCCCACTTAGGTCAAATTAACCCTCAACAACAATAAAAATATAACACTGAAAGAACTTAAAGCACTAGCAATCTCAAAAGTCATAAGCTGATCGTGTGTGCTTTTACAATGATGGTAATTTTTTCTTTATCCTGTTGCTGGTTTCATGTTTCCCTGTATATTGGGAGGAGACAAGGATCTCACAGTTTTGTCCTACCACAAAAAAATCTCAACAGAAGTCACATCAATTAGAGGATTGCAGAGTGCATGGCACACAGAAAAATGTAGAAAAATGCTTAAACACCTGCACATTTGGGGCTAGGATCCCACATAACACAATTCACTGACAGTCCTGGAATTGGTGCTAAGACAAATTTTGCCCATGGAGTGCTGTGTAAAGGTAAGTATTTTTGTTCCTAAATGGCCTCTACTCAACATGTAAAAAATTACTTTTATAGAAATCACTGAGATTTAGAAAACAAAACTGGAAACATCTGTTTAAATATTGGCATGATTTTCCTGTGTTTTTCCACAATTCTGTCCTCAAAAATTAGATACTGTCCAATGAAAATATCTACTTTAAACAATTATTACTCGTATTCATAACCTGTGAAGGATATCGCTATTACACGAATGTCATCATTTCCTTACAAGGCACACTGTGTTTCATCACAGCTAAGAGTGTTCACCTGCAATGATTCCAAAATTTAGAAGGTTGTCCAAGACTATTAGTAACAAGTTAATATGCTGTCAGAAAACTTGGACAGCTTCTGAGCAGAGTTCCAGACCTCAGCATGATGCTACACAAACTCTTCTGGAATCTGTTCTTTTTGCCTCCTGTTAAAGTCATGAGTGCCTAGGCAAGATATCCTTCATTCAAAGGTCTTATGCTGCCAACATGAATGGAATTAATTATCTTTTTCACAAGCAGGCAATCAATGCAACCAACAGCAGCAACAGGATTTACTCCTTTGTTTATCTCGTAGAGTTTATTACTTGGATCATAGTCCTATTAAAGAAACTGCTGTCATCAGGGCTTAAATTGTGCTTGCCATTCACACCTACCCACTCCTTCTGCAGCTTGTAGGTCTCTGAATAAAGAGGGAGAGACACTGGCATGCACACTGTTTCTCAGGCTTTCTATTACAGTTACAAATACTTGGGTTTATTTTTTAGCCCAGATAAGGTAATAAGAAAATGATTAAAAGAGATGGCAAGGTTAAATAGCATTGGCAAAGAATATTAAAAGTTGGCAAAAAAATAAATTTCTGTGTTGAAAGCATGATACCTTCCCTCAAGAAATGTCAGAAAAGGGGTATACTGTCTGCAGATATCTGATATCAGGGCCAGGCACAGAGAAAACCTCATGCTGAATACTGTAAAGACTTTAGTAGGTAAGTATAATGTTAACAGCCTAACCTGAAGCCCCAAAGCTTTAACTCTGTTAGATGGGTCCTTCAGGCACCATTTCTCATTAAGAAAGGAGCACTTCATGATTTAAATCAAATCGAGGGTAGCATATGTGTTTTTCATAATGTTACCTTAATTGCAGCAGGTATTTCAGTTGCTCTGAAAGAGTATACCAAATTAATTAGTCTGCTCTTCATTATGCAACAGAAAGGAACAGCTTTTATTCCTGTCCAGATCTGATTCTGGTCCTTCCAGCAACTGGATTTTCTTCTGTTTTACTCAAACAATGTAGGGCGGACATTAATAGTTTTTAATCTTCCTGGACATCTTGGAAACATTCTTTAAATTATTTTCTGCCAGCCCACTCCAACTGAGAGCTTTCACATGGTTCACAGCTATTGTAATCCTACATTTTAAAGAGGATGGATTACAGAGAATTATCCTCCTGGTTATACTGCAAGTGGTGAAAGGAACCTTTTTATTTTCCCTGATTCAGTTTTATTTCAGAGCAGCAGCCTGGAAAAATCTGTGCCCTTATGGTCAGTTTGTGCCTTTGGTCACACCACCACTTGAGTAACTAAGAGGAAGAGACAACTTCAAGACATATTTTTCCCTGTTTCCCTCTATTTTAGAAGTAGTGAAGACATTTTTTTTTTCCATAAACCAGTATTGATGTTATCATGTGATTTACTTTCTCCTGCTGGCTTTCATTTCTTTTTTGACTGTAAGTTCATTCAGCCCAGTGCTATAATATGCTGTGTTTATATGGAGATCAGATACAATGGGAACTATTTTAGCTACTAATTTTTAGATACTCCCATTTCAGTTTGTTAACAATAAAAATAAATGGCAGCAATTTGCCACTCCTGTCCTCCTTTATCTCCCTGTTATATAAGGGAAAGAGGTAAGGGACAGTTTCATTAATTCTTCATTTGCTTTTCCTTCTTCAACCCATACCCTTGGCATCAAGGAGAAGAATAAGGATGCCAAATGGTTTCCCCTCTACCCTACACCTAAATCAGCTTCAGGTAAACTACATGTTTAAATGTGGATTTCACTGCTCTGTGGAAATTTGTACTGTAGAGCACAGGTATTTGGTACCTGGTTCCATTTTCTGGCAAGAAACAGTCTCTCAGTGCTAAGACCATTACTGAACATTTAGCATATGTCATGGTCAATGTCATTTTGGTCAAAAGGCAAAGCAGCACTCTTTTACATGCAGTAGAAGAACTTGGTGAGAAGGATTTCTGAAGAAAGTCCCACAAATGCTTCCTTCCAATTTCTGGCCAAAGGGCAGGAACAGCCTTCATGCCCTTGTTTTCATGGGAAAGAGAGAGAAGTATTGGTATGCACAGTGCTCTGCTTTCCCTTGGTTTAAAAAGAGGTGTTACAATATTTACTTTTGGCAAATATTTATTGTTTTGTCCTGCTTTCCTGACTGACTGCAAACACAGATTTTTCAGTGAAAATGAAAACATTGGCATATCACTGTCTACACTCTGGTATCTTCAGTCAAGAAAGGTGGAAAACACATCTTTGCTGAACTTAATGTAAAAATTATAAAACAACTCAGCCTCCAAGCCACATGAACAACACTTTTCAACTGTATGTATTCGTTCAAGAAGCTGTTCCAGAGGTTACACAATCTTTGCAGTCTAACCAAATGCCCCATCAACCTATATATCCTGACCACATGCAAAGGCCCCAGCTGTGTAGTAAGAAGTAATGGATTTCTGCACTAAGAAACATGGGATATTACCCAACTAATACAGGTTATTGCCTAACTTCTATAAAAGAAGTTATGGTACCAAAGATGAATAGACGAAGGAAGTCATTGAAGATTGGTCTTCCAAACTTTGAAAAATTACACTCTTTTTCAAAGTCATCTTTTACAAAGGTCATTGCACTGATATCTGAAGGTGTTACACAACTATTTTGTCCAATGTAATAAAATAAAGCTGTACAGTTTTCAACCCTAAAAAAACCAGACTGCTGCTCCAGTCAATAATTAGTCTTAAACAGTCATGTCAGATCACTTCAGACTAAAAGCTGATTTCTGTAGGACTGCTCAGGTTTTAAAATAGCATAGCAGAGTGTATAATCTAGGCCAAGATGTTGTGTTGGTAACGTACCCACTTACACTGAGCACTTCCATTTTCATGTTACTGCTTATCCCCTTGGTTTCCTCTCATAAAGAGAGGAGAACCCTCATCATTTGCCATGGAAATAATTTCTAGTTCCTTAGGAAAATGTCCTACTAGACTTTTTTACACTTGAAAAAGATCCAAACTTATGCACTTGGTGCTCAACATATTTCTAGGCATGCACTGGTTCGCAAACAAATGCCGGCTTATTTTGTACGAAAGCCTAAACTACACCAGATTGCTTGGAGGTAGCCAAAATAGGCATCAATTGTTGTATGTGTTCAGTAACCAACAAACTTAGATCAGCTGATTAGAGCATGGTACTTGTAACACCAAGATTGTTGGATCAATCCCCATAGGGGTCATTTACTTAAGAGCTGGACTGGATGATCCCTTCATTGAGTGATGTGGGTCTCTTCCAAGTCAGGATATTTTGTGAATCTGTGAAACCCACGGAAAATCAAGGCAAACATACATCCAGAATGTTTCCAACAACTGTATAAAACAATACCAATGTCAAAAGCTAAGAGAATAAGATTTCCTGGTCTGTTGGTCAAAGCTTTTGTACGGAAAAAAAAAAAGGCTATGCCTGGAATGGAAACAGCAAAGCTTCCATTCTGGAGTCTCACGTGTACTACATAAACATTTGCAGTGGCCACAAGCACCCGTTTCATTATTGCTCAAGTATAATATTTGATCTGGACAATTTGAGAAGGAATTAATATAACAGCTCTTTGTGCATACAGCAGAAGGAAATGCAGTTTATCTGTCGAACAAACTGCTCTGCACTTGCTTGCAACTTGGGGCAGAAGATGATGAACTGGCCATTTTCTGCCATAAGAATTTATCTGCTTACAAAATGAAACATTCACACTGTACTTAAAGTGTATTATGAATCAGGTTTTTTCTGCTAGAGAATTTTTGCATCAGTAATTATTTATTGGAAATTAGAGTTTAGTTGAAAGCTGCTTAGATGCAGGAAACAGATAAACACTGGCTTGCTCACCTCCAGGTGATGTTCTTCAACTGTGCCAAAATTCTGTTTGTGCAGCTGTTGTACTGCTTCTAAAACAGGTGAAGGATGAAATCCCTTCATGACTTATTAAGTTTGTTGTTTTGTATCTCTGGGTCAAGCATATTTTTCTCTGGACTGATCTGGAGTAGATAATTTGAAGTTTTCTGCAGATTATCAATAGATTCTTCCCCCATAGCACCAAGACTGTTTGCAAGTGGCCCTTAATAAACAAAGAGACAGGAAACCCTGATAGACTCCCAAGTACAGTTCTCAGCACAGTTCATATCAATATTTCCCAACCACCACATTCTGGATCAGCCTTGAAGAAAAGCTCTAAGCAGAACTATTTCATAATGAATTGGCTACTTCCTGCCCCAGGGGAACACTGCAGTATCCTGAAGGTCCTACTGCCCATATAAATAAGATTGTAGGTATTATGCCAGGTAACCATGATGCAGAAGTTATTCCCTTGTCTTCCCTCGGGTTGGTGAGTCCTACCCATTCAAGCGATTCTGCATTTCCAGGACCTGCCTGGAATCAACCTGCAGAGGAGATCTACACATAGATGTGGCACTTAGGGACATGGTTTAGGGGAGGACTGTGGCAGTATTAGGTTTCTGGTTGGACTTTTTGATCTTAAAGGTCTTTTCCAATCTAGATGATTCTATGATCTGATTCAATTCAACCTGAAAACCCCTATGAGTAAATAGATGGGGAGTTGTGATGGACCAGCACAAAACAGCAAAAGCAGAGACCAAAATTTGACCCACAACTCTGAAAGAAATTATTTGAACAACCCTAAGAATTACATTGATGATGTAAGTCCACAAGATTTTTACACTTAGTTCTACAATAGTTTGCTTTGATGTTCTTTAATATCTTTATATTCTTTTCCATAAGAGAGCTCTATTCTAGTAGTCAGGCACTCATGAACACTACAATAATAAATTTCCTAGCTCTGAGAACAGTGAAAATGAGAAACAATTTCAGACTCATGAGGGATTATGATAGATGAACAAGGCAAAAATAACTTAAAGAACTCTGAAAAATATTGACTTTCTTTAAAACAAATAGTGCACAACAAATGAAATAAAAGATGCAAAGCTGAAGTCATCAAACATCAGGGTTGGTATTTGTTAAAACTAGTCTTGCAGCCCAGGATCTAAGGGATACTCCAAGCCATTCCTTGACATGTGTAAGCAATGGGACAGTGGGAAGTGCAGTAATATGACAAACTGCTGCTGGAGGGCAAGAGAAACAGGACCAAACATTTTGTGTTGCCTATGATACAAAACCCATGAGCAGCTGAATTTTTTAAGACTGTATTATCACTTTGCTTTTATTTCAAAATCTTGTACTTCTTCAAGATCTTGCAGAACATACACAGGACTATCACATAATCTTCAGTTTTCAAGTGTGTAAAGCTGTTTCATGAACAAATTGCTCTACACTTACTCCAAATTGACCTAAATTGTTATTACTCACCATGGAAATATTTCCAGTGGCTAGTTCTCCCCATCTATAGCTATTAGTCAAGGTGACATAGGAAGTGTTGAAATGGCAGATCTTGTTAGAACACTAATAAGAAAGAAGTTAATAATTCTGCAAGTTAGCTTTACGACCAATTAATCATACAATGTGATGGGTGCTGGAGGCATTCTATTCCAGATGCATATCCTAATTTACCTGCACTAAAGCACACCTCGGGAAGAAAACTTTGCAGTTGAAAACAGAAAGCATGCTGAGCTAAAAGGAAGTTGCTTTTGGGCTACCGAGAATTCAGGCTATGAAATAAAATCTTTTGCATTTCACACGTGTTATACAATGCAGAGAACTCTTACCTCCATGGGAAAGGCCTTAAAATTAACCGTGTGTTCAGAACCACGCTGGTTTTCTCTCCCCCAATGAAATCGAACATCATGCAGTTCAAACTCATGTCCCCGAGGTAATGGCCCCCCTATTAACACTGGGAAAGAAGGTAAGTGGTAAAGAACTTGCCTTTCAAAGCAGACAAGCCACTGAATATATTCTCCAAATACAACAAGGAGATTGTGGCTATCTTCTACAATAGTACTGGTACCAGAGAGGAGAAGAGTTGACAGATTTGTCATCATTACTTCTGAAGAACCTTGCAGGTACAGAACATGAATTGAGGCAGTTATGAAAAACAGTAAAACTGCTGTCATACTGAACTCTTTGTTTTATGAGGCAGAACACCAAATACAGAAATTGTGCCTTTACCAGTCAGAAGGGGGAGAGTTTATTGGTCCTATCAATATGTTAACTGTGTTCTCTAAACATATGGCAGGGGTTCTGAACTGTACTGGCAAGTAACCTCCAAGCTGTCCAAATGCTTACTCTGCATCATCTATATTTACTATGGGTCACAGAAATAGATAGAAAATTTTTGATTGCAAATATTTTGCTAGGTAAAGGTGTTCAGTCATATACCACCTGTCAGGCTTCTGAGACACAGAATGCCTCCATACCAATATATGATCAAACCTACTCACTGGAGAAAAAAAATACCTCATTTACTTAAAAACAGCTTTTAGGCAGCCATGGCTTTTCCTTACTTCAGTTTTTTGAACATCTGGAATTTCTTAAAAGCATCTGTCCACAATCGCAACACACACACAAAATTTTTTTTTATAGCAGCTCAGTACTTTTGCATTAATAAAGACTTCCACTGTAAGTAGTAAAAGCAAACAGTTGTGAGGCCCAATCTACTATGGAATTAATCAAGGGAAACATTTTGCCCAGGGATTTCTGAATCTGCTTTAGATCAAATATTACACCACAAGCTGGAGGTAACTTCCCACTAAAATCATTGAATATGGGCATCTAGGCAGGGCTGAGTTTTATTTAAGGGCATTCACAGTCCTCCCCAGAATCCATTAAATTCTAGCTTATATTTCATAGACTTGGAAATAATCTTTTACAATCTCTGATAATTGATAGGGATTATTTAACTGCATAAAATAGAGCCTTAGGGAATTAATTCCATAATATATAGCTATTTTGACACACAAACTATACAGCCTGAGTTTGGAGCACAAGACATAGTGTCATACTAAAACCTAAGTTAGCAATTGAATCATATTACAACTGTACAAACACAAAACCAAAGGTACAGAACTATAAAAAAACTGAAAGAAAACAGATCAATTATGGTTTTCATAAGCAATTACATCAGAGGGAAAAAAAGGACAAATATTCCAATTAATCCTCCTTTAATAATTCTTCACAACTAATCGAACAGCCATTAGAGTTTCTAAAATGAAATGTCCAAAACATAGTTATAGGCTCAGATTTGCTTCTTAACCTTATCTATATTCTATCTGTATCTATATCCCCCCTAGAGGGAAATTCTACAAAACTGGTGAACACTCGGGGAAACAACCAATTGAAGTATTTAAGAAATCTGGACAAATAAAAAGAATCATAATACTCAATTAGGGCTCAATTAGGATAATAATAATAATCTCAATTAGGAAAACTTAGCATTTTCTCTGTTTGAAAATATTGCTCTGAGAAAAACTGTAACTAAAACAAATGTTCTCTATATGATGTAGTTCTGCATCTCCAAGAACTTCAAAGAGTTTATTTTCAAGGCTTCAGTTAGGACATTGATCCCATGATAAAACTATTTCATAGTTGGTCATGGTTCTTCCACCTAATGCACAACACGTATTCCATCATCAAAATGAAAGCAGCTGTGAAAATGTTTGCAATTAAGTAATGAGTAGGATTTGGGAATTCCATATGGAGTGTGTGTCTTGAATTAAGGGATAAAATCAATCACCAGTAATGACAAATTTATTTTTAATATGTATCTTAATGAGTTTACTTTTTTCCATAAAGAACTTTTTCTTTGACTGTTAACACTACAGTAGATGAGGATCTCTTGCACATTAATTGGACAGAATTTCAAAAGCATTCAGTGCTCAATAGTTCCCATCAAAATAATCTGGCTAAATGGATTTGTCATCAGAGATCCCCTGTGAGGAAAAGAAACTGCAGGAGTTTCTGCAATCCCTGAAAAATGGCCAGAACACTAGCCCAAGTTCAAACTCAGCTTATTAACTCTTTTCTCCTCTTGGTAGGTTTAATAAATGTTGTCTTCTCCCTCCCGAATTACTCCCAGTTAACAAGTGGAGAATGGGAAATTACATAACATGAAATCTGAGGAAAAGCTGAAACTAAACCAAGATTTCCTAAACCATAATCCCATACTTCAGTCATAAACTTTTTCTCTATTTCACATTTTCTTATAGTTCAAGACTCATCCATCTGGCATCAGACTGCATTCAAGTATAAAAAGAAATCTTTCCTTTTTTCTAATTCTCTTAATTGTTTTGCAAATGCACTTAGGGGTGTTGGTCCCATCTTATTAATTATTGCTACTAAGTTACAAACTGCCCTTGGGAAAGGTAGGATGGAAGGAGTTGCATTTTGGCACACAGGTGATGAGGTCATTTGTGGTCACTCTCACTTCCTCCACAGGAGAATTCAAGAATTCCTGATCCTGCAGGGAGAACCTTATCCCCTGGGAAAAGAGCTCTGCCTCTGAAGAAGGCAGTAAAACTGGCTGGAAGTACAACATTTCTCTTTTATTGCAAATCTGCAAAATTATGTGGAAAGAAATGTTCTGTGTTGAAAAATACAGGGAAATTATCATAGAAAGGAAATTATAAAGGAAAGCATCATTATTAAAATAACAAAACCTTCCTTTCTAAAAAACTGTAAAACTGAACTGACTCCCTCAGCACAGCTGTAGTTCCCAGCACTACTGAGTTCTCAGAAGGAAACAAAAGTTGGAAGGTCTCATGGTTTGACAATGGTCAGCTGTTTAAATGCCCCCAAAGGGTTGTTACTAGCTAAGACTGGTTGAAATAACATGGAGGCTCTTCCAAACACATGGTGAAAACTACTGCAGAGCTGGAAAGCAAAATGGACTTTTTTTTCTCACTACTGTCTTGTCTCCTTCACAGAGAATAGTTTACCCAGATGAAAAGTCTGACTAAGATATTGCAATTTCACTTATGTTGGAATTGTTTCTTTTATTGTTTACTTCTAAATCATATTTGATGAATGACACCAAAAATGTCATCCTTTAAGAAATGAGGACTGCCTTCTACTTGGTCCTCATCAATACTGTGAGCATGTACAATTGGTGTATCTATCTTAAGCTGTCCAATTCTGTACTTAGTATTCAGAACCCACTCAAATTAATGGGAAAAAGCACTTTTAACCTACATGGTCTTTGAACCGTGAACAAATCTTGTCAGCTGTACAGAACACTGTCTCAGCAATAGTCTGTACTGCTTCTGAATGCAGACAGCTGCTAATGCCAGTGAATTGGATACCACCACCACAAGAGGAAATTCTGGACCTGCTTCGAAGCAATCTGACTGACCATCCAGTCTGGCATCGAAATCTGCAACTCCCATTGCAACACTTCATCCTCTTCCCACCAAAGTCAACAGCAACACTCTGACCGGGCATAGTCCGTGCTGAATGGGCACAACTGCTGGCTGCTGGAAAAAGCTGCTTTTCCTACACTCCAGGATATTAGTACAGTGAGTCTTCAGGCAACGCAAGCTTTAGCCGGGAAAACCAAGGCCATGTTTCAGCATACCTGATTTTGACTTCAGGGCAATCTGAATCGAATGCCCGTCGTTGATCACTTCACAGTCACGACACACCACGTAGTTCGGTGACAAACGCACTTCCAGGAGCGACGGGTCATATTTAGCTTCTCTCGAGTTCAAGTTAATGGGTGACTGGTATTCTCCGTTAGCATCGGGAAAAATCAGCCCCCACTCCACTCCTGAGGCACAAGGGAAAAGTGGTTACGGGGGTCCCCAGCATCAAGCGCTGCGGGTCAGACAAACCCTGTCCGGTCGCTGCCCCCGGGAGGGAAGGGGTTGCCCCGCAGGACCCGGCGGCTCCGCGGCCGCCGGCCCGCGCTGCCCTCCCGCCGCCGGGGACGGACCTGCTGCCCGCCGCGGGACGGCCGGGGAGC
>VXAC01002062.1:629724-655896 GCA_013399225.1 Rhipidura dahli
CCGGCGGGACGCTCCTTGATCCTCCCTGTGGCTTCCTCGCCGTCCTCCGCAGGCTGCTTCCCTAGCCCGGGTGGGTGTGTGTCTCCGCAGCTCCTGCTGCCCCTCCAGCTGGGCACAGGCGCGCTGTGGACCCGGGGACACCCAGGGAGAGCAACTTCAACAAGGCAAAGCCCGTCCACTAGGGAGGAACAACCCAGGCGCCGGGACAGGCAGGGGACTACCTGTCTGGAATGAAGTTTGGCATGATTTGGGTGGGTGGCACCCACTGTGGGTCGTGGTGGGCATCAGGTCAGACATGAGCCAGCAGTGTGTCCTTGCCGCAAAGAAGGTGAACGATACCTTGGGCTGCATTAGGCAAAGCAATGCCAACAAGTCGAGGGTCGTGATCCTGCCCCTCTGCTCAGCTCTGGTGAGGGCACACCTGGGGTGCTGGGTTCAGATCTGGGCTCCCTCAGTACAAGAGAGACGTGAACATACTGGAGAGAGTCCAACAAATAAATGGTCATGACCATGGTTGAGGTGTCAGACCATCTCTCCTATGAGGAAAGACTGAGAGAGCTGGGACTGTTCAGCTTGGAGAAGAGCAGACTCAATGGGATCTCACAGATGTGTACAAATAACCGAAGGGAATATGCAAAGAGGGTGGAGCCAGGCCCTTTTCAGTGGGGCCCAGTAACAGGACCAATGGTGATGGCCACAAATTGAAACATGAGAGGTTCCTTTTGAACATCAGGAAACACTTTTTACTGTGAGAATGACTAAGCCCTGCACAGGTTGCCTCAGGAGGTTGTGGAGTCTCCATTCATGAGGGTATTCTTCTGAACATGGTCCTAGTTCTGGGCAGCCCTGCTTGAGCAGGTGGTTTGGACAAGATGATCTCCAGAAGTCCCTTCCAGCATCAGACATTCTGTGATTCTGTTTACTCCTCACCACTGAGCACTGCGCCCCTTCTATGGAGGAACGGAGACCTCCAAAGAAGCCACTGAATAAGAAAGGGAGCCCAGTTCTGTCCCTTCTGTCCTAAAGGAAGAAGTGTGGCACCAATTCCTACTGCAAATTATACAAAATGGAGGGTTTGAGGAAATTCTCCCCAACATGAAGATGCCTCAGTTCAAGGTTATGAAAGGACTCTTCATTCTCCTTTGAAAACAGCCATGTATGAAACTAGAGAATATTCATTCTGTCAGGAGAAAAAAGGACAGAAGGGACCTCTGTTACAGAGATCTCTTCTAGGCAATGGCCCAAAAACTTGCATCAGTGACAGGAAGGGAAATGGGAATGCAGTACTGACAGTCTGCAATCCCTGACAGCAGTCAGAAAAGGTAACAGAGGCAGTCAATAGCATTGCTATAATGGTAGGAAGTGCCCTTTGCTTACCATCCTAGTCCACTTAAAGAGAGTGACCAGACATCCCTGAATTCTGGTATCCCAAGAGAATAACATCTTGATCCTGTGCTGTTGATCCACAAGGTTTGATATAGGTGTGGAGCTCATTGTGCTTCAGTGATCCCCAACTCGGCAGCAGTACCTGTGTTTCCTGTGCAGCACTGACAGAGGAGCAGAAATTATCACCAGTGTGAATGTGAGATGAAAAAAGAAGGACTGAGATGAAACTTCATTAATGAAGCAAGAGAGTATTGGTTCATGAGCTGCATGCAAGCTGAAAAGAAAATAGGGCAAAAGTAGACTTTACTGGGTTGGGTTTTTTCAAGAGCAGAGAAGAAACACAGGTTTCCTTCTTCACTATCCAAATTAAAACATGGTAGTTTATCGAGGAAAAAAAAAACCCAAACAGACATTTTTCATATATTGAGCACCTGACATCAGTACAAACAGAAAACTCATATTTTTAATATGCATTTCAGTCACACAAGGTATCATGTTGTATATGCATACCTATCTCCCATAGCCAACTGGTTTTATTAAGTTGTTAAGTTTTATCATCTACTTACTTCTAAAACACACACCAGCTGCTTCTATTAATGTAGATTCATTTGCATCATTGTTCAGCCACATGGGGGAAAAAACATACATTACCCTAAATCATCACCAATTCTGGTCCCTCTGACAGGAAATTAATTTTCTTCTTCAAAATGAGTCTCATATTTTGGAAACAAACCAAACAGCCTTAGGAGTTTGGGTTCATTCTGTTAGTCCTTGAAATACAGTATTTCATTCATTCATGCTCTCTATCAAGTCCTTTCCTTCAGTAACCTTCCTGTGGGATGTATGTTCTAGAATTTCATGCTTATGAGGGGCAACATTATCAGACCTGTAAGTTCTTGTCTCACAATAAATACTTTTCATGGCTTTGCCATATATTTGCTGCCCTTCCTTTTAACCTTTTGATTCTTTCCATATCTGTCTGGAAAACTAGGCATAGCAGGTAAAGCCTTACTGAATAGTTGGCATTTCTTTATTCCCATGTGTCTGCTGAGTAGTTTTTGTGCAAATATCCTGTTTCTTCCTTAGTATCTGTTATGCATTGCATGATCTAATCAACAGATTAGATTCCACTGAAGATTCTGGGGACCTCTTTGATGGTGAAGTGTGTAAGTAACATAGGAGTTTGCTTCTCCACAAGGAAATAGAGCATGGGACTGAGCCCTCACATTAAACTCCAATTACAAATGCAGATATTGGCCATACCAATCTTTGCCAAACCAACTCAGTCATATATGAACTCAGCTTCAAGTAAAAGGGTTGAGACAATCCCATGGAGATAGTAGTATGATCTAAGATTTGTTGAAGATCAGTGGGATTTGCTTTCCTTTAATGATGTAGGCAAATGTAAAATTGTGTAAGTTTGTGTAGAGGCTCCCAATAGTTGAATTTACTATGAAAGGGCATTAAATATATAACTAGAATATATATAAATGCACTCTTGATTCTGTAAAAATGCATTGCTCATGATGTTTGCTACACTGGCTCAACACACTGAAATCTATAATTATACCTATATCTATATCTATAGATCAATAGAGTTATAGCCCCCCAGCTTATATCAAATTGTTGGGCAAAAAGTAGGAGAAGCTCAGCCAGCTTGACCCTCCTAAGTGACATAACACCTCATCAACAGAAGCAGGAGCAGGACAACTCTCTCCTGAATCCCAGTTCAGCCTTTGATTCTGTGGAGCATGCTGACTTCTTGTTTAACTGGGATTAATGATCACACCCTTTGATAGTACCAGGAATAAAAAGCTCAGGCACAGATCCAGGACTTAATAGTTCCTCTTTGAACTCACACAGCAGTACTTCAGAAGCAGTGTAGTCTCTGACATCCCTTTGGTCAAACAAGAAATGGCATTTTGAAACATGATTAGTATAATACTTAATCCTGATGAGATTCCAAGCAACTATTCTTCTGTTTTCTGTATCTAGATATACTTATTTATTCTACATGATTTTTTTTTTTCAGAAGATAATATATCTTCCCCAAACATCTTAAAAAGTATATACTGGGAAAACTGTGCCTGAACCAAAATTCTCCATCTGAACACTGTAAAATTTGTATGTATAAATTGTCTTTAATGACTAGCAACATTTTTTTAAGAAGTTACATGTCCACAGCTTTACTTACTGCTTTCACTACTCTGAAAAGGGAGAGTCCAATGCAGAGGAGAGGCTACTAAGAAATCTATAGGGAAAAAAAGGCAGAATTACAAATTATTTTAGACACCTGCATGATTCTTTGCAGACACAGAACCGACAGTTACTTCCTTTGTGTGAAGGATGAGAACTTCAGACTCTGAGATGATCATATTTCCTTATTATCCACATTTTTCTTTATAACACTGCTGCCAGCATAGAGTAGTTGAGGGCATGAAAGATTAAATATTTTGATAGGGAGGGAATTGTTCAATGGAATATTAGAGCATCCCATTTGGGGTAATTTAGAGTCTATTTATGCTTCTGCAAGTCAGATCTCAATTCTTGCCAAGGTGTCCTGAAAGAAAAGGCAATGTCCATACAGCACAACAGGCAACTGAAGGGACCTGGAGCATCTAGTTTTTCCACTGAATAGGGCTTCCTATTTTGCTACCTGTGTTGACTATGAGGTTGACCAGCAAACATCTCCCACGTGGTCTTGTTTCTATCTTTATTTCTTGCCAGATTACACTCTCAAATAAGTTTGATTCTTTTCCAAGTTTAGAAGTGTAAGCACAGAGTTTCTGCATTTGAACATTAAAGCACAAGCTTATTCATAATATTGACAATGTCTCTGCACATTTTAAAAGGAACTGGTTCATTAAAAGGAACAATATTCCAGTATTCCTGGAATAATAATATTTGCCTATTTTTATTTTCTTCATCTGTAGTAATGTGTTACAAAAAGGAAAAGTTTGTTTGGGTAGTTCAAACAGTCCAAGATGAAAAGGTAAAGGGAGACCGTTTCCAGGAATGGGGATATTTATAGCAAAAAGAAACCATTCACAGTGAAAGACACTCTATGTTTGCAAGTCCGATTGACATTGGCAAATTATATACTGCAAACACTGCAAAAATATGTCAGCTGAATCCCAATTTCCCCTTACATCTACACCAAAGGGTGGTTCCCATGGCCTTGTGTGTTTTTGTGGTCTGTAAGTGTAAATTTGTGCTCCCTGGTTTTGCCAGCTAATAGGATAGAAGCTTAGCCCTGCACACACTTCACATGTTTCACTTTACAATGTGCATGGTTTGGGTGGGGAATTTAAAGATCAACATATTGATCTGCAAGTGTGTACAGAAGTTTTTCTACAGGGTAGTTATAAACCTCTTACATGCACAAGAGATCAGGGGAAAATGGGAACAAGCTACAAACTTTTGGGGGTAATTGTTGTGTATTCTCCCTGTGTTCAAATGGCTAAAACATTATTATGGCTGCCCATGAGAATTTAGACATACAGCTAGAGGACACTAAAACTACTGAAAGATAGTTTCACGTTCTTTAAAGAAAACACAAGGAAGAGGAAGTCATTTTTAAGGACTGAAAATACTACCATCAAAAACTAACTGAAGAAATAATAGAGTACAGTGTATTTAAGAGCATACTAAAAATTTTAGAGAGTAATCTATGTAGTCTCCTGGAGCTTTTCCTTCCCCTAAAAGGATCTAGCCCTGGGAAAAAATGTGTAAAGAATTACAGAAAGTGGTGGAGACAGCAGGAAATGCTCATGAACTAAGTAAGCACAAAAGTAAAGTGAATTCCTGAAGACAATAGAAGACTAGAAGGGAAGTGAGATTTTTTTTTTCTGCTACCAGGTTAAAAGGAAAAGAGTGTTAAAGGATGAAATAGGATGTCTCTGAAACACAGAATGCAAATGATAATCAAGGGCCCTGACATGGCAAAATTCCTGTGCAAATAGTTCTTTATTCCTTTAGGAAGGAAGCAAAACTAAAGATACACCCAAATGTAAATTAAAGGAAGAAGATGGGAAGCTCAGGGTGAAAATCTGCAAAAAGGAGCTGATAAATATGTATTTACCTAGCTGTATTAATTTCAGGTCTTTAACATGAGATGAGAGTCTTGAAGGATTATGAATTTCATATAATAGCTATCAAAAAGGAGTGGCTCTTTGTCAGTTAAAGATGTTAAATCCACCACTTGCAAATTAAATGTTTCAAAGGGAAGCACTGAGTCAGGGAAAGATATAATACCTTCTAGAGTTTAAAAATAAAAGGAGAGAATGAGCTAAATAATGAGCCTGATCATTTTTTCACTAGAAGAGCACAAGCAGGTGTTGGCTTACAGGTGTTGGCTTTTCATCTGGGAAGCTTGTGAGAAAGAGGAAGCACTGATCTGCCTGAAGTGGCAAGGGGGTAAGAACATATTTGAGTCAGTAAAATGATGGTGAAAGGAGTGTCAGTTCATCATTCATTCTGGGAAGTTTCACTTATCAGTGTGCCAACATCCATAGCTGGCAAAGTGCTCATGTGCCCTGTTCTGGAAAAGCTATGAAATCGTACATTCAGAGTGCAATCTGGCTTCCCATATCACAAACTATTACATTTCATGCAATTGCTCATGTATTAAGTTAATTATTTGGCTATCAATAAATAATAACTTGTGTTTAGCCACAGCACATTTTTCAGAAATGCCTGACCTGAAGATGTCAAGACATGAAGAATTCATTACTTTGAGAGCTCGTTCCAGTGGTTAATCTCTTTCAGTGTTAACTAATGGGTATTCAATTCTAATTTGAATTTTTCTGGCTTTAACTTTCAGCCACTAGTTCATGTTATGCTTGTTTGCCTTGACAGGAGAGCCTTTATTGCTTTGTGTTTTCTCTCTGATGTGCTCACCTGTGTTAGTCTGGTCACCTCTGTGAGGGCTAAATGAAAGCAGCTCATTAACACTTACTAGAGGGTTAAGATCAGGATATATTGGGTTTAGCTTTTTTCTGCACATTTTCCCATTTTCCACATTAAAAAGATGGACACTGTGTAGCTCTTGTTTCACCTCTATGTACTCATTTGTTTCTTTTTTAGCCGCACGTTTAAGATTCACATTAGTCTTTTTTTGCTGTTGAATCAAGTATTGGATCTCTTGTTTGCTGCAATTTATAAACATTGAATCCAGTATAAACATTAAATGCAGTATAAACATTAAATCCACTTTCTGAGTCAGGGTATCCAGGAGCCAGTCTACAGAATGTGGACACAGAGTGCATTATCATTTTACTTTTTGGTGACCTAAAATGCCATTCATTTGAATGAGCCCTAGTGTTCCTTTTCAATCAGTATCTTGTACACATGTGAATCATATGCCTCAACAAGTCTGTCATTTCGTTACAAGTTTCTTTGACAAGACACACTTCTAGTAAAACTATTGTCACTCACATTTGTCCTCTACATCAAGTTTTTGTGACTGTAGTCCCAATTTTTTTGTCATTTTCCTGCTACTTTTGTCAAATCAGAGAGTAAGTACCTAAATTATCTCATTTCTCTCTTTCTTTCTTTAATATTTGCATAATGCTAACATTATTTTGGTCTTTTAACATTTGTTAAAAATTTACAGAGTAGACTTAGGATCTGTTCAGCCAATTCTTGTTAAACTCTGGAGTTCTGCGAGAACCTGGTAAGCGCCTATCTAGGTGCATGCATTTAAATTAGATTTTAGTTTTATGATATTGCACAACATCACTTAGCTATTAATAAAATGCAAAATTCTTTATCCACACATGACATAAGCAGATGATACTCCTCCTCAAACATAAAATCCCCAAAATATTTATGAATATTTTATCTCTTTATCACCATCAACAAATGCAGTCTCAGACAGTAATGACTTTGAGTCTCTTCTCCAATTAATGCAGTTTAAAAATTGTTATAAATTCGTGTCAAAACTGGTTATTGATTTTTCCTGAGGTGTTTATCAATATTTTTATGGCCTGAAATTTCTCCTACATATCAATATTTGTTTACTCTTTTTTTACTTATTTCTACTCATTTTTTTTTCTATTCACCACTGAATCAGCACCAGATTCCAAGTACCACTGCTCTATTTTTGGGTACAGAAATGTGTCATATTTTATAGTCAGTAAAGAGCTCCCTATTTTCATTGACATTTTTCTACCTTTTTCCTTTTAAGTCATGCAGCTTGTAATCTTAGTGACAGATAAACTGTGTGTTTTCAGTGTATATACAGCAGGAAACAAAAGACATGGAAAGAAGTTTGCAGTTTCAAAGTCCAGTAGCTCACTGCAGGTAATAATTATGAAGGAACAAGTACTTAAAAGGAGGACAGGCAGTGTATCACTGTAATGCTGCTAGAGGGGCTCTTGGCTCACATCCTCAGTCTGGCAATTCTAAACTGATCAACTGGAACCTTGGAAGAGGAGATCTTTCCATTCAGATTTATATTTTACCAATCATTAATCATGTGTCATGTAGATTACTAGGAAGAAGCAGCTGATCTTGCTCTAATTTAACTGCTTTGTATAGAAATATTGAACACTGATTTCTTGGATTAGTATTCTTCCAGGGTGACAATATAATGAAAAATTATGTGGTAATGTTTGGCTCCGATTAGATGTGTGGCAAAAACCACAGCCTCAAAAATTGAGATCTTGAGCAGACATAGAAATGTGCATATTCAGAAATGAAAGGGAACTGGTAACTTTCCAAGCCATGTTGCAAATTTAAACAGCTACCATTAAAAATAAAAATACTTTCCCACACTGAATATGAAAAATTTTCCAAAGATATTCCAGATTTCCATGCAGTAATTCATCCAGTGGCTCTAATAATTCATCAATGTCCTACAGTACATCTGTGTACTGCAGTTCTGTATAAAAAGGGCCAGGGGGAAAGCATCAGAGAACATTTCTTCACTAAAAAGAAGAGTTTGATATCAGACTTTTTATTCTTGCAATTAGATTTTGTATTTCACAGTCTGCACCCTCCTGTTCAAGAATCTGAAAACAGGCATTTTTCTGGTTTACATTGAAACACAGGAGTCTTCAGCTGCTTCCTAATGTTTGTTCCACAGGAAGGGAGTTAGTTCGTAGCACAGTGTGCTTTGTTGTATCTGCATCAGCAAAGCAGATAAGCTCAGCCTTTCTTCATCTGGAAAAGGAGCAGAGGAGTAGCACCAGGAGACAGTGCAGTACTCCAGGATATTGTGAAGATTTCAGGCAACAAGACGACTTTCAGGTAAGCAGAAAAGGTCCTCTGCCATTTACATTCCTGTGCTGCTTCCCAAACTGTTCATTTTGGCACTGAAAACTCTGTGTTGGGTATGTTAACATTCATTGCAGTGCTGGGTGTTCCCTTCATGCACAAGAGGGCTCATCACCAGCTGTTCTGTGTGACACAAGTGGACCGGCGTCATATGGAAGGAACCAGCAGGCCTTTTTCCTGAAAATCTGATGCAGAGATTTGGCTACTTATGTACTTTGATTACACTGCAGTTCTTTCCACTGAGACCTTATCACATGAAAGGGCAGGCTCCTCGTGAGTCCCGGCACATTTTTTGTTTTGGAAGATCCCTCCTTAGAATTCAAGGAGGCAGAAGATACTTTTCAGGTCGCAAGGCATCATTTATAGCTTCTTGGGAGTTTTCCTGGACTGTTTACACTAGCACTTAGTAGAAGGCCTGCTGCAGCAGGACCAATGGCACTAAATCAAAGCACTGACAAAGCTTTTAAAGTACAATTCTTCTGTGTGGTTCCTGTGAGCACTTTCTCTCCTACTCTCTTTTACCACCTCTCTTCGGGGCTGAGCTTTTGGCACAGTCATTGACACACAGCTTTGTCAAGTTGCAATTTACTTAGTTAAAGAGAGGAAATACAAGATTAAAAGCTTGTTTATCACAGAACTTCTTTGCTAGCACAGGGCACCAAAGCAAGTTGCTCTGTGGCAGTGTTTTTTCGGTGTCACAGGGAAAGTGAAATCCATGCTAGACAATGCGGTGCATCAAGCCCAGGAAGCTGAAGATGTTTTTCTTGTAAACTCCTTTCACAGTTAAAATCCCAGACACTGTGCAAAATCCCTTCAGTGTGGTGTTTCAAATGAGGTACAGCAAAAGTGGCAAAAAAAAAAGTAGACATGCTTTGCTAATGAGGGCAAATTGTGCCAGCTCCTTACAAAGAATAGCGTGTTTCCACCCACATCAGACTTGATAGATGTGGAAAGAGAGGAGAGAGAGGCTACAGGGCTGTTTATTCCTTTCTACTCACCTCAGTCTGGCATCTTGTAGAGACTATGGAACATATTGTGTCTGATCTTGCCCTCATTTAAAAAAGACCCTATTCTGTGTGGAAGTTGGTTTGCCTAAGGGGGGAATGGCAGTAGTCAGGTTCTCACCACACACCCAAACATAGTATGCTCTCAGATTACATTGCTGCTGGCTTTAACAGCAATAATATGATTGGCAACAATCAGTTTGTGGCTTTCATTAGGTTCAGGAGCATGGCTGTTGTAAATCATCATATTTTACAGCTACTATTCAGGGTATTTATATGCAGTTTCAGACAGTGCTGCAATGTATGGAGAGCATCCATTTTGGGGTTTCCAGTTTATAAGAAATTTTGTCGTTTATAAAGCATTCAACTACACCAGACATTTTTTTTCTAGATTAGACTTTTTTTTTGTAAGTACTTCCAGTGGTAACTTAATAAATCATTCCCCATATCCTCATGTTTAAATTATATTCCCATACACACCACATCCATTAGAGTTGATGAGAGTGCAACAGTGCATGCTGTAACTTCCAAAGAGCTGCCATCTCATACCCTCATTAGCAGGAACGTATCTAGAAGCTATAAATGCTTTCTAAAGATCCGAACAACACAGCTCCCTGTGACTTACTCACTTCCTGCTTTCCTTCAAAAGCAGCTGAAAGAGGCACTCTGCACCTGCCTTCTCCTTGTGCTGACATCTGTTTTTAAATGAGAAAGGAGGCAATGAATGTTAAGCTGAAGGGACTTACTTTATTTATGATTGCAAAGATTCTTGGTTTGAAGAATCAGTTCAATTCCAGTGCCTTTCACCTTCCTTGCTGCACAGGGAGACAAAGAGAGCATTCATAGACACAACACATGTGACATGGGGCAGTCTAATGGCATTAGAACAGTTCAGTGAAACATTAATGAATTTACAGTGATGACAGCAAAACAGTGCCAGGATCTAATCTGCTCTGTGCTAAGTGGTTTCATAAGTAACCTCAAACACAAAAAACCAGTCAGGACTAAAGTCTTTAATTTTCTGACAAAATATAATCAAATGTTTTTCTTTTGAAACCATTAGTCATTCCCTTGTTTGCTGGGTCACTGGTGTTTCTCCAGTCTGTGTCATTTCTCAGTTTTTCTCGCCAAGCTCAGATAAGACTTCTGCTCTTCCAAGCATCTGATGGTTCAAATATATCTTTTGCCTGTAATTTCCTGTGCCTCATGCTGCTTGCCTCAGCAGCTGCTTGGAACTGACATATACAAAAATCTTGCACAGAAAAATAGATGGTATGATCTTGTCTATAGCACTACCCCTTTAATTCAACCTTATTCACATCCTTTTCTTCACCATTATACCTCCTTGCTGACACATTATCTATGCCTACTTAAGTATTTGGGTGAGGTGGATATGTAAGGTGTTAAGTCAGATGTCAGCAAGGTTCTTGAGATGAGGAAAGATGTGTGTTGGCTATTTACACAAGGTTTTATCCTGCCTCACTGACATCAGAAAGGTTACTGCCATTGACTTAAATAAGCATGGTGACAGGGACAGAAACCTCTGCTATAATGTCCATTTCCAGAATCCTGAAGAGGAAGGTGTTGGGCTTGAGGAGACAAATGTGTGTGGGAGCTTCTCTTCACACTCTACCCGTAACAGAGGTCACACTTCAACATCCACAAAATTGTTCACAAGATTAGTAATTTCATTGTAGGCATCCCCTCATAAGGAGAACTACGAGTCTGTACTTCAATCAAAGCAAAGTACTGCAAGATTTCTAAAATTTCTGTCACTTTAAATATATGCCATGACATTTCTCTGAAGAAATAGGTGTTCTTCCAAATGATATAAAGATACATATTATAAATCACATCATCCTTTCCAAGGAAAATGGGTAATGAAACAGACAAGGAAGGGGACAAAGAAGGGACTAAGTGTCTGTCTGTATGTTTTCAGGGATCTGCTGAATCTCACTGAAGCTGATTTCAGTTGCTTAGAGGAAGGGAGGCTGGAGTGGGAAAACATGCTCTGCAGTCTGCAGTGTTCCTACAAAATGGGTAAATACAATGAAGCTTGCCTTCCTTTAGTATAATAATATCAGTAAAACCAAGCAGCATAGACCAGCTAATTGCATAAATACCCAAAGGTCTGGAGAGACTGGCATAGCACAGCCAAGGTCTTTGTGATCTGTACCCAAGTCAGCAAGAGCAAAGGCAACTTTCAGAGCAGGCAGAGTTCACTAGTAGAGCAGTGAGATCTGAGACTGAACTCCAGATGCACTGGAGCAGTTTTCTTACAGAAAATGTGACTCTAAGGACATTGTCATGAGAGGGGAACTACAGAAGCAAGGCAGAGCAGAAGTGCATCCACAGAGGTTTATTTACTCCCCTCTCTGCTTGTCAATTGATTTCAGTGGGAGTTCTCATGTCAGCAGGGATTGCTGCTAGAAGACAAATCTATCCTCTATCAGAAATGCTTTGAGAATCAGATTTACAAAAATGTATTATATAGGATTGATTGCCTTCATTAGCCTCATTTCAGTAATATTATTAGCTATAAATCACAAGACAATTTCTTATGGAATTACATTCTTATTAATATCACAACATCCTCATACCCCCACCAGTTATCATATTCATCTTTCATATGATGGAAATCCCAATAAAATTAGCTAACTGGACACTAATAGCATGGCTGTATCATTCACTCTCCCATATGTTCTGTTAGCTTGTTTTTATCTTACTTTCTTTTTTATTGTTTGTTTTCTTAGTTGTCAAATTGCATTGCTGAGCACAGAATGCTCTTCTGGTCCTTAAAATGTCTCATACATTAAAAATGCATTAGACAAGATATCAGCTACCTCAATTTGCTTTAAAGTGTCTTTTCTTCATAGCTACTGAAAATAAGACTCATGAATGCATTAATCCTAAACAGAGTAAATGGTCTAGGCCAAAATTTACTATTAAAAGGATGATGTAAAAAAAAAAAATATATATATAGCTTTCTTCTTATGCTTGGTGTTCAAAATAATTCATTGCTGATAATAGTCATAACAATAATAGGAACTTGGAGAGAAAATAAAATTACTTTGTCTAGTTCAAAGCGGGGCAGAAAATTCGTTTTCCTAAACAATGAAAAAACTGCTTTCCAAAGTGGTTTTATCTCTATGGAACTGGTACAAAAGTCATGCTGTTACATATTCCTTCTCTTCCGTATTTAAAAGGCTGGGAGAGATATTTTTTCACACATATTCCCAGCCCTGGTCTATTCCCTTTGTGCTTTGTGAGATCAGCACAAAAGGTCTAGAAAGTAGGCTGGAAGAATCAGCTGCAGGTTCTCCTTGAGAGAAGGGCTCCCCAGGTGCTGTTGCCCCCACCAGCACCTCGCTCCTCCTCTCCAGCAGACTGACACACCAAGGTTGTCACTCTCACTGTGCTCCCTACCCACAGATGAGAAAGCCCAGCCTCTAAGGAATGCAGCTGGTGAGGAGCAGCAAAGCATCCCCCATCTACCCCAGAATCAATGCCAAAAGGTCCCTGCTGTCTCCCTGGATGTCAGGATCCTACCTGCACTGACACCCTGCAGGTTTATACATTAATTCTTTCTAGCAAAACTTACTAGCAGCAGAAGACCATGATTGCATCCAGACTGTGACATGGGGCTTCCTACACAACCAGCACTTTTTGGTTTATTATATATGCAATAATTTCACAGAATGGCTGAGATTGGAAAGTAGCTCTAGAAAACAACTAGTCCAAACCCCCTGCTCAAAGTAGGGTCACTTTAAAGCAGATTTTCTAGGCCATGTCTCATTGGGTTTTGAATTTCTCCAAGGATGGAGAATCCACCACCTCTCTGGGGAATACATGTCAGTGTTCAACCACTCTCACAGAAATTGTTTTTCTTACATTTAAGTGAAATTTCCTGTGTTTCATTTGTTCTGTTGACTCTTGTCCTGCCATTAGGCACTACTGAAAAGATCCCAACTCCATCCTTTTCACTCACCTCCATCAGGTATTTATTCACATGGATGAGATCCCCCCTGAGCTTTCTTATCTCCTGGCTTAATCACCCCAACTATCTCAGCCTTTTCTGTTAGGAGAGACACTCCAGTTCCTTAACCATTTTCTTGTCCCTGCACTGGACTCTCTTCAGTAGCGCAATATCTTTCATCTCGGACAGCCCAGAACAGGACACAGAACTCCACATGTAGACTCAGCAGCACTGAGTGGAGGGGCAGGTTCTCCATCCTTGAGCTTCTGGCAACTCTCTTCCTAATGAAGCCCAGAAAGTCCTTTGTATCAAAGCTGCTTTTCAGCTGGTTGACCCCACAGTTTTTATGGGTACCTGCAGTTCTATGGGTTCCTTTTACTTGGCATTTCCCTTTTTTGAACTTTAAGAGCTTCCTGTTCAGCATGTTTCTGCACTCACAAACATCTGGTGTAGCAGCCACAGGTTCCAGTTTTCTGTCATCTGTAAACTTGACAAGGGAGCACTCTGTTCCACTGCCCACATAACTTATGAAGATATTAAAAACTTTTGGCCCCAGTATCAATCTCCAGTGTACACCTCTGGTGAGTGGTCTCCAGGTAGATTTTGTGTGACTGATCACAGTGCTTTCAGCCCAGCAGTTCAGGCAATTTTCAGTCCAGCTCGCTCCTATCTAGTCTGTTCATCACTGATTTACCAGGAAGGATGTCCCAGTAGCCAGTGTCAAAAACCTTGCTAGACTCAAGATAACAACATCCACGGCTCTGACTGACCTGTAGTTCCTTCTCAAAGAAATGAGTAACACTGGCTTTCTTCCAGTCCTCAGAACCCTTCCCTGATGGCATTTCAAGAAAGGTCTTGCAGTGACTTTAGCTCCCTCAGGGCTTGTGGTTGCATCCCATCAGGTCCCATAGACTTGTGTTCATTCCAGCTGTGTAAGTGTCCCCTAATCTGGTCCTTCTCCAGCAATGGCAATTCTTGCTTATTCCAGATGTTTTCATGTGTCTCAGGGGCCTGAGATCCCTGAAGGTTGTTTTACCAGTAGCAACAAAGAGAAAAGAGCACTGAGTACATGGGTCTTTTCTGTGTCCTCTGTCACCAGGTCACCTGTCCCGTTCAGCAGTGAGCCTACATTTTCCCCAGTCTTCCTTTTGCTGCTGATGTACCTGCAGAGACCTCCCTTTTTGCCCTTCACATGTCTAGCTAGATTCAACTCCAAGCCGGCTTTGACTTTACTAACCTGATCCCTGCATGCTTTGACAGTGTGTCTGTATTCCTCCCATATGAGCTAACTCTACTTCCACCTCTGGAACGTCTCTTTTTTACCTTTGAGCTTCCTGTTCATCCATGCAGGCCTCCTCCCACCTTTATTTTACTTCCTGCAGGTGGAGATCAACACCTCTTGAGTCTGGAAGAGGTGATCCTTGAAAATCAGTCAGCCCTCCTGAACTCCTCCTCTCTTCTGCAAGATGGTGTCACATGGAATTCTTCCAAGCTCCCATTGTTTGCTTTCCTGATGTCCAGGGTTGTTAAATTGCTGTATTCTCTCAGAATCCTGAGTTCCATGGTGGCCACATCTGCTCCTGGCATTCACATTCCCGACAAGATCTTATTTTTGAAAATCAGGTCCTGCAGAGCATTTCCTCTCTTCACCTCCTCAGTCACCTGTATCAGAAATGTTTGTATTATTATTGTTACCAGGAATTTTGTAATATTATTGCTGCATTATGGTCCTCTATGCCAATGCACTCTAGAGACCTCTTGGATTGCTTTTGTCAGGTTGTATCCAGCCATTGCAGCACTCCAGCTGTGTGAGTTTGATTTGCCTTTTTAATCAGAGATTTCAAAAATCAGGCTCCATCTACCAAAGAATTCAAAGGTGAGCATTTTCCCTTTTTTTATTTCTTTTCCAAACAATTGGCAACAAACAGAAAGTCCATTTCTCAGTACCATTGCAAAGCACATGTTATGGTCAAATATGTCCTATGCTACTGTTAGTTTTGTAACAAAGAAATGTTTCTATCAAACAGTGCTTATCACCTAAATTAAATAGAAATGACAAATGGCTTGCTAATATTTTTCTGTGAGCCAGTTTTTAAATGGGTCACATTGTTCTTTTCTTTGCTAGCAACCTAAGATAGAAGTTATTATATCAACAGTGGTTTGCACATAATAAAACGCTCTCTGAAATTTAGTTTGGTAATGTTGTCACTTGGAAATTAAGGCTAAAGTAATATTGTAAATTATCATAGTTTACTCTTTATTTTTCTATTTAAAAGCCATGTTCTTGATAGCAAAAATTGCAGTCAGAATTCTGAACAGAGAAAACGATCTTTTGGCAATAATAAATACTCCTGTTGAGAGTATAACATTATTGAGACTTCTTTTCCCTTCATGGGCGAAATTTTCTGCTATCATATTTGATGCAATTGCACAGACTCCACTGGAACATCACCAACTTTTGTTACAGAGAACACAGGACATTTTTTATTATTGTTACAATTTTGTAAAATTAAGGATAAAATTGAAATAGAAGAATTGACAGCATTTTTTTTCACAGATGTTGGATTTGAGAGCACTATTTGTGAACATCAAACTGTGATCCATTTCTCCCTGGAGTACCTTGCAGATGTGCAGCTGCAGCTCTTCAGCACCAAGGGAAGAATGAGCTATCCACAGACACCAGCAGAAAGCCAGGCACATGCAGGCCACACAAGGCACACGGAGACTTCCAAGAATCACCAGCACCTCAAGGGGAGGGGATTTTTATGCTCACTGTGAAACACTCTGAGAAAATGGAAAGTCAGATGTGCACAGGGTGCAAGTTCTTTGGCCCAGCTCGGATTTGTGCATCGCGTCAGTGCTGGTGAGGGTTGTGCTCAGGCAATGCCACGTGAGGCTGTAAAGAATTCCTTCTCAGAGAATGGATTTCCTCACTACTGTGTAAGCAGCTTCTGTTCCCACTCAGTTCAGGATTAAAGAGCAACTCAGGGCTCCACTTCGGTGGCTTAAGTTAAAGTAAGGCTAAAATGGTCAAAGCCATTTGCAACAATGAAAAGTGTAATGAGGGAAAATAAAGAGGTCTTTCCACCACCTGCTGAGGAGAGGGGAAGTGCAGGAGAAAACAGACTCAAGTACAAGGTCCTGACTATTCCTGGCACCATGTGTTAGACTCTTTGGGGATTCTTCAGAGAGGTGAACTTCACTTGCACTGAGATCAATGAAAATCTGCGCATTCAATCTGTTTCTCGTAAAAAAATAACTCTGAGTCTCTCCAGTGTGCAAGTCAGAACTGTCTGAAAGTCACAGGGAAATGAAGGGCTGAAAGGCTAAGAATTTTGTGCTTCTTTTTCTTTTTATACACTTTTTATTCCCACAGATCCTGTGGGAAGCATAGGACTTCAGCACAGGGACAGCCAAAAAGATTCAGGGCTGTTAAAATAGTAGCTTGTTTAAATCCCAAGGTAAACTACTTGTGCTAAATTAATCAGTGAACCCTCACATCAGATCTAGAGCCTCTGAGCAGTACAGATATTTTGAGATGATCTAATTGTGGTTGCAGAGAAGGGAGAGTGTGGGCACGAGTAACGCTGAGCTGTGTGCCGCAGTGGGGTTAGCACACAGCACTACGCCCAAAGCTGGCATGGGCAACACCGCCAGAACACCAGGCAGCAAAGATATCTGAGCATTTATGAAAATTAGTCGCTGGAATAATCACAGAATAGCAGATTTGAAATGCTTGCTAGGAAGCTGAGGAAGGCGTGTAAAGAAAAACTGTGAGGCTTTGGAAGTGGAGGTGGGATTGGAAAGAGCAGGGAAGGCTACTGCTGCCAATTAATAGATAGGAATTGTCTCCTTGTGGGAATTTTTCCAGCTCTTCAAAAGGAATCAGAGACCCTCTGGGTAGCTCTGTTTTCTAAACTCAGGCTGGACCAGTTAAAAGTAGTGCCTCTCACCCGAGTGAATTAGAGGATACAAGTACTGCCATCTTTAACATGTGTGGGGAAGCAGGGGGCAGGATTTGACAGGTGAAGGCTGTGCCATTAAGCTGAAGGAGATGAGCACTTGGGGAGCACCAGGGTCCTGCTGGAAAATGCTCCCTTGTGAGTCCTGTGTTGAAAGACACTGTGGGGTGGGAGCACTACATCCATCCCCACTCACACCTAGTCTAAGAAAGCATCACAAAACACCAGAAAACATCAGTGTATTGTCAATATAATCACTAACACCAAATAAGAAGGCAACAGAGAAGACCTCTAATATACTGCTGAGAAATGTGGGATTTGTGGTATATTGCTATATCCACCCTCATTGGGTAGATGACATTTAAGCACTGAAATGGATGTTTTCCAAAAATTCTGGACAACACTTTTGTTTTTACCCCTCTGCACAAATGGTGGAAAACAACTTTTTAAAAAACTACACAGAAGACAGAAAACAAAACAAATAAGGATTTCACAGTTTCTGACTCCCTCAAGATGTGATTGATCATCCCATTGTCACAGGTCAAACTCTGCCATAAAAAAACTCCAGATAATCTTCAGCTGCATTTCCTAAACCACTAACAGGATAGACAAGGCTAAGATAACAATGCACAATTTATTTTCCAAAAGCAGCTGACAGGAGGAAATGGATACCAAATGAATTAACTCATTAGAACAGTACGGCACATTTGGAAATTCAAAACAAACTGCCTGGAATGATTTAAATCTAGCACGAGGTTAATGTCAGTCCCTTGCATAGGCGTGTCAGTGTTGTAAATTAGTGCTCCAGTTTTAGAAAGGTTGATGTGTGCACGCCCTGGGACTTGTGCCTTCGGGTGGCCTGGACTTAATTAATTGCATGACTTGAATACCACCTATAGCGGCCCACTACAGGTTGCATAGTATGTGCAAGGGTTATGTTCACATGCATGGACACACAAAAACCACACAGACATACCAACACTTTCTAATATATAAAAAAAATTCTATAGTTAGCTTGTTGAGAATCATTATTTAAAATAGCAGGTCTCTTATAGGCTGTAAATACATTCCTTTTTTAAGGAACAGCATCAATATCCAGAGCAAAAACTTGTCAGTTGTCTCAAGGGAGCAAAGTTTCTCTCATGTTTGATTTATAACTAACCAAGAATTTCTCAGAAACTGAGTTTTAACATTTGTCAGCCACAAGTTGTCAACCAAGCCTATTTTCTCCTGGTAAGCTCCCACCTGTGTCTCTTTCATAGTTACAGCAGCATAATTTTAGAAAATTGTGGACTTTTATTCAGCATACCAGACTCTATTACAGCACTGCTAAGGTAATATCTACATTTATAGCTGTCATTAATATGGTATTTAAGAGCTTTAGTTGCTTTTTTTCCTTCACAGGGTAATAAGCTGTAATTAAAGGAGTCAGGGTCTGTATTACAGAAACATTTGCCACCCCATATGTAGCACAAAGATTGCTTTGCAAAGAGACAACTGGGAGCCAAAGCAGTTCAGAGTATTTCTTCATATATTCATGACAATAGCACAATGGCACTTCTTGTCAAAAAAACAACATTCTAACACAATAATTTGTTCAGTCACTGTGTCTGAAAACGGCTTAAATTTGATTAGTTTGTGCACATAATGGGGGCTAGACAACAGCATAAAAATGATCCTGTTGATTTATATCTGAAGAGTCCACACACATGATCTACAAGCAGCAGCTGTAAAAAGCTCTTCACTTTCCTTTCGGTGCAGAAATCACTTGGAACAAGGGTCATCCCAAAACAAAAGCAATTCAAGCAGCCTATCTGAGAGGAAGATGAGGAAGGAAGGAAGGAAGAAGACTTATTTCATCTTCTGCTCTGTGGATCGTTTTTACATCATGGCAGATTATGAAATATACCATGGCAGGGACTGTGAAGCAGGAGCTCACTGAGAAAGGGCACTTTCATTAGCACTGCTGCAGTGTGTGCTCTCAGATGCCTGAGGTGGAAAGGTCACAGTCACAGACTTCACAGCATCACTGTCTGGCCTGTCTGCACCCACCCCTGGTTATCCAGAGTTATGAGTAAGGGGGGTTAAATGCTTTCATATGAGGTCTGTGTTTATCCTGGTGGCATACAAAGAGGAATCCCGTTAAATTAAGTAGCTGCCTTCTTAAAAAAGGCAATTACTGTAAAGCACAGATTAAAGTAGAATTCCATGAATTAGTGATCTGATTTCATGTGGCAGTGATGTTTTACAGTGTGTAGTGTCAAACACTATATGTCAATAACAAAGATGGCACATGCGGATTTACAATTTATAATGATGTGAAATGTCTTTGATGTTCAAACTCTCACTCCTTTGTTTGCATGTAAACCACAAATTGGTTTGGCATAAGGCATAAGATTTTTTTCTCATCTCCAAAAAAAAGGATCAGCTGTACTGGAATGAGGTAAAAGTACAAAGGTAAGAGCAGAATTACTTCAGATCAAGGAATTGCTTCATATGGTCACGACCTTCTTTTCCTCAAGTATCTGGATTTAGTATGATATCCCAATAATCTTGTTGTAAAAGAGAAGTATTGGAAGTCCATTTTTTGAACTGTATGGGTCTTTGTCCTTTAACTGAATTCCCCACATACATGTGCACACACTCTTAACCCCTTTCATTATGCACCAAAAGGTTTTCGTGGCCCCAAGTCACAGCACTCCTGAAATCAAAAATGTTGGTATTTTACAGAAGCTATCTTGCAAATTCTTGCAGAACAGATGTATGATTCCAATTCATGCAACCTGCCAGCTCTGTGAGTTGAGGGTCCAAATCACATATAGTTGTCTTATTTTGTTCTGGCTTAAAACAGCTCTCTGAGATCTACCTCATCCATGCAATGGTCCCAAAGAGAATTGCTAGATTTAGCTGACAGATGCAAAAAATCTCATGTTGTCACAGAATTCCCCAGTGTCTACTCAGCACCAGATGTCAAAGAATGCAAATCTACAGCTGGGTCTGGTGTTCATTTGTACTCCAAATTCCCTCCCTCCCAGCTGTTGTTTTCCACTTCCATGAACATAGAGTTGAATTTTCAGAAGCAGGAGATAGACACTCATGGCTCCCTATACTGATGTGAATATACATGTTTCTTTATTTACCTAGAAAACATCTTTTAGAGTTGAATGAATAACAGCATATTTGAGAGGGTATATTTGAGTGTGCTTACTCGTCACTATTGAAAACAACCTTACTCATCTTATAAACACAAACTCTTCTCACTAAACTCTCTGGAACTGGAGTTTTCTTTCCAAGTAGCTGTTTAGAGGTGCAGGATAGGATTTGCTTAGGCCTCCTGGGCACCGTGGAAAAAATCAGCATGACCACAGTAATAAAAAACAAAAGAGTTACAGTCATGAGGAACTACAGAGCAGTGTTTATTCAGTCATCTGAGGGGCCTTTGCTCCCTATCCTTTGTGTCCCTCAGGAAAGGAAGTTCTAGCCTGGGACTATAACTGGTTTGAAACTTTGCTCTCCCTCGTGTAGATATTACCAGCCTGCACAGCTTTTGAAATATCGTCAGACAATAACATGTCTGCAAGAGGTGAACTGATTTTTCCTTTGTTTTGCCCTACCTAAACAGGGAAAAATGTTGAAATAACAGGTAAGGGTGAATACAGCAGTCTACATTTGTTTTCCTGAACTTAACTGTAAATGAATTCAGAGGTTTGGAATTTCTAAGGTTCACTTGCAGTGACCTCTAGTGTAGTTTAGATTTCCTTTTCTTAAAGGAAGATAACATGTTTATGGAGATCATCTCTTTCTACTAATTTGTGGGATGATCTTCAACTCACTGAGTTCTCTGTTGTAATTATAATCTAAGAAATTATTTGGTTGATTACACTTCTGATTTTCAGCCAGTCAAGAAAGTTGGTTCCATCTAGGGCTAAGGACACATTACTGTGTTTAAAAGGGATAAGTCTTAAATGATGGGAGGGGAGAGTACTCAAAACACAGGCTTTAATTTAAATTAAAAGTAAAAATTAGATAATCCCATGTAAATTCTGCCTTTTTAAGCAAAGCATAGCATGCACTTCACCATTGCAACATGCCTTATATCAGACTCCAGTAGTTTTTACAGAATGTTCACCTTTCTGCATGGTTTTTATTGCCTTCAGCTGGATGGGGATATTGTTGCCTTGGTTTAAGTCCCCTGCATGTTTCAGTGCCTGCACCAAATCCACTTCACCAAAGAGCACTGTCTCCCCAGCTTCACTGGGGTGCTAAACCCACACTGACCAGCAGTGCTGACCAGATTTCTCATCCAGTCAGTACCTGTAACTAGCACAGACTCACCTCACTACAGCCCCCACACACTTCTTCAAGTCTCAACCTGGCTTGCATGCAGCTACCCCAACTCTTTCTAATTCCCTGCTAACTGATGCTCCAGGACCTGACTGTGGGGCAGGCAGAGCCAGGTCAGGTACCTGCATCTGCCTTGTACTCATGAATAAATAAATAAATACTCATAAATCTTCACATTGCCAATAAGATTGAATCCAATAAACAAATCTCACTACAAAATACTGAAAAGTTGACTGCTAAAGTTTCCTAAGCTGATGCCTGAGTCCTATTATTGTCATGAAATGTTTTAACATAACTTGAATGATAATTATCAAACACAGAAATGGAACACAGATGTAGGGAGGGTTCCCAGGCATTTCTGTATTTATTAACCATACCCATAAAGCAGAGCAATGGTAACAAAAATGTTCAGTGTTAACCGCACTTTTGGGAAGTCTAGCAGTGTTTATTACTACTATTATTATATATGTATCCCCAATATCCATTTTTTAAAGTAGAAAATGGTATCAGTTTAGGAAACCAGTGATTTAGGATAAATGAAAAAGTGCTGTTTAATGGTTTTACATTAAGCACTAGCAGACCTATCCACCTATCAGATAAGAGGAAAGGAGGCAGAAGAGTACAAAATACTTTGTTTGAAGTGGTATGACCCAGCACAAATAGCCTCAGTGACATTTTAAGATCAAACAGTCCAAGCATCAGGTACATATACTTCAAATCACAAGGGGAAATTTTGACAAGCTGAGCCTGATCTGCCTAGTACCTAGTGCTAGTGCACAGAGGGACAAAACCTTTTATTTAATTCTGACTTTCTGAAGTTTATCCTGCATAATTTTAAAAGTACCACCAGGTTGCATTTACTTATGTATTTGACTTCTAATGCTTTCTAGTGACAGTATCCTAACCAAATATTTATTTAAAAAAATCAAAAATGCATTTACCAATTTACATTTTCAGGCTAGTGACTGTTTGCCTGAAGGATTAGAAAGGAATTACTACTAAGGCAAAAGCAAATAATTTTTAGCTTGATGAAGAAATACATGTTCAGATGTTAAAAAAAAAAAAAAACTAGCCAAAGATGACATTTAAATATGATAATTCATAAAAGTAATGTTAAAATGTTGAACAAATATTAAGGAAAGAGGAAGTGCCAAGAAAAGTAGGGAAGTCAGGGAATTTTTCAAATGCTCTGTACTGTCAAATATACATTAAATCTGAGACTGCAAGATATTGAGAATCAAACTGTGAGAAGTCAGCAGGAAAACAAAGTGCTGATTTGTGCCCAGAGTAAAGCACAGGAGATGCGTGAGGAGGAGGCATTGAAAGCCTGTCTGAAGTGGTGTTTGGAAGGCTGGGGAAAACACTGTTCTGAAGCAAATGGGCAGGTGGACAGCAGTTGCATAAAAAAATACTGTGGGGAAAAGCAATGTTACCTACAAAAATCATTGAAAGAGGTTTAGACTTTCCTCCCCTGCAAAGGTTTTCATTCACAGGAAGCACATACAGGACATTTGTGCAGTAAAAAGCAGTCTGTCAGAGCCTGCCCCTCATTCTACAAACATCACTTCTGTCAGAGAGGAAACATATGTTCTCAGCCAGCACCAGTCTCTGGGAGCCAACACGCTGCTGGAGATGGACACTGAGCACAAGGAGCCCTGGCAGGACTGGTGTGGGAAATGGGGCTGGGCCACCACAGCCAGGCTGTGGAATAAAGCCATCCCTGCTCATTCAGAGTTCTCTGTATAACACCAGATACCTCTGGATCCATTATGTTGAATTTCAGCCTTATGTTCATTATCACAGAAATTTATCTCAGAAACACTGCCTTCTGCCTGGAAAATAAATGCTTCTACTTTGCTTCGTTGCCTAATAGCTGGAGGAGTCCATTACCTTGGGAAAACATTTTTCCCATTTACACTGACTCTTAAATATTTCATGATCATTTTTCTTTCTTGCTTTCACAGTAAATAAAGCAAACACATGACAGACACAAGATTTTAAATAGTCACCAATGTATGTAATTTAGTGTATATATTGATCCTCACCTTTTTTTATCCTGACTTTCTATAAATTGTACTACACACTATACTGCTTCCTTTAATTATTTTCATTTACTTTAGACTGTCAGTGTTTAGTAGGACTACCTTTCAGTCTCTATCCTATAAATACTTCATAGTGGGCTTCAGGAGGTACAGCATTTAAACTAAGCAGCTCTGAGGCTTGGATCCTAGTGTTTGAAAGGCATTTAATTATTACCCTCTGTGAGGGTCATTGCAGTGACATTTCCATGCAGGACCTCTGCCACTACCTCACTTTCAGTTATTTTGGAATCAAATTTTATTTTTATCAGTCTGAAAAAGATGGTAAAAGACTTCTTTCAATCATCAAATGTAATACATTCTGCACATACAGCCAAAATTGTTATAAATACTGATAGCATTATTAATTAATGCAAATAATAATCCAGCTACATTTGGGGAAAGCAGAGAGCAGAGTGAGACTCTAAGGCACCTCAGGGATGATCTGATAGAATATATCCCTGAAAACTCCTTTCTACAGCACTGTTTTGCTTTGCCTTCTCTCTGTTTTCAGGAATCACAGTGAAAGAATGGCATTAAGATTTCCTGGTTTCCCTTGCATAGAAATGATCAGGTATGCCCAGGGAAGCTGAGCCAAGACCTACCTAAGACAAGAGGAGACTTTCTGTACTGAACCACTCCAGACTGGGCTGTTGGCCACAGGCAGAGACTCTGTGGTGTGTGCAGAGCACAGTACCCCTGCTCGGTGCCATGCAGGAAAGGGGTGATGGGTGTAACAGTCCCAAATGCTCTGCATTCAATTAAACCAAACACTGTAACATTGTGGGGAAATTATGTCTAGGGTTATTATGGTCTGTAATATCCTGTAAAATCTAGATTTGTTCTTTGAGTCTCGAGGTGGGAAAACATTTTGAAGAGATGTAGATTCAGAGATTTTGTGAATGCTATGTTTTACTGATATACAAAATGGGTAACATGCCACTCCCAAGGAAGGGGCCACTGTGGGTCATCTGGTCCAAGCTCTCTGCTCAAGTAGGGTCATTCCTAGAGCACATGGCACAGGATTGTGTCCAGATGGTTCTGGAATATTTCCAGTGAGGGAGACTCCACAACTTCTCTGGGCAATCTGTTCCAGTGCTCAGTCACCTGCACAGTAAAGAATTTCTTCCTCATACTCAGGTGGAACTGTCTGTGCATTGGTTTCTGCCCATTACTTCTTGTCCTATTGCTTGGCACCAGAGAATGGGCTGGATCCATCCTCTCAACACCCTCCCTTCAGAATCTGACAGAGATTGATGATGTCTTCTCTCAGTCATCTCCTCTTGACGCTGAACATGCCCAGCTCCCTCAATCTTTCCACATAAGGGAGATGCTCCAGTCCCTTAATGCTTTTCACTTCTTGAAATGGAAAAAACTTAGGCCCCTTTAAACATTATATTTTTAATATCAAAGCCAAAAAATAATTAAGTGTTCCTAGAAAACATCATTCTTTTCCATAAAACCTCTCTCCCCATTTTGCTCATACACTAATATTGAACAAAATGTTTCAGGAACTCTTCCAACCTTTGTGAAACAGATTTACTATGTGTAGGATATATATGACAGCAATTTTCAAAGGTCAGGATATGAAATATTACGTTATTAAAACATATTAACTGTACCCACTGACCACCACTGCCTGTACAACACTGACTAGGCATCACAGCATTCATATTTTTTCTTTAAAAAAGGAAAATACAGGTCTTGAGAACACAGTCTTTTACCAAACTACCTACTCTGAGTCTTGCAACTTTTAGAAATTTAGTCTGTTTCCAAGGAGTAGTTACAAAAGAGGTGAGATTTAAGGCTGGCTTCAGAACTGGGCAAATAAGCTTTTGTGTAGAGTAAATGAACTATGGGTGAACTGGAACTAGGGAACTTTGAATCAAATCAACTAATAAATTCAGCCAGAAAATGGGACTGGTTAGGGAGAATAAAAAGGTCATAATACTTCAGTTTCATATTTCTTTGTTCAATTAAATTCCTTATTTGAAGGCACTGAAGATATTTTTTATGATACCTTTTAAACAAAACATTTGACATCATGTTTTAAAACAACACTTTTAATTACTAATTTTTTATTTTAATAAGATAATCCAAAAGTCTTCGTCCAAAATCTTAAAATAGCATTGGATATTAAAAAA
>VXAC01002062.1:655934-755048 GCA_013399225.1 Rhipidura dahli
AGAACAAAAAAAAAAAAAAAAAAAAGAAGGATCCAATATGGGCTTCCCAATAGCCTTAGCCTATATATATATCCCATTTATTTAATTTCTGCTTTCACCAGCAATGTTTGCTCTTCAGACAATTTTCTCATAGTGAAGCATAGGGCATATAATCTGCTGAGTTGTAGTTTGCACTGGAATTGGATTTGCTTCTTAGAAATTTTCTGAAATGTGCTTTATTGATGTGTTCATTTCACCTAAATTTTACCTAAATTCCTGGGCCCATTGTCTCCTATTGGCCAACCCTAGACTTTCACAGGCACCTTGTTTATAGAGAACACTACTGCTCAAAAATTCAACTGGAGGTTAAGCTGTTTGAAGGTGCTCCTAGAATTATTACAGTCCCTTAAACTGAACTTTGAAAAGTACATATCTAACACAAGACTTGACAAACTTTTTTTTCTTGTCTGTCCATATGTTTTTTGGGTTTTTTTTTTACTTAATGAATAGGAATATTTACAGGACTTTTTTCAGAGCCTGTTTATTAAACCATCATCCTGGGGAATTGTATATCAAGAGAACACTTCCTTCTTAAGTCATTCCAAGAGGCATGACAGGGATTCTCTCATGAAAAGAATACAACATATCCCAAATATATATTCAACTAATAATAGAGAATGCTTGTTTCTGCAAGCCTGGACAGACAGTAACTCTAAAGTATTAGAACTTAATTTTATTTCTACCAAAGAGTGGCTGTTTGCTGTATGATCTACCACCTTTGCATGCCAACTAAGCATGATAAATAGTAAACTGAAGCCCCAATTTCAGCACTTCTCTTCCACATCACCCAGTAGTAACATGACATGAAGTGTCATATAGTGTCTCATAAAGTGTCTCTTATAGCAGCCTTTCAACACCAAAAGGAGACCTACAAGAGAGTTGGAGAGGGATTTTTTACAAGATAAGACAAGAGGTAATGAATTTAGGCTTAAGAAGGTTAGATTTAGATTAGAGCATGGTGAGGCACCATAACAGGTTGCCTGGAGAAGTTCTGAATGCCCCATTCCTGGAGCTTTTCAAGGCCAGGCTGGATGGGGCTTTGAGCAACCCGGTCTAGGGGAAGGTGTCCCTGCCCATGGCAGGGGGATTGGAGCAAGAAGACCTTTAAGGTCTCAACCTAAACTGTTCTATGATTCCATTACTATAAACACAGGCTGCCATGACTCATGTTTTAGTTGCTGTATTTTCTTTAGCCAGTGTATATCAAAGGCTCACACAGTGCAGCACACAGACTCTATTTTGTTAAAGCAGAGACAACTTTATTGTTCCTGTGAAATGTTGGTAAGATCTGGGAAAAGAGATTCTTTTTGTGTTTGAGTTTCTACACTGTAAACATTTCCATACTGAGGTTCAGGGTGAGGCAGCAGCATTTGCCCCAATCTCACTGAAACTTTAGTCAAGGAAATATACTCAAAGTACTGCAATTTGCTTTAAAATATTTATTTCAGTGTATACCTTTTGTTCTTATTTATAGAAATTAATATGAACCCAGTCAATCACTTCAGATATCCAAAGCAACACAATCCTTAACATTTCCTTCATCCCGTGCCCAGTAATCACCACACAAAGACCAACCCTTCATTCCTGCTTTCCATCCCTTCCTTTACCTCCTCAAAAGAAGTAAAGGAGAGAGATGTTTTCCAGCACACCCCAAGGGAGAAAATTATCCCAGATTGAGGCCAGGAGCCATTTCTAATGTTGAGGGCATGTAAAAATCCATTTTCCTCCAGGCCCAGACTTCACAGATGTATATCTGCCATTTCAGGTCTTCCCCAATGGGCACTGAGATACAGTGTTCTGAGTGTTGAGTAAAGGGAAACCCACCTATTTCTTCATGCCAAATGTTCCTTTAGGAGGCACGTTTGTTTAGATTGGCCAGGTCATCTGAATAATTGAGTTTCTGTGGGATTTCTATTCCTCACCAGGCTAAGAAACATGCAAACTCTAAAGGAAGAGATATCATAACCTTACTATTACTTTCTTGCATTATATGTTTGTACCCTAATGCTCTTTGTTGTTTTTATATCTTCAGCTTAAATGCAAAAAGTGCTTTTCAAATTGTATTCATGCAAACAAAACCCTCTGGCAAAATCCCAAGTTTGTCTTCTTAACTTAAACTGCTCCATCTTTGCTACATACCCTCAGAACATTAATGACAAACTACTATTATAGGTAGAAAAAATTACCTGCTGATAGCAAGCTAGAGCAAGCTTAGATTATTGGATTTGTCATGCTGGAACTTAGTCCTGCTGTATTTCATCTACCCTCTCATCAGGACATTGCTGCAGAAACCAGCATCAAAAATTCATACAAAAATTCTCCAAAGTATATCTGATCAATGTTTATTCTCACAGAATGTTTGAGATGGAGACCTGTGAATGACTCTAACCAGAACTGTGTGAAAATCAAGAATATCATCAGCTAACTTTCCTTTCACCTCTTTTGTTTTCCTAAGTCTCATAGCTGGAATCTGCGTAGATAGATACAGTTGTTAAGGATTTACAGAAAATGCCTAAACATTGTATGGCATCACAGTCTACATCAATTCTCTGGAAATATTTCAAAAAGAGTAGAAACTTTGCTTTATCTCAGTGCTAAAGATGGGCTTCAGCTTTTGCAAGTCCTTTTTGAGTGCCTAAGTCATAACTCAGGAACCAGAGAACATTTTTTCTTTGTTTATCCACTGATTTCCAGTTGATATTCACTGCAACCTAGCTTCTAGGAATCCCATCTATAAGAGTGAAATGACTACAATGAGAATCATAAGGTGTTTTTCTACCTACATAGCCGAGATGACAAACCTCCAATGGGTGAAGCAAGGCACATATGTTCAGTGTTGACATTGTTTATCTACTGTGACTGTCTTTCACAGCAAATACAGGACTCAAACACTCAGTTTAAATCCAGGCAGGCAGAGACATACTTATATACTACAAAGGAAAAATAATACCTATGCCTTGATACACTCAGTATTTTTACAAATACATTCTAAATTAAAAGATATTTCTAAGCTAGATTTTATCCACTTAACATATAATGATTTATCATAAACATTCATAATAAATGGCACACAGCTGAAGACAACTTGCAAACAAGAACATACCAGCCTCCTTCTCAGAAACATAAAAATAAATCACCACCATATGTTGGTCTGAATTAAAACACAAGCACTTCCATCATTCCTCACTGCCTAGTGCCTCATCCTCAACAGGGTCTTTTCCCTACCTCTGCTGCCTTCCAGTGGCTCTACTGCCTTTCATCTGTCACCTACTCTTTTAGCATTTGCTCTTCCTTCTAGGATCTTTGGTACTCCTTTACCTTTATTAGTAAGTCTTGTTTTTCTCTGATTTGCCTGATTTACTTTATAATGAACATTGAGAGTGTAGGTTAAAAGCTTCCTCTCAGCTTCCCCTCTCATTTCCTCTTGATTTGAACTATTTCTTTACAGAGGAAAAGGAAAGGAGCTCAATTTCTGGAATATTTCCAAATGAACTAACATTGCAAAAGTCCAGATATCTCAAATTCTTGATCTGCTATTCCTCACTGTTATTTCTTTGCCATTCTCTGGCTACAAAAAGCTTTTTCTTTGCCCGTCTCTCCAAGTATGATATCATTTCTTATATGATTCAGTGGAAACATCACAGTGTCATTTATCAAAATGTGTAGCATAGCTGGGAACTTCTTTCAATGCTTTCTGCCCCACTTTCCTGCATTCACCTTGAAATATCCACTATCCTAACAAGAAAACCCATCTCTAGATTCACCTCTTCCTGATACCAGAGTGAATGGCAGTGAATGTTGTGTGATAGCTGATACCTGCATGAATGGTTCTTCTAGATCACAGGTAAGATAAACTTCTTGGAGAACAAGAACAAAATTTTTTTGCTAACAGAAGTATGTGAACATCATAACTCTCCTGATGAAACTCTGAAAGGATTCATTATCCAGACAGTACAAGCTATTATAGCAGAAAAACAAAATTAGCTCTTATATCATTCAACTGAGCTTGTGCCAAAACAAGAAGTAAATCACTGAAGTTGTGTATAATGCATGAGGTATACAACATTGTTGAAAATAGATTTTTTTTTTAATGATAAAAGGGAATTGGCACAGAAGTGGTATGTAATTTTAAATTCTTAGCCTAATAACATTGCTAATTTTAATTGCTATTAGAAGAACCTTGTTTTCCTCTAAGGCATTATGTAAAGAATCATTCCAGCTCAAATATGCATGGGAAATGTTTAAGGGCCATTACAGAACAAACAATGAATATGAAAGCAACAGCACTAAACCAGCAAATATCTCGAGCTGTGATGCCAGGACTCGGCTGTTTAGCTATCAAGCAGACATTAACAGATGACAGATAAGTTATTATTCAACAAAGTTGGATGCAAAAAGCTTAAATGCATCCAAACAATAATGTAAAATACAATCTAATATTTGATGAATGGGAAAAACTACACATAACATAAAAACATAATTTCTGTGTAATATACTTAATTATGAAATACTAACATTTCAGCATGCGAGGTTTTAGCAGCAGTTTGGAATCCAATTTATGAAACTGAGTCCCACACACTTACATATAATTGTATCTGTGCAAAGATGTCAGCATGTGCTGAGAACAGACTTTGGCATGCAGTGTCTTGGAGCTGAGGGAACTGCACAAAGGCCATCACATCCCATGTCTTGCCTAGACAATTTTCTGCTCAGAATCAGAACTGCCCTGTCTAACAATAGCAAGAGACAGAAGCTCTTATGACCTTACAAGAGGTGACCTCTGCAGGAAGGCAGAAAGGTCTGTAGAGGCACACCCTTTTCCTCTCCTGACCTCAGGAAAGCCCTGCTCCTGGCTGAAATGACATTGGTGAAGGACAATACATGGGATTCCAAATACCAGCACACAGATCAAATGGAGTGCTTTGCAATATATGGGGATTTTGGCACATCTAACTGAAATATATGCACTTTCAGAGAAAAAAGAAATGTTAAATGCAAGGAGCATGAGAGTTGAGTGTGATGCAATAATGAAACACATTACTCTAGCAAAATTAGAGAGACATGAACAATCAACTAAAAGCAATGGAGGGATGCAACCAGAAAGATATTTAGTAGTGTTGTTGAAGATATAAGCAGATGCTGTGTCCACCAAAAACAAAGAAGCAAATGAAAAGCAAAAATATTTTTAAGCAATTTTTATAAGCAAGTGCATCTATTCCATAAGGATAGGAATTGGAACAAACCAGTGCACGTAACCAAATCCAGCAATAAAATCTTGGTCATTGTGACAGCACAGACTAAAATGTAAATGCCTTTTTAATAAGTATTTCCTGCATGTATATTATTAAGTGAGGGATTAAGCAAGAGAAAAAGAATACAAAACACAGTCCAATTCCACAGTTAAGGCAGTCTCTAATAAAGGATCTCATTTCTACTATTCTGCATAATAAACTCAGAAAACTATCCAAAGCAGACAGATTTTAGGGTAATTTGTAAATCAATTACTTTCTTGTTAACATTGTTATAAAGAACACTTTGGACATTACACAAACATTTGCTCAAAACAACTAATTTGGGTTTAAAAGCAGAGAAGTGTCTGTAGGGAAACAAAAATGCGGGCCATATGTACAACAATTGAACAAAATGAATAACTATATTGAGTTAATCTACAATCAATTAATAATCATTTAATTTGAAGTAAAAGTACAGTTTAAAATACCCCATGAGACATGTAGGTCCTAGAATTTTTGCTATATGCTCGGTGTCCTAACTGGCAGGAACAATTTGGTCAGAAGAATTACAGTTTAGTAATGATATTTGGTAATAGACATTTAATTACAAAACAAGGAGGCAATGCAAAAGACATGATGACAAGTAAGAACAGAAATCCTGGCACCACAGTCTGAAAAAGAACAAGTAGAGAACATAAAGTATTAAGCACAGTAGCCACAATGCTTAGTTTTGAAATATTTAAAGGAATGAGAATAAAACTGAGTAATAGCATAAACTTTTTTCTGATCAAGCAGTACAAATATTTTTGCAGACAGGACAGAAAAATGTTTAGACTGAGTTGGGTTAAATACAATATTCTTAGACTATAAAAACATCTGATTTATATTTTGCATTGTAACATGGGTTTTGTGTGTAAATGCAGACTGATTTGTAATAGCTGGACAAGAAGTCTGTATGCTAACTCATTAATTGCTTACTAAGTATTGACTTGGAATTGTAGTTAACTGTTTCAAAATGTTTTTAAGGAAAGGCCACTTTGGTTGTTTGACTTGGACATGCACATTTTCTGCCATCCTTTGTTCAGAGCTTTGCATATTTCATAGGAATATAAGATTGGAAGCCCTCCCTCCCATTTAGCCACTGAAGACATTCCCTGCTGGCAAAGACAACCATGTGAAAAGTTTGCTATCATTCAGTTATTATTAGATACATTAGACAGCTTCCTTTTTCCTTTTTCGTAATATTGTCCAGGGAAGCTCTGTAAGTCTCATTATGTTAGGTTCACTGCCAATGCTCATGAACAAAGGGGAAAGACATACAATAAAACCAAAACCACATGTGAATTTCTGGCATGACCTGAAGTCAACGGGTGCCATGCCATTTGTTTGGGATTTCACCCTGCAATTATAGAAAGGGAGTGTTCTCACTCTTTAGGGCTCTTCTCATCCAGCCATCAGAAGCTCAAGAGCACGGATGGGAATGTAAGGCTAGATTCACAAAAAGATTAGGGCCCAGGATCTACACACTAAATCCAGAAGTCACCTACCTGGAGCTTTTCAGCACATCCTTGCTCTAGAAAAGTACAAAATTTACAGCTATGTAAAAAAAAATAAAATAAAATTTCTGTCTGAGCACACGCAGAATAATTATGTCCTCAAAGGGAATTCCCAGAGGATAGAAGCACCATTTCTTTCTCCTCTGTGAGGCCATATATGATTGGTGTTCTTAGACAAAAAAGACCCTGAACTTTTTCTTCTAAAGAAATAAGAAAAAAAAATACTGTATCTTTTATCCTTAGCTTTTATTGTCTTCATATGTCTATGACACTCAAGGTTAACTCTCAGGAGGACTTGAACTACCTCACCCACACCCACATCTCACCGTGTCTCAAATAAGCTAGAGTGAAATCATCTCAATTAGTCCCATTAAACTGTCTCACACTACACACAGCAATTCTAGAGGAGTTCAGAGACTGTAGAGATTTAAAATGTCAAAGTCCATTCAAGTACTTCACAAAGCACAAAAAATTTTCATCAGAAGAATTTATAAAACCCACACTCAACTCTCCCTGCACTGCCACCTCTAAAGACAGGAAAATGAGTCTGAATATGACAGTGAGTGTTTCACAACACTGAATAAACAGTATTGAATCTGTCCATCTCCTGCTTTAGGGATTTCTGAGAAAGGGTATCTAATTTTGTCAGGAGGGAGATACAGACCCTCAGCTTTTTTAAGGAGTAAGGCTCTTGCTCACTTGAGATTTGTAACAGGGACTGTGTGCTCCCAAAGACCCTACTCTTCACACCTCACTCTCTATACATATATTATGATTGCTTAATGGTTGATTTCTCCACACTGAAAAGCTGATCCCTGAAACTTCTTTAACTGATGGAGAATACAGGCACAGAGAATAAGAGGAACCAGAATTCCTCTCTGTCACTCAGCAGCTCTAGATTACTAATCTTACTGATTAAATGGGATATAAATATGCCAGTGTGAAACTTGACTGTTAAAATATTTTCCTGAGGAAGTAATACTTATGGAACTTGCATAAATGTTCTTGGATTCATGAAAACATGGAGTTGATGAAGCATTTCTGGACTGAAAATCAGTATTTCCCTTGCAAATGGTAAGTCATGTAGACTCTCCTACCCAACTACAAAATAAGCAAAAAATGTCAGCTTGAAAACACTTGGATTGACAGGTTACAGTAAAAGTTGCTTACATCTGCTGTCTTCTGAACACAAAATAAAGTTTTCACTTTCCAAAAGATAACGATTTTTCTGACACATTTCATTATGTTGTGCATTGGTATTGCTAAAGGACAGAGTTCCCAGCCTTCACCCTTGTTAGTTTTCAATTTTTCTAAGGATGCCACACTTTTTAAAAAAAATCTCCATCATCGCACCTGAACTTTGTGTCCCATGATTTTATCTCTGACTGTGTATATCTTGGCTCTTGATCTCTTGCTTCTACCTCAATTAAGTGGAAAACAATCACTCAGAGTAGCCAGCAATCTGGAATGTTTCCATACAGAGATCAGGAAACAGGAGGGTTTTTTCCTCTGCCTGGCTCTCATTTCTCTTGCTTTGAAGCACAACCTAGATGAATTATTTTCTGTTCTCTGTCCATCACATAATATTTGAGAGTATATCACTCTCCTGAAGCCTTACTGGACCAGCACACACAGGCTACTTCAGTGGATACAAGAACAGGCAGAGCAAAATTTACAGTGAAGGCTAGTCAAGAGAGGGAGTTTTTACAGGGCCATGTAGTGAAAGGACAAGGAGTAGTGGTTTCATGGAGTAGACATTAGGAAGAAATTCTTTACTGTGAGGTTGGTGAGGCTCTGGAACAGGCTGCCCAGAGAAGCTGTGGATGCCTCATCCCTGGGAGTGTTCAAGGCCTGGCTGGACAGGGCTCTGAACAACCTGGTCTAGTGGAAGGTGTTCCTGCCGTGGTCAGGGGTTGGAACTAGATGACCTATAAGGTCCTTTCCAACCCAAATTTTTTCAGCATTCTATGATATGGAACAGGACTAAAACATTGTCACAAACAGGACACCACAAATTCTCATGGACCAAAAAACTCTCAACATAACAAATATATCATCATGCCTTCCCTACCTGTGTTGAAATTAGATGATATTTTTCTCTCCTGATCAAGTAATCCTTTTCAATGCTGTATCTAAAAAAAAAAAAACTATTTTCAGCTACTATTTCACTAAATGATAACTTTGGACAGACTATTCTTTCAAAAATCAAAAAGCAGATAAGGGTGTGGAGATGATTTGTATTTATATACAGTAGCACTCCTTCTGGCTACCATGTTAATTTGGTATGCTGACATGTGCCTCATTTAAACACTTCTGAACACTTTCAAGCACTTATGAAAACAAACAGGATATGTTTTTTTCAGAAAGCAAAAAGGAAACGCTGAAAGACTGTATTTCATTATCACCAAACCAGAAGGTGCAAAACTGGTACAATGCAGAAGTCAGAAGAGTTGCTGTGATCTAGGTTTCTGGGAAGCAATCTGCACTTACCAGAAAAAGTGATGGGTTGAACTAGATCTTTTTCCCATAGTGATGACACACATCCCCCTCCCCAAAAGAACAAAAATACTTTTACATTCAAAGAAGTCAGCTTTTCTTAGAAAACTGAATCCTTTGGGTTTATTACCAGGAAACACAAAGTGATTCAACCAGGCAAATTCAACCAGGAAATTTTAAAAGACTATTAAAAATTCCATTTACCTTCTGTATTGAAGTGGGGTGTCCTGCCTTTGTGAGAGCCAGCTCAGTAGCCTTCAGAACTGAAGAGAACTGCACAGTGTCCTGTGAATTCCATGAAATCATAAAATCATTTCGTTTGGAAAAGATTTTTAGGGTGACTTAATCCAGCTGTTAACCCAGTACTTCTAAATCTACCACTAGACCATGTCCCTAAGCACCACACCTATACATTTTGTAAATACCTCCAGGGATGGTGACTCAGCCACTTCCCTGGGCAGACTGTTCCAGTGCTTGACAACAACTTCAGAGAAGAAATTTTTCCTAGTAGCCAATCTAAGTCTCCCCTGGCACAATTTGAGGCCATTTCCTCTTGTCCTATCACTTGCTACTTGGGAGAAAAGACAAACACACACCTCACAACAGTTGTTTGTAGGTCACCCTTTTACCTTTTCCCAAGGTAACAACAAACCAGACAGATTCTGTCTGTAAAAATCTGTTAATATTTTTCAACTTGTACAAAGAAAAGAGAAAATAATTACTGGAAATAAGACAAATCACTAAAAGTTGTTACAAACTCAAAACAGTATTAAATGGCTGGAGATATCCATTCATATACGTGACAAAGGACAGATGCCACCCTCCCCCAATTTTTGCAGTATCTTTTATATTGTGAGGATTGCAGATCAAGTGAGGAAAAGGCTGTCACACCACTGTCCAGCACATGCATCAAGGTCTATGTTTGCATCAGTCCTGTTGATTTACACAGTTTTGATTGTTTCTTCCAACGAAAGTGAAGCCTTTGGTCAGCATCCTTTGCTCTCTCTGCACCAACACTGTGGATCCACCAGCCAGAAATCTCTGACTACCAGCACAATCAGAGCAGAACAGGTTTTTGTCCACCTTTTTTTATGTCTGTTACCCTTAACAATGTCTGGCTTGCATCTTCCAATGAGTGCTGCCATTAAACATGTGAACATATTTACTGTATTTGGGGGTTTTTTCAGTTCAAAATGTCCTTCACACTGGCCACCAGTATAATACCAGTGCCATGCAGTGTGTCCTACAGAATATCCTACAATGGGATTTTTTGACACAAGCAGGTATTGGACATAGGTCCTGGCAGACAAAGTCAGATTCAGTGCAACCATCTGCCAAACTTTCTGGGAGATACCCTAAAACAAATTATCAACTGAGCTTAGATTTAAATTTGGGTGAAATAATTGTCATCTTCTGAATGGAGGCAGGCCTGATGGTTCATCAAGGAAAATGAGGGCCAAAAACAGAAACAAGGAATGAGCAAGACAGAATGTGTGAGAACACCTTCATGCTCCCCAACAAAAATGAGAGCCTTCATCAAACCCACGATGCAAATACATACTCTACAAGAAAACCTAAGTAGTCTTCACTACCTCTGTCACACATCTTGTCTCTCAGATCAATTCTTGCAGCCCTTGTACAGGCTGGCAAAATCCCACAACACCCCTGGGGAAGAAGGGCAGAGACTAGCAGGCTGTCCCATCCTGTCCCAACACCCCAGCCAGCAGCAGGCAGGGGCTGATTCGTGGAAGAAATTCCCTTTCATGAGTGGGAAGAAATTAATGTGTACCCCCTAATGACCTATTCCCTCTTTCTACCCCGAAGAGCTCTACAAAAGGCCATAACAAACACAGCTCTTCAACTACTGAGTTTCCAAATGAAAAATCCAGCCCCATATTCAATCTTAATTATGTTTAATTAGATATCTGTAAGAAATTGCCCTTCCTAAACTCAAGTAGACATGAGTAAACATAAGAGGAAAATATACTGTAGCTTTGAAGCTTTAGATTCTAAGCTCTAAATTTACTTCCAATTCTGAACCCAAACCTAATTATTACCTGGAGTCCTTTCTACTGCTGTCCCCTATATTATGTAATAATTTTTGAAAGCTATTATTTTATCCTAATTATTACTATAAATAAATATGAATTCTGTCTTTATAAGTCATACAAAGTGCAAATTCTAATGCAAAATTTAATTATATGAATATGAATGAATTGAAGGAAGACCAGAAGCAAATAAAAACATAAAGCACTGGCCTGAGCAACTCTATTCTCTATTTGTATTTATCTAGACCCTCTAGAATTAAAAAAATTCTCTTTCAGTACTAAACTCAAAACTTTAAACCTAACTCCAATCCTAATATTAATATCAACACCAACAGTAAGCACATCAATGAAAGTGAAAGAAAAGCATATTCCCGTAGAGAAACATGTCATTTTTCTATTTCCCTAATCCCTGGAATATCCACCCATACACTGAGAACAATAAAGTTTGGATTCCCTATTCCTATCACTACCCTAGCCATGGCATCAGTGCAAATCTTGCCTCTACAAGATAACACAGAACATTCATCATTTCCAAAACCCGCCCATTTTCAACTCTTCAGTAATAATAGGATGCAGAAAAGATCTGGTCTCTTAAGAAGGAATGCATCAATAAGAGAGAACACCTCTTATCCTGAAATCTAAAATTAAAGCAAGTTAGAGCCTTAACCTAATACCACCACTAGCCCTAATCTTAGTTATAACCTGATAAGCATTCAGACAACAACTTACACAGTATCTGTCTTTACCAGCAGCTGTTATCTTGTCTTCTGAACTTTGCAAGCCACAGAGAATCAACTGAAATCTTGAAAATCCAATTCCAAACTCTGTCTTATGTTTATTATTTGCAAGGCTTGGAGCATAATGAAAGAGTACATCCAATTTCCTGCTCTGTCATCACCTGGCCTCTTCCTAACTCTGTCAGACCACCTGCATAAAGACACAAAAATCCTGAAGACTTGAATTCCCAAATCCCAGTTATAATACTTGTATTAATTAAACATATGTAAATAGTAAGGAAGGATATAGAGCACTTACACCTTTCTGCATTCTTCATGATTCTTCACTCCCCTGAGAAAACAAAAAATCCCTGCAAGTCTCTCTTACACTCCCAAAGCCCAACTCAGAATCTGCCTTGAAGACTGGTGTTGGTTTGCACATTCAAACAAGAAATTACTTTTTCAAAAATGCCCCCTTTTGAACATTTGGTGCTAGAAACTTTATATTCTGACTCTTACACAAACCACATATCAATTTTTAAATTATTTTCAGCAGACAAATATTCAGATTTCAAATTCCCAGCAGAGTTGTCTCCACAGATCAGTCCCAGCAGATCAAGAAAAACTGTCCTCATTAGTCTCTATTCTCCTCCCACCCATATAGGACCTACTGCAATGCCACAGAATTCTGAATCTGCAAAAATTTCAAAGTCAACCCCAGTCCTAATTCTGGCTGGAGCCTATAGTCAACACAAAAATACACATTCAAATATTCCCTTTGGTCATCATTTGTCCTCTTCCTAGTTCTGAGGATCTTAATCTTGGTCATGTTGACAGAACCAGAAAACTAATAAAATACAATGTTTCCTTAGTTTAATTTTAGCTGGGATCCAGTTAAAGAGGACTTTTAAATATTAAATATCTGGTTTTGGTCAGATTTTTTTCATTGTTTCTATCTCCAGACAGTCTGCATTGTTAGCAAGCAATATGAATGAGCTGGATGGCAAAAAAGAATGTTCTAAATGAGTACATTTCCCAGAGAAGTTGGTAACTACACACAGCAACTTCTTCAGCTAATGTATCAAGAAATATATGTTCATCCTTTTATTAATTTTAAAACATAAATTTATATAGTGTTCTACAACCCCATAGAATTTCTATGCCACAAATTAAGAAGTGCTCTTCACCAGAAATGATAGATGGGAAGTATGATAGAAAAAGTATTCTGTTACGAGGAGTTTAATTTTTGCAGCACCGCTATGATTTCAGTTAGTGCCAACATTTTTAGTTGCATACTTGATGCAAGTTCTCCACCTAGTGGAATCAGTTTTAGTGTTCCAAAAGAGCACAATTCTTTCCATTCCATCATTTTTATTTCTGATTCATTTAAGGAGTAATAGAAACAGTTTCTTACATAAGACTTTATAAATATTTAAGCTATATAATAAATTTTTTTTCAAACAAGACTTCATTTCACACTGTGACTGGAATATTTATATCATCTTTGGAAAACATAAAGACCAAGAGAACTATGAAAGTGAAACCAAGCACAACAATCGAACTGTAGCTACAAAATTATTTGAACAAAAGAACCTCAGATATTTTATTCATGTAGGTTTTGATAGCTGAGTGAAGTCTTATTTTTAGAAAATACCTTTCACAAATATTAACAACAATCACATTTAAAAGAAAATTTTAGAGCAGGCAACATAACTAACATAACTGCTCATACAGCACTGACAAAACAAACCCATCCGGGTGCCAGAGTAAATAGTAGCAATTTGAACAGCTTATCATGGGGCACAGGAAATTCCAAATCACTTGAAGTTCTTGTTTTGAGGCTGGATGAAACTGTAAAATACATACTCCAGTGTTACCACATACATGTGCATGTATGTACATCATGCAAGAGTTCTGTGGGAAAGGAGAAGGAACACTGCCATGCAGAAAGTGAAACCAAATGAACATAATCATCCAGCTTCCTTAAATGCATCATGATAACTCCTCCCTGGGCTTACAAAGAACAGCCTCTTAGAAGAAAAACTTTTAAAAAGCAAAGTAAGTGTTTATACAAAATACACAGTTCACATCTCAGACCTATTGAGACCAGCTCTGGCGCACAGCTCCAGTACTTGTAATCAAAACTGTAGCACACAGCACAGAGAATTTAAAGTTTCTTCAGGTAAGTTGGTCCTGAGCCACTTCAGGAGACAAAACTGAGGGTATGAATTTCACCTCTGCTCTTGCTGGCGACAAGTGCACTTCCAAAGCAATTGGTATAATGCACTGTGCTCCTTGCATGACACATTACTTAATAATTGCACGGCTGCATTTCAAGTCACCTTCAGTTCACAGTAGTTTTTAGTTGTGACTTGACAGCCAGAGTGGGTTACAGTTATCCTGCACTTGAGATAATGAAGGTATAGATTATAGTTGAGAGCCCACATCAGACAAATGAGGTCACACGTCCTGACTCGATACAGATCACCATTATAAACTTGGTCTCATATAACATTACCATCAAAACGGTGCCTTGACTTGTTCAGTGCACTTACCAGAACTCAATTTGCCAGTGTTGGAGATCACATTCCCTTTTGCTGATGAAGTTCCAGTTTAATTTTCTTCACTGTACCGGCTGGCTCCCCCACAGCAGCCAGCCTTGCAGATGCAGGTAGGCTTACTTGGGTACCCTGTCTCTGAGTCAGCACACCATCTCACGTGCACACTACGCTGCCTGCACAGCAGCAGCAGGGAGATGTCCCTGCTGCACAGAGGGGAAACTGAGACAGCAGCAGGAGGCTAAGACTTATCTTAAACAGATTGCAAACAAGCAGCAGTGGAGGAGAGAGACTTAACCGAGATCTTTTCCTGTATGCTGATAACACACAGCCTTCAAAAGCAGTGCATTATACTTCCAAGCAGAAAGGTAGTACTTAATCCAGCACAAGATTTCTTCATGCTAGATTAAGCAACCTAAACACAGCATCTTGCAGGGTAAGACACAAGGCTAGAAAAGACCAAACTTTCCTTGTGATCATGGGACATATATATATATGCAGTACTGTCTTTTGCAGTGCCTGAGTTTCAACTGTGGCATAAACCTTAGCACATGAGTTTTGTTGTATTTACTCTTCCTCACAGAAAAACTAACATACCAAGTCACATAACTTATGGTATTGTGGACCTATTATTATTTTCTTTTTACATTACTGATGTCCCTGTGCTCCCAGCAAATTTTGGCCAGCCAGAAGCACAGAACATTCACAGCAACTTTAGTACATTTATTACTCTAATTCTAGTTCATGATCCCTCACCAAGAGCAAAACACTTTTTCTCATTTTTGGAGGTCAGAGTGCAGACCTTAATAGTCCAGAAGCTCTTGACTGGAAAGAAAAGGGTTAAATTACCCCAGAGTGCTGTCCAGTCCTGCAGAAGAACCTCTACCATTTGGAGAGAAGGCAGAGAAAGGCAGAGAAGAACAGTCTGAAGTTCAACAAAAGCAAATGCAGGGTCCTGCACCTGGGGAGGAACAACCCCAGGCACCAGCACAGGCTGGGGCTGACCTGCTGGAGGGCAGCTCTGCAGAGAAGGCCCTGGGGGTCCTGGTGGGCAACATCCATCCATGAGCCAGCAGTGCCCTGGTGGCCAAGAAGGCCAATGGTGTCCTGGGGTGCATTGGGAAGGGCATTGCCAGCAGGTAGAGGGAGGTGATCCTGGCTCTCTCCTCAGCCCTGATGAGGCCACATCTGGAGTGCTGCATGCAGTTCTGGGCTCCTCAGGACAAGAGAGACATGGAGCTCCTGGAGCAGGTCCAGGAGAGGGCAACAAAGATTTTTAAAGTCCAGGAGCATCTATCTTATGAGGAAAGGCTGAGGGAGTTGGGCCTCTTGAGCCTCAAGAAAAGATGCCTGAAAGGGAACATTCCCAGTGTCTGTAAGTATCTGAAGGGAGGGTGCCAAGAGGATGGATCCAGGCTCTGCTCAGTGGTGCCAAGCAATAGGACAGAGGCAATGGCCAGAAACTGGTGCACAGGAAGTTTTATGGGAATATGAAGAAATGCTTCTATACTGTGCAGGGGACCAAGCACTGGAACAGATTGTCCAGAGAGGTTGTGAAGTCTCCCTCCCTGGAGATATTCAAGAACTGTCTGAACACAATTCTCTGCCATGTGCTCTAGGACAACCCTGCTTGAATAGGAAGGTTGGACCGGATGTGCTCCTTTCCAACCTGATCCATTCTGTGAAACTGCAGAATCTACCAACAACTCCCCTGCTGGAGCCATAAGGAATAAAAGTATGCAGCAAAGGCTAGGAGCAGAGCAAACAGGCCCCAATGACTGCACTGTGAAAGGTCCTCACCTCCTCAGCATCCTTTCTGTAGGTTTTCAGGGGGTCCTGTTTTGTCCTGGACAGTCGGGACAGACACGAGAGATCTCTGGAATCAGTTCTTAGAGCATGAGGTTTATTATTAAAGCATGTGAGTGTAAGAGACCTGCCAGGGGCTGCCAGACGCAGCCCAAAGCAGGTCAGAGAAGAGAGAGAGGGGGTCCAAGCCCCAGGGAAAGGGCGAGCGCTGAGAGCGCTAAGGATGCAGAGAGTAAAGAGAGTAAAAAGAGAGTAAAGCAAAGTGAAGAAGTGAGTGAAGAGAAGTAGTGAGCTGGATGCCGCTTACAATACCATAAATCATCTTCTGTGTTGAATATTCTGATTTTCCTTAACCAATCTAGAACAAGCTACACATTTACATACAGCCTGTAAGAATCATTGCATTACTATACAGAGTTATATTTTAAACCCTAAAAACTGCTTTTTCGGACCCTCTGCTGAATAGGCAGGGTCTGCTCTGACCCTTGGACCTTTCTGCAAGCAGAGGGTATTGTTTCATCAAGAAGGGATTACCTGCAGTCAGCCATGCCATTGTTTTCTAGCTGTTCAGTAACTGGGGCTTAATATCTCAAAGCTTGTCTTCATTTCAATCTTGCTCATGGTTTCTATGTTCTTGGCATCTTTTGCCAAGTGATCATATTTATAAGGCTTTTCTATCTCATCTTCCCCCACACCTTTCACTTGGTTTTCAGTGTACAAGGGGTATATTTTGGGGCTGCCTGACAGCATGCTCAGCCAGTGTCTATAGGCCAACGTGCTGGCCCTTGCTGCATTCCAGTTGTCATTTGCATGGTTGAAGTCAAAGAATATTGCATAACAAATACCGCTGTGCAAATACCCCAAGCACAATGACAAGGAAACATCAGACTTAGACATATGAATGTGGCTAAAACAGGAGGATAAAATTTATAATCCCTCTTCCCTGTTCTGCCTGGAAAAATGTCTTCTGGTCTTCAGTTGTAGCTATGCTGGCCTTGTGCCAACATACTGCTTTCCAGGTTTATTCTTCAGTGACAATAGTCTACTGATTTCATCTGCTACTCATGCTTATACATTGCCTTTATTTCTTCCTGGGAATCAATAAATATTACTGCTCTTCAGAGACAGGAAGATAGACTGGGTAATGATTTTCCCTGCTTGCCAGGTTCCTTCCACTGAGATTGTAACAACAAGGCTTCTGGTAATGACAGAGAAAATATTTGCAATACTCTTCCATCCTTCTGTCCACAAGGGAGGGACTTCACGTGCTATATGCTTCTATTCAGTTGAGTCCTAAAGTTTTGTAGTGCAAAAAAAAAGAGCTTGTTACCTGAATGAAAACTGACCTCATGTTCTTTACTAGAACGCAAATAACCAGAAGGAGAAAAATATATTCTCTGACATTTGAAAAAATATCCTTAATTGAGGAGCATGCCTTGATTTTTATACTTGTTCACACAAGGGTTGCTAAGAAATCTCATCATACTGAGCAGCTACTCATTTAAAAGGCTGTAGCTACAAAACACTGCTTCAAGAGTAAGAACTAATATAATTGCATGGCTCTGAGTTGCTTGGGGTTTTTTTTCCAAATTCCCTTATGGAATTGTGTGATGTTTTCAACATTCAGAATGGCAAACCAAAGGAATCCAAATGTCATTTGGGGACACAGAGCTCCTACCTTGCCAAATTTCATTTTGTTTACTACCTACTGTTTTGGTGCTAGGATTATAACACATCTTAAAGTACATTATTATGGGAAGAAACTTTCTTTACTAGTCATGACCGAAAAATAACAAAGCTGAAGTCTTCTGTGAAATTTGTGCAAAAAAAAAAAAAAACTACGAATCAGAAAATGCAACTGGAGCAAAGGGAAGTTTCTAGAAATGATTCATGCATGGAAATATTTCTAGCAAGGGAAATATTTAAGCACTGTTAGACTTGCAGCTGCTGCACTAGCATATGCAAGCTTGCCATATATTTTCCTTTGGAATAAGGTCACAATTATCTACAATTTACACTATTATCCATGTTGGTGCCCTCTTGTATTTGGTGGGGTCTTTTTGGTTTGGGGTTTCTTATTCAGCTATATTAAATTAAGCTGCCATCTGGTTTTGACTTTGCGCTACTTGGTGGCTTCTTAATTACATGACAGATTCTCCTTTCTTAATTGCAGCTCACGAGGTGATCCCTTAAAAAATAAAGTGCTACTACAAGAACACAGAACACAGCTCGCTGTTAGAAAACATATATTCATATACCTACAGCTGAAGGCAAATTTCTGCAGATTGCCACTGTGCAGCTACAGGAAGAGAGGGAACATTTCTTCATTATATTATCATTATAATTAGGGTCATACTAGACATAGAAAAAGTATCCCTTGGGATTGGACAGTGAATCCAAATTCTTTTTTTCCTTCCTGAAAATGATAAATGCAAAACATTTTAAGTAGCTGTTGTTCCTTTTTTATCTAGGGTACATGGACAAAATCCATCACATTGTTCTTTTATGAATTGACCATTTACTTCAGAAATTCTAAAATGCCTTTCACAGACAGACGTTGTTTGTTGGCAAGGATTTTATTCAGAATTATGACTGTGGATATCGTTGGAGACATGGAGCCTATTTATGTATATATGACTTGGTCCTTTCCTCTCATCTGTAGCACAATCCCTGACTGAAGATTTACAGGAGAAGTTTTAGAAAAATTAAACTTTCAGCTTTTATTGGATTATACCACAGATCCATTATTTGCTTATTACCTGCTAAAATAAAGCCCAAGACACAAAGACACTGATTTCACACTGTCCAAATTAAAAATCGTGGCTCTGTATGTAGTTTACAGAGCATGACAGGTCAAACTGCTATCTGAAGGAGCTCTCTGATTTGCTTTCTGATGATGTCTGCTTGACTCGAGAGGAAAGTTAGAAGGGCTGATGACTAAACCTACATAAGAAAAAGTTCCATGTTTTGGGGAAGATTTTGATGTAAATTAGGATAGCCTCAGGAAGAAACTATGCTAAAATCTGAGTCTGTTATTGGGGAAACACCAGCTAAACATTTTTGTATGCAAGGCAGAGATTATCTTTCTTATGAAGACAGCAATGGAAGACTTAGTTGGGCAAGGAGGTGGTTGCTATTGTCATGATGTTAAGATTGTGATATGCAGATTTTTGGAATGTTCTTTCCATTCACAGTTGCAGTTTTACAGTTAAGAAAATGGATTGCCATCCTGCCCTTTGAATTGGCCCTTCAAATCCTTGTGTTTTCCTGCCTCCCTAAGATAGGAAGGGATTAAGGGTGACTGACAGCAGAAAAAAATTATGCAGCCACATATATGTTAATCTTGACATCTTTTCTGCCAGATTTGGAAAGAGAGGGATATTTATAACTGTTCCTTTGTCTTGCTTTTGGACTAGCCACTGATTTCCCAGCACCCTATAAAACATTTCTAAAGGTCTGGGACAGAAAAATAATTCTTTCAAGACAACTAATCTCTCCATTCATGCCATTCATATGAAAGCAATTCTACTCTCTTAATATTGGCTAGAATATTTGGTCTTGAGTCTCTGGCAAGGACAAGACTGGGAGGCTCTGATAAACATTTCCTTTATCACAGTCTTAACTAACCCAATTTAATGTAACATTTGAAATTAAATCAGTGTATTTTTGCATGTTGGCAAACTTGGGACAGCAGCCTGTTTCTGGTCAGAGGCTGCAAATGGATTTTTTTCTGACCTCAAACAAAACAAAGGTCTTATTTGAAGGCGTTCTTAACTGAGAGGGACTCAGAATCTTGGCTTGTATAATCTAGTTAAATAACTTTGATTAATTCAAAGGTCTCAACCTGGTTTATAAAAACTGAGATACAGGCGTGGGTAAATAATAAGTTAAAACCTCTTCTTTTCTCAAAAAAATACTCCAAATCCCCTCTAACGTTTGTTCTGTGTCATGTATGTTCATCATTGCTAGATCCCACATTTTCAGAGTTTAGCCTCAGAATGCTGTTACCTCTGAATCTGAAACAGACCTTCATCTTTGCCCATTCAACCCCACACTAGGTACCAAACAGGAAAAGTAATCTGCCACATGTCGCTAACCACCATCATTTGTTATTACTATTTTTTGACATGGCCATATTGGATACCATGACAACATATTCTGCAGAAGAATGACAGGACTTAGAGGGAACACCAATGAGTGCACTTTGTTCACTTACAACTCAGTATGATCACTTCAATTTTTCACTTTATTAATATTTTAAATACATAAAGACTCTTTTGTCCTAATGGATTCCAAAGCAAACCATTAAAAAAAAAAAAGGAATAGGAGTGATTTAGATATTACTCCCCATAATTGGATTATATGTTTCTTGCTTCTGTGTTAAATTACTGTAGCAATTCAGCCTACAGATGACCAAAGTCTCTGATTTCTCAGTTGAGAAACAGTCTTTTCTTTGAGCAACAGACTTGTAATTGTAGCACAGAATTTGTCAAAAGATCCATTCTATCCTCTGATGAATTAAACTCATAAAAGATGCAAGAACACATTTGTGCTGCTGATAGTGACAGCTCTAGCTCTGCAGATGTCACTGTTGCTGTCACTTTGCCCCACATAACTCGGTCAGTCTTGGGTATCTTTCCAGAAACCAGCACAAAGCCTGATTCAGTCCTTCCCTTTTAAACATGGCTTTTATAGTACATGGAATTATAGCAAGCAGGAAAAGGAGGATGTCATTTGGAGAGAAATTTCTAATTAATGTATATTTTTAATGTCTGAACTACAGCTGCAGCAAACTACTGGTCCTTAATTTGGCCTTTTGGGGTCAAGTGCCTCTAGGTGCCTGGCCAGTAGGCTCAGTGTGACATGCTGACCAATGCAGAACAAGCATTTTTGAAAGACCAATATGCAATTATATTTTAAAAGTTCCATGTTGTAAGAGGCTAGTGGGATAGCCACAGGTCCTCAAAACACCCCTGTGGACAAGTTGTCCAATGGTGGGATGGGCAGTTCACAGGGTGAAGAGTTGGCAGAAAGGCAGAGCTCAGTGCTGTAGTGAATGGGGTTACATCTGGCTGGCTCACCAGTGGTGCTCCTCGGGACTCAATTTTAGGGCCAGGTCTGTTCCATACTTTTACCAACAGCCTGGAGGCAGGTGTTGAATGCAGCATAAGCAAGTTTGCTGATGATACCAATCTGGGAAGTGCTGCTGACTCTCCTGAGGAGCAAGAGGCTCTGTAGATGGATCTAGATCGATTAGAACATTGGGCAGTGATTAATGGGATGAAATTTAACAAGTTGAAATGCTGGATTCTGCACCTAAAACAGAGTAACACTGGGCAAAAGTATAAACTGGGAGAGGAATGGCTGGAAATGGCCCCACAGAAAGAGGTCTGGGGGTGCAGGTTGACAGGATGCTCAACAGGAGCCAGCAGTGTGTGTGCCCTGGCAGCCAAGCCATTCTGGGATGCATCAAACACAGCACCACCAGTTGATCCAAAGAGGTGATTATCCTGCTGTGTTCAGTGTTGATGTGGCTTCAACTTGAGTGCTGTGGGCAGTTCTGAGCCCTACAGCTTAAGAAGGATGTGGAAGGTCCTTGGATGCATCCAGAGGAAGAGAGCAAAGCTGGTGAGAGGGCTGGAAGGCACTTCCTGTGAGGGGCAGCTGAGGGGCAACTTTGAGTTTGTCTAGTCTGGAGAGAAGCAGGCTGAGGGGTGACTTCATTATTCTCTCCAGCTTCCTGAGGAGGGGAAGTAGAGAGGGAGGTGCTGATCTCCTCCAGTTTTGGTATCCAGTGAACATGTGGGAATGGTTCGAAGCTGCACTGGGAGAGGTTTAGACTGAACATCAGGAGACATTTCTTTATTGAGAGGGTGGTCAAGCCCCAGAAGAGGCTTCCTAGAAAGTTGGTTGACTCCCCCAGCATATCAGTGTGTAAGAGGAGTTTGGACAACGCCCTTAAGAGCATGCTTTAAGTTTTGGTCAGCCCTGAATTGTTCAGGCATTTGGACTAGGTGATCATTGTAGGTCTATTTCAACTGAAATAGTCCAGTGTACTCTTGTCTATTCTAAGGGGAAACCAAATTATATTTACAAATATTCTATTTCATTCAGGATTTGATCTGAAAGAAAGAGATAAAGGGGAGCAATTAGTCATGTTTTATTTGTTTTTTGGAAATGTGACAGGAAAGACAGGTAGCCATGCAAGCAATGGTATGGGGGCTTTTACATGCCTCAAGTTAATACCTCTATTTTTAAAGTTGACACTTGTAACATTTAACAGGCCTTACAGGAGAAGCTGAACTATTAAGAGTCTCATTTACATTATGAAGATTGCTCCAGGAGAAGCTACTACAGAAGACTTAGTTACCCACAAGTATAATCTAATGAATATTTGAAAGATTTTTTTGCATAGGGATAGGAGAACTCTTACATTAGCTAAAGAAAGAATATTTAGAGAAGTCTGAGTATTATTTGAGAGGAAATGGCATAGAATTACAGCAAAACTCCATTTTCACAGGATCAAATATTAAACTACTTAAAGAGCTAGAAAATGGAATTAACTACAATATGAGTAAAAAAGAAAAGGCAGAATTCAGAAACACTATAATAAAAAATTGAAATTGACATACTGTTCCAAGAAAGCCTGTCAGGAACCAAAACCAGATCACAAAAATAAACCAGTATAAAACTACAGCTCCCTGTAAATGGACAGATAAGTCAGTTTAAATCAGTTTGGTTCATCATAATAAATGTTGGATTTGACCAGTGTATCCTGGATAACTGAAACATATGAATGTTAATTCTCTGAAAGGTAGATATGGGACCAGTGACTGAGATACAGGGTTACAGAGTAGTATAATCCCAAATGCCATGCAGAAGAACAACATGTGAACAGACACAAAGCAGAAAACACTGACACATAAAATACTGTGAATAAATTAGGATTATTAATTTAGTTGGAAGTATAAGAGAGAAAGACGATGGTTTATGGGATACTGGAGCCCATGCGAAGAAGATTTTATACGGATATGCCTAGAAAGTTTGGAGAGTAAAGAAGCAGTGTGTCAGACTGTCAGTGGACATAAATATATCAGAAAAGTATAAAGGGAGATCTTATTTTAATTAAGTACCATGGCTACTGAGTCAGTAATTAATTGTTCCCAACTGGGCTTGGCACTAGATCAGTAGCTACAATGTTCCTGAAATTATAAACACAGTACAGTAAAGAACAGCAAGTACTATGACTGTAGTTCCCTAGAGTGCTATCAAAACTGAGTTTGCTAAGAGTGTGGAATATGTTCTTCATCAGTCCAGCACTTGTGGACAGCATTACATTCTGATAATTTAGACAGACTGAAAAGGAAAGAGAAGTGTCTCCCCAGAAAAAGTCCCTAGTGTGGCAGGTTGGACTCTGGATGTAGTTACTGGAAATTTAACAGCAATATTTTGGAGGAATGCTACTGCTCTGTGACTTGAGAAAATGAAACACAGTAACCTACAGATTTTAAACATGATATGGCTGTTATTTTAAAAAGGAAATACTGCTGGTAAGTTTACAGATAAGAAATTGTACTGGACACGCAGCATATATAGGTGGAATCTACCTGGAAGAAGAAAGAATTTATGTCTTGGATTACCAATACAGAGAATAGCTGCTTTGAATCAGCAGCAAGTTACTTACTGTAGATGTACAGGAAAATAGCTTACAAAATAGTCAAAGGGGAGTATTCAAACATCTTTGAAGGTGTAAAATGGATCCTTATTCTGTATGTGAGAAAAGTGACCAGTAATCTGTAGAGGAGACTTCATAATGTCTTACCTAATATATGAAATTATTAGGTAAGACAATATTAAGGAAAACAGAAAAGAATTATAAAGTATACCAAAATCATACTCTGAGAAACTGCAAAAAAACATCTGGTATGCAATAGGTGTCAGAAATCCAGGCCTTTCAGCAGATAAATCTTGCTTCTCATCCTTAGACCCAGAAAAAGCCTATGATTAAGGGTTAATATTTGACCGAAGTACCATCCTCTTTAGGCCCAAAGTCCTGTTTGGCTGAGTAAATATACACTGAAGATTTTAACAGTGGATGAAAATGTCATGCAAAACTTCTGGTTGAGATATGTATTTTAGTGTAGAACAGCTATATTGTTGTCCTATCCTTACTGATGACTATGTGGTGAGAGTCAGAAAAATGTTACAGCCCTCAAAAGACCATCTGGAACTTGGTGACTCTTCTAAGGCATCTCTGCTTAACAGAAACTGTCCTGAAATTCAGTTATGTAGGGGATTTGAGGTTCATTGGCATAGTATTGATGCAAGAAGTTAAACTTGCTAACATGCTTGCATTGCCCCTGCTACAATCATATCTGAACTTTCCATAATCTTAGCAATATTTGAGAAAGTGTGCAAGAAAGTGCACACCATAATTCTTACCAAGGAAAGAACAAATCTGTTACACCAGAAAATTCAAGTCACAAGCTAATGTCCCAGGTCTTAAAACAACTTTCCATGATATGGCCTAAGTGAATTTAAACTCTCATCCTGAAAATATGATTCCACTTTTAAGTAAAGTTTTGGAGAGAGAGAAGCTGGCAGTTATAAGCTTTTTTATTGTTTTTACATTATTTAACCAGAAGATGTGACTGCGGGCATGGTAAGAATGATCTTGACAATTCTTTCTGTATAATAAAAGTAGATTTTGTAATGTAGGCCTCTCAATTAGCATGGAATATTGCAAAAGAAACACTGACTTCAATAACCTATGCTAGCCTAAATTGTTTATTTTGACAGTCACTCAAGAAAGTGATGGTTCAGCCATGACTGCTGACCTTCCTCAAGGTTTCTTCTAAACAAGTCAAAGCAAACTCTCCAAATATCTAGAAGAAACGCAGTGTCAAAACAGTGTGCTTCAGAATAACTGTCAACATATATGATTAAATTAAATTAACCTGAACCAAAGATTAAACATCGTTGTTCTGAAATTCATAACAGTCTTTGTATTTATAGAGAGAACTACGTGAAAATAACCTTGATAATTTCTATGGATTTGGGAAGGAGGGCACAAACATACAGCTCCTTAAAATCAGTGGTCAGAAGTCAGTATTGGTCCATGAAAAGCCAATACTGTGTTAAATGAAACATCAATAGTTTCAGTTTTAAGATTTCGTATCTGAGGTATTGTCAATATTAACTGTAAATCAAGGTTTGGGGAAAGCAGCTCTATTACCAAATCACCATAGTTATTTAACTGTAGTGGTGTTGTGGAGGTTGTTAATGGTTATCTCAGAATTTCTTTTTGCCATTAGTAAGAGCAGCCAAAGACTGAAATGGTAGCTGGTAGGAAACAACTGCAGTGAAGTTAGGTTTTAAAAGCCAATCATGTTATTCAGATCCCTTTCATTGGCAATAAAATAATTACAGTAAAGCAGGAATAGGCTCCACAGAAGACTAAATGTCAGGGGTTACTACAGCTGCTATTTACAAAGTCTGAAAAGATTTTTTGTAGCTATTTTTCACACATATGATCATCTCAAATATTCAGGCTTCCTGAACAGCGTTGGAGTTGCAATGCTTATCCCTGAGTTAGTTATACAAATCTAAACTATCTGTGTCTTGTCTCTTTTAATTCATATCCCTGGCAGTATAACTATGGGAATATATGTGTTCTTCTATACACACACTTTAAAAATTATTTAACTGAAAAAGAAGATACTGCAAATTGAAAAAACAATACCTAGATGAAGCTGTTAGACATTACTCTTTAGTATTTGCAAAGAAAAGCCTGGTTTTGCCCTTGATGTTCACAGATAGATTTATTGCTATTTAAACTCTCAGCAATTCCTCCTTCCCAGCTCCAGTATCACTAAATACAGCAGGAAAAATACATGAGCCAAAATGCATCTTCAGGAAGGTGTTATGCTGCCCTGAACACTTGACTGTTCCAACATTTAGAATCTATGGTTCTGTCATTACAGAAGACCTGTAAACCTTCAGGATCGGTGAAGTTTGCACATATATTCAGCCCACTTAAAAAGAAGGAGCTATTGGTAATTTTTAAGTAGTTTTTTTCCTCTGTTTCTCAATGGAGGCTGCTACATGTAAACTACTCCACAGCCTATTCTTAACCTTCCTGGAGTAACTGCAGCTCTAGGAAATGTTTGCATGCTGCCACAACCCATGTGGTTAAAGGAGCTAAATTATTCAGTGAAGTGTCTTTTCCATATTCAAATCTTGTCAAAGCCTGCTACTTAATTCTCTAGAACGGACCTTTGCACTTTGGTTCCAGCAGCTCCTCTATCCTGTGGTTACCAGCAACTCTCTAGAAAAAGGCTCTTTCTCCGATTTGCAATTTCTTGTGAATTTAAGTGATTCTTACAGTCTCCTTACTTCTCTATTTTTCATTTCTCTATCATAGCAAAAAGCATTGTACCAAGCTTCCATTCTCCTTCCACAGTTCTGTCTTGAGGAAAAAAGACTGAGAAGCTCTCACTGACCTTGTTCCACCACCACTGGAGGGGGGTTCTGGAGACCTCATTCCCCCTTTCACCCAGAGCTTCCACAAGTTAGCCTTCTCTGATGAGGGATTATGTTTGCCTTTGTACCACCTTCCTTTCAGCAATGGATCCCTAGTCAAAGACAGAAGAATTTAAAAAGCTCTACTCTAGTCTAAAATCTGGTCTTGCTTCAGCATCCGGGGAAATTTGCCAGAGGCTTACCTGATTTACTTTGACAAATTTAGACGCTCAGTCTGTAGTCTAAGTTCAAGACATGCTAAATACACTCTGAGCCATGCTCATCAGCTGTAAATGAAATCTGAAGTCCTTGGGCTGATGCTCCTTGGTTACTTTTTAAGGCATTTAATTCACAGTGTGCACCTTGGTCTCTGCAATGTACTCTCTGTGACGTTAAGCTTATATTTAATGCAGTACCTATTATTTCCTCCATGAAGAGGCAGCAGTTTGTAAAAATATTGTACAAATATTACATATTGCAAACAGTACTGAAAATGCCTCTTCTTAAGCAGTTTGAATATTAGAGAGAGGATAAATGGAAATACGGTAAACTGGGTATTTTAAAAAGAGTGGGATAAAGAGTATATATTTCCTTCTGACAGAAGGAAAGATTTTCCCATAAATAAAGAAGGTAATACAAATGAAAAAGTTATGCCACAGATCCATTATGTCATGCAAACAGTTATATTTATATATATATATGTGCAAAACAGGTTGCCCAGAGAAGTTGTGGGTTCCCCGTCCTTGGGAGTGTTCAAGGCCAGGACGGATGGAGGTTTGAGCAACCCAGTTTAGTCAGTGTCCCCACCCATGGCAGGAGCCTGGACAGTCTTTAAGGTCCTTTCCAACCCAAACCATTCTAAGCTCTAAATTTCCTGGAAAGCACGGGTACTGTTTCAACAGTGACATCTAGCATTTCACACATCTAAATTGATGCAGGTTTGGGCAACAATGTGTAGATCTCTCTTTGCATAAATTTCAAAGAAGCTAAATTTTTGAAATAACGTTAGTATTCCCTGCTATACCTGATACATAACATGTACAATTTCAAAAGGTTTTAATGTCACAGAGACACATCTTCTCTGTCTTCCAGTCTGTGGCAGTACTTCAGTTAAAAGTGCTTCCAGTCCTTTCTAGCACATAGTTTTGTTTCTCATTTACCCCAAATACAAATGAGCATCAACACTGAGTCACAGCTCTTTTTGGATTTATATAATTTCTGTTTATCAAAAATTATACTAATCATAGTAATTCGTTACAATTAAACATATAAAAGTTACCTTATTTTACCCCTCACCAAATTGCACTCATGAGAGTTAAATTTGTAATTTCATATTTTTTCCCATTCAACAGACAAAATTAACAGAATTTCAGTTCAGAGAAGGGTAATTACTTTAAAATAAGGCTCAGCAAAGTACTATTTCTTACTGGTTGGTTTGTCAGTTCAAGTCTATTTTACTCTAAAAGTCAGCTAGATCGCACTCATTACTAAGCATCAGTTAGACATCTGTGATTTTCTTTTGCAGAAAAGGCAGAGCCAAATTTATTTATACAAAAATGTATGGAATTTACTCACCTCAGAACATAAGGTCAAATATCTGCTTACTGCAAGTCTGGTATTTAAACCTATTTGATCTTTATCTGAGGTATAGGATAAAACACTTGCCTGTTTTAAGAGACACTCATAAACTTAGCACTTGTAGAGCAGAACTACTGAACTATTCCAAACAATGAGAAAAATCCATGTTCCAAACTGACTTACATAAAATAAATATTTCCCACTGTTATTACAGCAAAATTTTCATCTAAGAAAGTACACACAGATAAAATCATTATTTTTCATAATTTAAATGCAAATTAATGACAGAAAAATCAACTTATTAAGATGAAACCTGAAAGAAGGAGCCACAGAATGAATGGAATGTTCAGTTAGCCATCCCATTAATGCTCAAAAAGATCCCAATTACACCTTTTTTCCCAGTAAAACTGGAACAAGAAGCAGACTTAATTCAGACAAATTAGGGATTAATTTACTGGAAAATGGTAATAAGACAGTGAATCTCTGTATGGCCCCTTTGTTTTGGAAACTGGCCCATTTGTATAGTAGATCTGTAGTTAAGTTTTCTTCTCTTCTTCCTTTCAACATCTACTGTAAGCAACCATATTTTTTCTGAAACAGTTTTTTTTTATTTTATACATATTATACTACTTAAACTTAGTATTGCATCACTTTCTCCATTTACATTTGCCATAAATATTGTAATTGCCCTAAGCCTTTCTATGTGTTTTCTCTGTTTCACCTGATATTATACCAGAGGAACTATACATTTTCATTGCTTTCATTTGAGGCAACAGCTTTAATACCTTGATTTAAGTCATCAGGATACAAATATTTTGATCTCTGCTTCATCTAAATCACATGAATTAGATTAGTGCTGCCATACCTTTCTGGGGAGGTTGGCTGTTTCATTTCTTTCTGTGCCAAGACAAGTTGCATTCCCAAGACTTGGCAAAATTTTATTGTATCCCTTCAGCATGGTAACTCTGATGCACCACAGCAGCACCCCATCTACTGAGTAGATAAAGAACAATTAACTCTGTGTTACACAGAGTATAACACCTGCAAGAGGATCAGAGGATGGCTATGGCCTGACTGCTACTGCAGAAAGAATTTGTCAGGTATAGTCATGGTGGCTCTTTTTGTCAGGGACAGCTCTGCTTTTCCCCATCATGTGGCTGGGTTCATGTGCAGGGCAAGAAGAACTATGGAAAATTTCCACATAAGTGCTGCTCATGGAAAAATCAACTTAGGCTCTTCCCTGTATGCTCCTCTGTTGTCTCTGTCAAAGAAAACTACCAAAAGGAGTACTAGGAGTAGGTTCCCAATGCCTATAGGACACAAGGTAGCATGCTGACTCCATTGTTTTATGGCCTTAGCCAGTTCTTAAATGGCTGACTTCCTAAAAGGAGGAAGTTTGGGATTCATTTCTGAAACACTAGATTACTTTTCATAGTCTGTACAGACTACTTTGTGCTCATACTTCCTAAAGTACTATATACTGTGCATTTCTTTCCTACAGCACCAAGAAGTTCTGTAAAAAGATTGGTCATCTTACCTTTTGAAAACATGGGGAGAAAATACCGTGACTGAAATTGTTACCCAGAAAGTCACTTTGTCAATTTTCATGCAATATTTTACTACAAAACATAGGTCAAAGTCATACTAAAGAAAATTAAGAAAATAGGATTGAGACACACAGCAGGAAAGAGAAAAAGTTATATAGGGATAGGCCTTGGAGGACTGTGAACATTCCACAGGAAAAGCTTTATGGTGATGAGGATTGGGCACTGCCACTACCTGCAACCATTTTCTATGCTAAATAATTATGATGACACAAAGGTTGTGATAACTAAACAAGCTTCACTGTTAAAAAAGATGGAATTACAGTGGTGATTGATTGATTGATTGATTGATTGATTAAACTGAGTTAAAGTTTTAGCAGACAAGAGCTTCTTTAAGTAAAGATGTGCTACAACCCTTCTTTCTGTTGTGAAGCGGAAATAAAGAATTGAAAAATCCCCCTTTTAAAGTGGTAAACTGTAGAACTCTAAAAGAGACCTCCTGCCAAAAAGAAATCTGATGAAAATCAACTGGGTCTTGAAACCAGGAAAATTGCTTCTCTGCTATAGTTTTAAGTCATTCTCTTGGGGTTTTTTTTCCATTCTAGAAGCTACTGTTTACCTTTCTCAAATAGTGTATGAATGGACATAGGCATCTGAATTACGTGAAAAAATTAATACTTGCCCACATTCTGATTTATGGAATTAAAGACTCCCTAGCCTACAGTGTAAGGCTACAATGGCCCAGCTCATGTGGGCAATAACAACTTTGGTGTGACCTTCACAGCCTGAAGACAAGTGAGGGAAATTGTGCTGAAATAACCTTAAGACAGCTAGAGTTTTGAAAAGCATTCACTCAAATAAAGGAAAATACATGCAGAAGCACGTGCTGCCCTCTACATCAAGAATGGCTGAATATCAAAGGGGCCTACATATGTATTTCTAAAGTAAAACATCTGATTAAAAATATTTATGATGGAAGTTATTCAGTGGAATGCATAATGAAGAAGTACTTGAAAGAGAAATAAACCTCTAGTTTCATGCTATTTTGTTTGGTTGAATTTTAAGTAACTTCAATAGAAACTTAAATAATTTAACATAATTTTAGATATGGTTTAGATACAAACAGTTTTGTTAGAAAAACCAGAAATTGCTATTACACCTTTCAGACAAAAATGTAGGGTAGGTTATCTGCTAATATCTTGGTGGAAAAAGATCATTTCTGTGACAGTGTCCCTAAGAGTTCCTCAACTCAAATTCTTTAGCAACTCTGCTGACTTCCAGAGTCTTAAACAGTTCCATACTTTCTGTAACCATCAAAAAACATCAATCTGGGTGTATGAAAAAGAAAAAAAATCATTACTACTGAAAGAGAAGTTGAAAAGAAATTCAAACTGTTATTTCAGATCATTAAATACTTCTGATTAGAAAAAAATGTGACCAAGCCTGCCTACTCCTACTCCTTTTTAAGCAAACCAGGCTCCTTAAAGTTGTCTCACTTCTTGGTGTGAGTAAACAGGAAGGCTTCATGACTATTTTCACTTCCTGTGAACCTGTGTGGTAACTTTCGCTTCCACTTTCACTTTACCAAACCATTGCCAAAACAACTTTTAAAAGAGATCTTAAAAAAAAAAAAAGAGAGAAATTCTGTCTCTAAAGTAAAAAAATACTGATAATTTACCTTGATGTCAGTTTAAGTAGACTTCTGCATGGATCTCTGTCATTGTTTAGCACTACTACTCCATGGTTTTGTGAATCTTGTTAAACAAGCACATTTTTGTAATGCTCCTGAGCATAATTAAAAAAAAAAATCAACATATCTTTTCAGTTAGTTTGTTAAGCATTTCAAGGTTATTTCAAGGATCCTATTGTTTTCCCTGTGTTTATGGGAAAAGTGTATTAAAATTTATCACACTGTCTTATCAAACTTTATCATCACATCAAGGCAGTGAAAAACAAGGTTATTTGCAAGGAAAAACAGGGTGAAATGTTAACAGTGGCAAAAGCCGCTATTAAACAAACAGGGATAAAGCAGAAGTCATGCAAATATTTCCAGGAAAGCAAAAACCCAAAATATGGAAAACAACTGGAAACTGAAGAGCTATACTTTACTTTTTGTTGCACTGCCTTAGAAATGTAGTCTCAAGATTATATTTTGAAAACAAAAATGCTATTAAAACTGAATCTTTCATTTCCAAAAATTACTTATCAATGTAATCAAACTGTAATAAAACATTCTACAACTACAGAGACTGGAGAAATGTGGCATTTTATTTTTAATGTTTAGCCAAGAACATGTAACTTAAACTGTTAGTTAAAATTCCACTATTCTAAAGGAATGTTTTTAAACAGAAACTAATTAAATACTTCACTATTCTAAAGAAAGGTTTTAAAAAATAAACTAATTTCCAAACCTCTTTTTTCACCAGCTTAAAAGTAACCATGTAACCTGTGCACACATCAGCTGTTAGCTGAAATCTCAGCTAAAGCTGCTTTTGCATGTTTAGGACCTGCAAAGCCCAAGCCACACGTCACTCATAGGCACAAATTTCTATCTACTTGACTCAGAAGTTGTCTCCTTTTTAGGCTTAAGTTCACCTTTATAGGCTTAAAATGTATTTAGAAATTCTCTTTGCAAAGGCAGATCTTCATTAAGATTTAGATGTATTTGACTGTTGCCTTGCAGGATCTGCTCTCTATATTTATTTCCATAGGAGGTGGGGTCCCATTCTCAACATTTAAAATAAATAAAATATGCTGTATATTGTTGTGTTACTTCAGTATAATACAAAGCTAATCTTAATAAAATTCACAGATAAGAAAATAGCATACACTTAATGTTCAGAAGAAGCATGTGCAGACAAATTAAATGACAGGCACCAGCAAATAACATTTCCTACTCAGCATCTCTACAGAAAATTTAACTGTACAACTGAATGATTTAAAAATTTTAAGCTGAAGTGTGGGTAGAGATTTACTTCTAACAGTTAAATGATACTACTGTAGAAAATGTAATAAAAGGGGTTGTATTCCAATGTTATGCCAGAATTCTGCTTTCGTGTTTTAATTTCCATTGAAAAAATCCAGTCTAATGCTTTGCTTTGGAGAGTATGTCGAGCTGTGGATGACTCCAAGCCTTTTACCTAAATAGTATTGTTAGTGGTAAGGATCCTGCAAAGCCTAAGTCTTTTCTATAAACCCCAAGTGAGTACGCAAAGTGGAAAATTCAGGAAAAAACTGAGCGACACAGAATAAACAGCAAGTTACAGTTTTCTGAAATGTATCCAGAAACTTTCCCAAGTTTGCCAGAATATAATACTGATACAGTCATCATAGTGAAATATTTCATCATGTGATGTAAAATCATTAAGAGATGAGTATCCACGAGAATATTAACAAAAAAAAAAAAAGAAAGAAAGAAAAACAGTCTTCTGCAATTCTTCAATATTGAATAACCAATGCTTCTGGTCAACTGGCTAACTTTATTTTTTAATAAGTGAGTCTGACTACATGGTAGCCTTCTATTAAAGTATTAATACTTAACAAAATAAGTTATTAATTTCTCTGGAAAAGGTCAATTTAGCTGGTGAGAAGCAAAAAAACTATGAAAAGGACTACAGTAGCTATTTGCATGCCTCTTATTAGTACTTAACGTGATATATGTTACACATAACTGGAGGAAAATAAATTTTTCATTAAGCTCTAGTTGGAGGCATCTCAGATTTGTAGGACAGTTGATAACATTCAATAACTTAGGAATAGAGTCTCTTCTCCAGCAGCAAATTAGCTTGTACTTACAATGGGACAGCATAAGCAACAAATTCTTGCCTATTATCCTTGCAAGCCTCTACCAAACACTTATTCAATAACCATCACTAACCACCACAAATGACTGAAATACTCCACAGAGCAGCCTGGCTGCCTGGCTAACCAGCACTGGCTATCTGTCCACCTGGCTATCTGTCCACTGTGCAGCTGTTGGCCTAAGCTGAGCGACCAGTGAGGAGGAAGTCAGGGGCAAGCTCTGCCATGTGAGTCACCTGCAAGCTGGTTACCTGCCTGGCTCACCAAACTGCCAGAGTCCAAAGAGGTCGGGCTGCCTTCCCTCTGAACTGTCAGACCCACCTGCCAGCTGTCAGACAGCTCAGCTGTGATGTTAAAGGTACCTTCCATTGCACTGGGGATTCTGCTCTCTCTGTATTTTCTCCCCATCAGCAAATGTCAGTTCTGCAAAACAGAATTCCCTTTTCTTACCAGATCTCATTAAATCAAATCAGGCCAATCTGGCTTGTCTGGAAGTCTAGAAGATTGCATAATTTGGGAAATAAGAGACCAAATCCCATCAGTGAGGTAAACAGAATCATTGAATCATGCACTCATACAATGAAAGAATAGTTTGGGTTGGAAAGGACCTTTAAAGGCCATTGAGTTCAAACCCCCCTGCAACAAGCAGGGACATCTTGAACTTGATCGGGTTGCTCAGAGGCCTGTCCAACCTGATCTTGAATTTTCCCAGTGATGGGACATCTACTACATCTCTAGGAAATGTTTTTCAGTGCTTCACCAATCTCACACTAAAAAAAAAATTCTTCCACATATCTAGTCTAAATCTCCCTTCTCTTTAGTTAAAAACCATTAGCCCTTATCCTATGGCTACAGTCCCTATTAAAAAGTCTGTCACCATCAAACACACTTGAAACTTATTGCCCGGGGATGTTGAGGGCAGATCACCAAGGTTTGACCAACCCTGAGTAATACTCTGAGTGGCTCAGTCATGTAGGAATCCCTAAGAGTACTAATGGAGACTTGGAGCATGTCATGAACAACAACAGGGTTCTGGAGGAAAGGCGAAGGACACAAAAGCACACACAGTTCTACTTCACCCTGCCAGTCACAGGAGAGGCAGCTAAAGGACAGAGCTCTTGCTGAGAGTTGATACCTGTCTGCATGGCTGATCTCACAAGAGTGGACTTTATCCTTCACAACCACAGGACTCTTTGGAAGCAGTGAGGATGGCTGGACAGAGGTGGGATCCAACTGATTTAATTTGCTGGTGTGGCTGTGGGACCCAGGATGATTTTGTGTGAAAGCTAATGTGAAAAAATGAAAGCTTAGCCACTTCTATTCAGATGTCAGATTACTCTGACAGTGCCAGAACAAGGGAGGGTCCACAAGCAGATTAGGAGGAACAGAGCTGCCCCATCTCTAGCAGCAGCAACCTTTACTTATGCCGGTTGAGATCTGCTTATGGCCTGATCTCCTACAGCTTTGTTTCCAGTGGTTGAGGTCACACAAACCCATGCCAACAGCATGAATGCCAGCTGAAGGGCTTAGCTGCTGAGGGAGCACTTGAGAAGACTTGCTTTAGTGTGAATTCTTGATTGGGTTTGACAGCTGACCCCAGCTTCAGCCTTTTCTTTAGCTGAGGTACCCTGCTCCATCCAGATGCCAGATTTCATGATCATTACTAGGGCAGAAAACAGAGACACACAGGGATATGTGAAAACTTTCATAGGAAGAAAGGTAAAAGCCTGTTTCTCTGAGAAAACTCATTCCGGATAGGAATTGTTTATTAACAAAAACTTTTATTGAAACTACTTGCAAATAAAATAATATTTGTGTGGACAGGGTTTTTAAACTAGGAGAAAATTTCACATGCCACTTTTCAATGCTCTGTCCTGTCCATGCAAGACCTATCCAATATTATCATGAACAACCTGGGTAACAAAATGGCAGAGATAATACGAAAACAGAAAAAAATCAAACACTTTTGCTAAACTGAGTGGCCATGATCAAAAATACTGAAATTTAGCAAGATGAGAAGCAGTGCTAATAAGGAAATACAAAATGTATGGATACATTTGAGTAATAACTGTCTAGAAGAGCAATCTAGTATCAAAACTTAAATTCAGATGTTGTTGATTAAAAAAGAAAAAAACACATTCAGAGAGGGGCAAGACTGATACTAATTTGATACTAATTTGCCAGTTTTGAGGTGATGAGACTGGTTAGAAATACAAGGACTGCTGTTTTGGGCTCCTCACTTAATAAATAATGTTGAGAAATTGGGAGAAGTACAGAAGAGGAAAAAAAAATAGGAGGCAAATATCTTACAAGTCGTCATTGAAAATGTGAATTTTTCATGTGGAAAAGGTAGATATGTTTATATTATATAAAAGAGCTCATTCTAGTTTATAGCGTTGTTGGGTGGGGAATTGCACATCCACAGCAGACAGGAAAATTTTTTTTCAAAAACCTTCGTCTTGGGTTTCAGATCATGAAATATGACAACAGGATTTGACACGATCAGCTTTATTGAAGGTTTTTACAAGTAAGTTGGATGCACACCTGTTAGAAGCCATGTAGGGCAATGCTGTCCAAGATGTTGACCACAAATAAAAACCTCTATAGAGTTAAAAGCTACCAGACAGCCAGGATGGGAGCAAAATGTGAGTTTATATGAAGAATGTGCCAATGGCTCTTAACAGTCCCCACAGTCCTCAATCAACAAAGAGCTGAGCTGAAGGGAAACCGAAAGCATCATCAGTATGATCTGACTGGAGTGTCCTGCCACATTTATCTTTGCCAGACATCTGATGCAGCCTCAGTGTGGATGTGATCCATGAGCCAGGCTGCCTTTGACTGCTCCAGGTCCAAAGCTCAGGGTACATGGGACATTTCATGAAGCAGCTTAGGCTACAGAAGACCTTGAAGCCTCTTCTAGCTCACCACTCCACGTAAACTCTAAAGTTCTAAACACCAGTTATGAACTTAGCTTACCCTCCTGACCCATTGCTTTCAGTTCAGTGAAGAAAGACAGAAAGAGAAAGGGGGAAAAAAGCCCTCTCAGGCCAGAACTCAGGTTTTCTATGTGATGAAGATAAACTGGCATCCAACAGCTCATTGCTGGCTATTCTTAGAGGGTGGCTTATGCTTTGGGCCCCTCAATTTAGGAAGGACATTGAGGTGCTGGAGCTGGTCCATTTGTTTGGAGTACAAATCCCCTGAGGAGTGGCTGAGGGAACTGGGGCTTAGCCTGGACAAAAGGAGGCTCAGGGGTGACCTTATCACTCCCTACAACCCCCTGAAAGGGGGTTCTAACTAGGTGAGAGTCGGCTGCTTCTCCCAGGCAACCAGCGACAGGATTTCCGGGTCGGAGGCGGGGCGGCGTGAGGGGGCGGGCGCTGACGTCGCCGGAGGGTCCGGGGGCCGCTCGGCGCCTATTTATTGTTCTCGCCGCCGCTGCAAGCGGCCTTTCTCGGCGCCTGCGGGGCCGCGGCGGGAGGGAGCGAGGGCGGGCAGCAGGACCGAGTGAGCAGAGCCCCTCCGCCGGCGGGGGCGGAGGTAGGAGGGAGCGAGAGGGCGGAGGCGCCGCCCGGGAGCCGTTAACTCGTTTCCGCCTGTCCGCAGCGCGAGCCGGGGCGGCGAGCGCGCGCGTCACGCCGGAGCGAAAGCGGGACAGCCCGGGAGCGGCAGCCCGGGAGCGGCCATGGCCTACGCGTACCTCTTCAAGTACATCATCATCGGAGACACAGGTGGGTGAGCCCGGCCCGGCCTGGGCCGGAGCGGGGCGGGGAGCGGAGAGGAAGGCCCGGCTCCCCTCGCCCATTTCCGCAGTGTTGGCAGTGCCGCCGACGTGGTGGCTCCGCGCGAGGAAGAGGCGGTGTCTCCCCACCGCCTCTGCGCCGGGCCCCGCCCGCGGCCTCGGCCTTGTCTCCCGACGGCCTTGGGCCCCTGGCAGGCGTCTCCGGGCCTGCCTGACGGGTCGCGGGGCAGCTCGGGCTGTATCACGGCCCTGGCTGCGGCGGCCGAACGGGGCGGCGGGCAGGGAGAAGGCGCTGTCATAACGAAACTTATACCTGGGTAGTGCCCGTGGTTTGCGGCCCCTCGGCAGCGAGGCCACACTCCACCCGCAATTTTGTGTTGAGTTTCTGCCTCACTGCTGTGAGTTACTTTCAGCTCAGGGTGAAAGGATGGTCTTTCCAGCCTCGGCTGGACCTGCTGTAACAAACTGTGTGAAGACATGCTGTAAAAGGAAAATTAAAAGCCCTGTCTCTTCCAGTCTAATTTAAAGGGACTTCTTTTGTATGTATGTATATACTCACACACACAACTGCTTTTCCAGATGTTTCTTGTCACTTTTTAAAAACGTATTGACTCATAGACTGTCAAGGGGCTGGACTGGGGGTTGAAGAAGATTTGGTCACAATGCTGCCTGCTATGAGCAGGGACATCTCCCACTAGNCGATTAGGAAGAACTTTTTCACGGAAAGGGTTCTTACACACTGGGACGAACTGCCCAGGGAGGTGGTGGAGTCCCCGTCCCTGGTAAGGAAAGACTGGACGTGGCACTCAGTGCCCTGGTCTAGGTGACATGGTGGTGGTTTGGTCATGTGTGGGACTGGACGACCGCAGAGGCCTTTCCCAGTCTAATGAATTCTGGATGCAGGGACCGCAGCCCCGCGAAGGCCCCGTGCAGGCCCCGCCTCCCTCAGTCCCGGGGCGGNAGTACATCATCATCGGAGACACAGGTGGGTGAGCCCGGCCCGGCCTGGGCCGGAGCGGGGCGGGGAGCGGAGAGGAAGGCCCGGCTCCCCTCGCCCATTTCCGCAGTGTTGGCAGTGCCGCCGACGTGGTGGCTCCGCGCGAGGAAGAGGCGGTGTCTCCCCACCGCCTCTGCGCCGGGCCCCGCCCGCGGCCTCGGCCTTGTCTCCCGACGGCCTTGGGCCCCTGGCAGGCGTCTCCGGGCCTGCCTGACGGGTCGCGGGGCAGCTCGGGCTGTATCACGGCCCTGGCTGCGGCGGCCGAACGGGGCGGCGGGCAGGGAGAAGGCGCTGTCATAACGAAACTTATACCTGGGTAGTGCCCGTGGTTTGCGGCCCCTCGGCAGCGAGGCCACACTCCCCCCGCAATTTTGTGTTGAGTTTCTGCCTCACTGCTGTGAGTTACTTTCAGCTCAGGGTGAAAGGATGGTCTTTCCAGCCTCGGCTGGACCTGCTGTAACAAACTGTGTGAAGACATGCTGTAAAAGGAAAATTAAAAGCCCTGTCTCTTCCAGTCTAATTTAAAGGGACTTCTTTTGTATGTATGTATATACTCACACACACAACTGCTTTTCCAGATGTTTCTTGTCACTTTTTAAAAACGTATTGACTCATAGACTGTCAAGGGGCTGGACTGGGGGTTGAAGAAGATTTGGTCACAATGCTGCCTGCTATGAGCAGGGACATCTCCCACTAGACTACATTGCTCAAGGCCCCATCCAACCTAGCCTTGGACATTTCTGAAAAATTTACTCCATTCTGTTTGTGACTGGCTGCTGTGTGACAAATAATAATGCTTACACATGCTGCTGGCATAGCCGTATGTTGATAGGAATTGCTGCTTGAAGCCCCTTTGCCGATAGTTTGTGCTTCCTCGGCCTAGTTTGGATGGGGGTAGCATACTTTGATCAAATTGTTGTCAGGGCAAGCTAACTTAGGTAACTATTGTGCCCGTGTATTGTGCATTTTCCTTGTTGTTTTCCTCATACCTGTCTAAATGTCTTCTTTAATAAGTTTGATGACATGCCTGTTATTTTAGATGCTATTCTGAGGGTACTTCTGTAATAGTACTTCATACCTATGAACCAAATTATCTGTTGGTGGAGTATAATTATACATTACAGTTGCATTACACATGAGATTGTTAAATACACTGGATGAAACTATGATGTGACTTTTATCTGCTTTTTAAACATACATTTAAACTCTGAAAGCTTTTTTTGGCTACTGCAGTAGTAGCTGTAGTACAAGTGAATCTTTAGAAATACACCACAGCTATGACGATGTTGGAAGCATTAGGCTGTAGAGGATAACTGAAAATTTTGGTTTTTGTTGAGTATTTACTTGAGTGACAGTTCATCAAGCCAGAGGACAGCAGATTACCTGTGCAGATTCAGGAGAAGTAAGAATAGTTTTCCCAGTCCAGGGTGGTACAAAATGGTAGTGCATAGTTCAGAATGGCAATGGTGAACATGGTGGCCAGTGGGAACAGGTGGCCAGTTCTAGCGCATCTCTAAAAACTGTAGTCATTAAAGTGGTACAGACAGCAGCTTATGGTTGCTTTGGTACGTTGACTGTATACTGATTAAATTTTTACAAAGAAATGTCCTCAGTGTAATGGTCTGTGCTGCACTTTTGCATTTGAGTTGCTTGAAATGTGGAAAACAGAATGGATTTGTGTCACTTCTGAAGTTGTCACAGCTGCTTAAGAGCCAAATATCGGAGGAGTAAGAGCAAGAAAACACAGAGGAAAATGGCTCACAAATTTGCTGTTGGTTTTTTTGGTTAGGTTTTTTTTTTATTCCTGTGGCTTGTATTCTTGAGTTGCTACAGGAAGCTAATTAAAACTACTGCAATGATCATTCTTGGAGTGAATTGAATATGTCAATAGTGGTAAGTTGGTTTTGCTTTTATTTAGCTCTTCTGTGAGCCTTTTAAGTATTCTAATAGAGCTAGTAGTGAAGAGCCAATTTATGTTTTGCACAGATGTTGCCAAAATTATGGTGGTAGTCTAGGTCTTACTGCTCTTCCTCAGACAAAGGCAACTGAACTCAAAGTTCTGGTGATGGAGCTGAAGAGTGGATGGTGACTCTCCTCTTCAGTTCCTGTAGTGGTTTTGCACAGCATTCCAGCCAGTGAAGATATGCCACTGGCCTTGCAAACCATGTAGATATCACAGTGATCAAGAAATTTGTTTCTGGTATTTGATTTAGAGTCTTTGGAATTGGCTTGGCTGCCTGGTGACTCAGCAATTAGTTGAGCAACTGTATGAGAAAAGTAAAAGACTCAGTTGAGGACAGATGTTAACATTTAGTTCCTCTTTCAGTACTAAGAAACAAAGTAAATTGTATAATCTGTAAGCAAACCAACAAAAACCCCCTGCACTTACACGAGACACCTGCACATGTCTTCTCTGAATTGTGATTCCACATGCTTTCATCCACTTATACATTCAGGATTATCTCAGTCTCTTAAAATGACAGCCAGAGAAACTGACTGTGCAAGATTGCCTTGAGCTCAACAGTTCTTGTCCCTTGGCATTCCCTGTTTCATTGGTCATTGGCATTCGCTGACTTTTTTCTCTTTCTGGTACTTCAGGCATGGTAGCTTTATGAACATGGAATTGCTTCTAATCTGGTTGTTAACTGTATTTTTTAATACATAAAAGTGGTTTTCTGTATAATTGTAATTAGTTTAGGATCTAGTTAGTTTTCTCTTATGAGGGAGACATGAAATGGCATGGCAGTATTTCAGGTACTCAAACAACATTGCCATAAATGTGTGATTTTTACATTGTAGCAGCGGGGCAGTAGCTATGGAATTTAAGAGGAGAATACAATTATGATGGAGGACTGACTACTGTGAGAGTTTACCAGGAGAAATACTTTGATCTGGATATTTTCAAAGCATTATAGGAGTTTGCAAATGCATTTAGAAGCATGTGTGGTGCATGCTGCCTAGGGCTGTACCTCTGAGACCTTTGCCTTTATGGTTGATGGTGTCTTTCATTTTGGTTGCCAGTAGGAGTTGGTGTCTTCACCCACTCTTCCCTATACATCTGCCTTACACAGTTGAAATTGAGATGGACTTTGGTCTGAGCTAGGATGAATACTCTTGGTATACGAGGGTTGTCTGTTTCTGCAGTTGGTGACTGAAAGTCTGTCTTCTTTTTCCTTTAGCTCTTTTTCTGTATGATGGTAAAGGCTTCTTTACTTAAATGTTTGTCACCAGCCATGTACTATATGGGAATAAACTGGGAGTGATACAAGATTTCTGTGAAGATGAGAGCTTGAGTATTTTTTTCAGAACTATATGCATTAACCAGATTTTTTTTTATATTAGAGTATGTTTGCTGTAATCCACTAGAGAATGCTCCTGAACTTAAGGATACCTCAAGTAACAGTTTTGCAATGGTCAGTTTTCTTGCCACCAATGCAACTTGTTAGTTGTAGCCTATCTAAATGTCTTTTTAGCATGGGTGTGGCTGCATTTTCCATGAGCAGGTCTGCCTGCTTTTCTTGAATGTGTTACTTCAGCAACCCTCTGACCTTTTTGCATAATGGACTTTCACTTGGCTTTCAATTTCAGCAGATAGTTGCTGCTCCTAAACCAAGAGTATCTCAAAGTTATTCTTATTAGGAGGTGATGTTGAAAGAAAATATAACTGCTTGGTGATCTAATTCTCAGTCTCTAGAGTAAAGTAAGCTGTCTGGTCAACCATTTCACTTGTCTAGGAGACTCTCAAATGTTAAAATTAAGCAATTGAATTAATTTTTCAGTCCTCTTTGTGAAATATTACTAGTGTCTTTGCACTTTGCTCTGGAACAGAAGCTGTCATTAGCTAGTAATGTGTATGACCAGAGTCTTTTGCCCTTATTTTCTCTAAGTATGTAATAGCACTTCTTGGGTAAACTGGTTTTCATCCTTGCAGAGCTGATGTTAATACCCTGTGACAGCTTGAGAACTTGTTTGTGCTGAAAATTAGAGTACTGGTCTGTACTACTTATATCATGCTTTGAGACCCTTTTGATGATGGTTTAATCCCGAAAGAGCAGATATTAGATGCTGTATAAGAACATCCTCTTAGCATCTTAAAACTTGTTAACTAGAATTAACAAACTAAGTATATGTCCATACAAATGGTTTCATGAGACTGCTAATGTGCACACTTGTACTAACACTTTGTTTAAAAGAAATCCCAAACACTTTGCCACTCAAAAAAAAAAAAAATCTAACTCAACCCAACCCCCAGTTTCATCTAAAACTATGTTATTATGAACATCTGGCAGTTTCTAAGTTGTTTGTGACCATGCAGAACATGAAGTTTTTACGAACTTAAATGTAGCTTAATTTTATTTGGAAATATTTTTTACTTATTTTTAAAACCTATACTTAGTGGAGTAATGCCATACAAACTGAAATATGGTAAAGCTGAACAACTCCTTTAACTTTGTAGGCCTGTGCTAATTGTTATGTAGAAAGGAAAAATTTACATCATTGGATTCAAATATGCTGTTGAAAATGTTTAAGTGTTGAAGCTGAATCAGAGAGTCATTTTTATTACTTTTCCTAAAATTAAGTGGGCATCATGAAGGATTTTGGAGGTTGTTTTTCTTCTGTTCTTGTCCATGCTTACATTTGGGTGTGAACGCCCTTTGTCCTTCCTATGAATTTAAATAAAGCTTTCCCATTTGATGGTAGAGTTTTGACTAAGATGTAACTGGCTGAGAAGACGCTAAGAAAAATCTTTGCTTTAGGTTAATATGTTATGCCTAGGCCTGTGAAAGGGTAGTAGTGTACTTTCCAGAGTTGCATAAAGCTGCTGTGGTTGGCAAGGGAGGAAAGAGGGAATGAACTGCAGCCTGTGATAAGAAACAGGCTTATGAAACATCTGACAGCTCTGCAGACTACTGGAAAGAACTAAAAGTAAACCAGGTTATCTTGTGACATTTGTAATGTGTAATTACCTGGTTTAAATCCAAGTTAGTTTTAAAATCAGTGTTCTTATATGTATCATCTAGATAATAATCTGTTTTTGTATATATAATGCATATATATAATAATCATATATATAATCTATATTAATGAGACTTGCCCATCATCTGAAACTGTGTTGCCCTATCTTTAAGATTTATTTTTGTTTGTTTTTCTAAAGGAAGGTAAGAAAGCGGGAAGCTTGTTTCAACTCAGTTGGTATTGTGGCACTGGTTTCATGGATGTCCAAGCTGACATAGTTGGTTACATGTGAAAGAAGTGCTTGCTCCCCCTACCTTGTGGTGACTTTAGTAATTTGCCATGATCTTGATTCACCCACTAATGCAGTCAAAAACTACCATATTTTTAGGTTCTTTTTACTTAGTGGCTGAATCAGGTGATTTGGCCTTCTGGCTGTGCTTTCCACAGTCTGGAGTACTTGCGAGGAAGGAAACTGGATCTAGGAAGATTAGTGAGAGCAAGATATCAAAGGGAAGTAGGTCTTCATCTCTGTGTGTGGTGGACTGATTGATCACCAGCAACTACAAGAAAAATAGTTCTGTGAGACTGTTGAACTAATCCAAGGTTTATCTGCTGCCAAAATGAGTAGACCTTGTTACTACTTAGTGTCTCAACTATGAACTCTGCTCCTTCTTAGCTGTCAGCATCACTGTGTGATCCTGTGGAGAGCCAGCTCAGCTCACAAAGATGATTTGAAATACAAAACTAAACAAATAGTAGGTATGCTCAAAAGAGTGTAAGAGCCCTTTTGGGTAAGGGGTGGGAAACTGTGTGGGAAGGAGTGAGTCTACTCATCAGAGACAGCAGGCAGATTAACATAAGAGGTTTTTCTTTAGCATTCAGTTTTTATGCCATGGTTGAGAGGACTACTACTGCAGTTCTTTTCCTCTGTCACCTTTCTTGAGCTATAGTGGTGCTAAGGTGAGCAAGTAAGGAAATTCTTAACCTCCCTCTACGTTCTTTTTAGACTCATTTTTAGTTTTGAACCAGATCAGCTTTTCAAGGCAAGCATCAGTGGAAGGAACATTGATGAGTTTTTCTAGAGTTAAGAAAAGCCTCGAAGTTCTCCTCATGTTCAGTAGTACGCACCTGGTCCAGTAACTGGACTTACCTTGCCTTATTCACAGGGAGTCAGGAAGGGGAGAAGGCAGCAAGTCAGTTTTCTTAGCCAAAGACTGGCTCAGCTATATCATCACCTGTGCTGCAGTTCCAGAGCTGCCTTTTTTTTTAAGTGCCACAAGTGCAGCCTATTAGTGAAAAGAGTAACCCTTCCCTCGCCTATGTCTTTTGTAGCCCTAGTCACTTGCACATATGGGTGTTTGGATGAGTGTAGTACTGTGCTAGATCCATTTCTAGGTGTAGCTTATTGCACATGACTGATAAGGGAGGTGGTAGCTTTACTGCTGAGTCCTGAAAGGAACACAAGTATACCAGGGAGGACAGTGCTGAAGCTGGGCTTAAGTGGACAGTAGCAAAGCTCTGGCAATGCCTTGTCTAGGGAAACTGACTGCAGAGTCACACTCAGATACAGAGGAAGCTAAGGGAGGCAGAGTAATTTGGAAAATCAACTCAGTCTGCTGAGTTTGGATTTTAGAGCTGGAGGGTAGAATTACTGTAGCACAAGTTCTACTTCCCATCATTGTTTGAGTAGTAAGAAGTGATGAAGGGGTTTTAGAATGGGCACTTGCAAGGAAGCAAGCTGCCTTCCCTCTGAGCACATAATCCATTGTTTTCATTTGTTCCTAAGCAAAAGCTTTTGTTTACTGTGGTTGTTGAAGTGTATCCAAGCTCTCTCATATTAAAATACTAGACTTTTTTTTCTTCTGGGGTGGTTTATCTGAAGCTATATTAAAATAATTGTGGTAGTAAAATGGAGAATGAGTTAATAAATAACTGGATTGATCCCTTTTGCATTCTGCAACTGACTATCATCAAGACATGCCCAGCTACTTTTCACTGTGTCTGCCTTATTTTAGGTGTAAGATTTACAGTGCTAAGTGAACAAGATACCTGGTAAGCAGCCACTCAGTTCTTAGAGTTAACTGGTGTAGTTGCTTTAAAGCACCTGCACACCATAGAATTAGCTGCCTGCAACTGTTAACTGATCTTTGCGGCATCTGTTTATGTCACGAGGTGGTAAACTACTCAGACATTCATATACAGCGCCTGTTTCTAATACATGTTCCTGGCTGTGATACATGTTCCTGTCTCTGAGAGGAGAGTTTGCTCAAGCTCTGGAAGTGATTTGGCCTACAAACTTTTTTCATAAGAACTTTTGGGATACAAATGTGCAATATCTTAAAACTATAGAATTAAAATAAAATCTCTATTTTAGTCAACAGCAGTACAAAACTCGTGTCTTTCAGATGGGTGGGGTTTTTTGTTGGAAGGTTCTGAGGTAGCAGGAATGGGATTGAAGAGACACTAGTTATTTCTTCTGTTTCTCTGTGTGAACCCATCAGTCTGCTTCTGAAAGGCCTGCTGTGGGGGAGCAACTAGAGATGCCATCATCTTGTGCCAGTCTGAGACAGGGCTTGCATCAAAGGGGTTGTGCTTGTCTGTCATCTTTGCTCTGCTGGCAGTGGTGTTTATGTGCTCATTTCAACCAACTTGGTCACTAGCCTTACAAGAAGAAGAAATATCAGATTACCACTTGAGAAACTAGCGCTGCAATAACTAACAAAATGTCACTTTGTTGATTAGATTTTGAAATACTGTTACAACATTTGTAAGATTTGTGCAGGAATATTGGGTTGGTTTAAGGTTTTGGTTTATCCATTGATACTGAAATCACTTTGAAAGGTTAATGGCAAAAACTATTTCTGGTGTGATTTACAGGTTTTTCATAAGTGAGGTAGTGATTATGTTCTCTGATGGGGCAGTTTTATTTTATTGGTGATATAAAAGTTATCTGTGTATATAAACACTGTTCACAGACTCACAGAATGAACCAGAGATCATCAAGTCCAACTTATGACCGAACTCAACACCTCCTCATCAACTAAGCCATGACACTGTCATGTCCAGTCTTTTTTTATACATGTCCAGGGATGGTGATTCCACCACCTCCCTGGGCAGACAACTCCGGTGCCCAGTTACTCTTTCAGTGAAGAGTATTTTTCAGGTTTCTAATCTCAACTTTTCCTGGTTCCACAGTTTAAGACTGTGTCTTCTTGTTCTGTCAGTGGTTGCCTGGGAAAAGAGACCAACCACCACCTGACTACAACCACCTTTCAGGTAGTTGTAGAGAGTAATAAGGTCACCCCCAAGTGTCCTTTTTTCCAGGCTAAACAACCCCAGCTCTCTCAGCCATTCTCTATAGAGTCTGTGTTACAAGCCTTTCAACAGCTTTGTTGCCCTCCTCCGGATGCGTTGGAGCATCTCAGTGCCCTTCCTGAATTGAGGGGCCAGAACTGGGCACAGTACTCAAGGTGTGGCCTTACCACTGCCAAGTACAGGGGAAGAATGACTTCTCTGGTGCTGCTGGCCACACTATTCCTGATACAGGCCAGGGTGCCATTGGCTGCAGGGGCACATTGCTGGCTCATGTTCAGTCAGCTGTTGACCACTACCCCCAGGTCCCTTTCTACCTGGCCACTGTCCAGCCACTTTGTCCTCAGCCTGTAGCGCTGCAGGGCATTGTTGTAGCCAAAGTGCAGGAGGCAGGACTTGGACTTGTTAAACTTCATGTTGTTTGACTTGGCGCATGAATCCAGCCTGTCCAGGTCCCTTTGCAGAGCCCTCCTACCCTCCAACAAATTGACACATGCTCCCAGCTTGGTGTCATCTGCAGATTTACTGATGGTGGACTCAGCCCCCTCATCCAGATCATCAGTGAAGCTATTAAACATGGGGGATGCCACCAGTGACTGGCTGCCAACTGGATGTAGCCCTGTTCTCCACCCCTCTCTGGGCCTGGCCATCCAGCCAGTTCTTAACCCAGCAAAGAGTGCTCCTGTCCAAGCTGTGGGCTGCCAGCTTTTCCAGTAGTGTGCTGTGGGAAACAGTGTCAAAGGCCTTGCTGAAATGCAGGTAGGCATTATTCATAGCCTTTCCTGCATCCACCAAGCAGGTCACCTGGTCATAGTAGGAGATTGGGTTGATCAAGTGTGACTTGCCTCTCTTAAACCCAAGCTGGCTGGGTCTTATCCCCCGGCCGTCCTGTAGGTGCTGTGTGATGACACTCAAGATGATCTGTTCCATAATCTTGCTGGGTACTGAGCTCTGGCTGACAGGCCTGTTGTTACCTGGATCCTCCTTCCAGCCCTTCTTGAAGATGAGCATCACATTGGCCAGCTTCCAGTCATCTGGGGCCTCCCTGGTGAGCCAGGACTCACAGTAAATGATGGAGAGCGGCATCACAAGCTCATCTGCCATCTCCCTCATCACCCTAGGATGAATTCCATCTGGTTCCATAGATTTGTGAGCATGTAAGTGGCTCAGCAGGTCTCTGACTGCTTCCCCTTGGATAACATGGGGTCTGTGCTGCTTCTTGACACCATCTACTGGCCCAGGAGGTCAGTTGTCCTGAGGACAATCTGTCTTTCTGTTGAAAAGTGAGGCAAAGAATGTGTTAAATGTCTGTGCCTTTTCCTCATCTTTACTTTCTAAATTCCCTCCCACGTCTAATAGAGAATGGAGGTTGTCCTTACCCTTCCTATTTTCTATTAATTTTTTTTTTTTTTTTTTTTTAAATTTACAGCAGTGGCCAGATTAAGTTCTATCGGGGCTTTTGCCTCTCTAATTTTTTTCGTGCATGACCTAGCAATTCCCTTAAGCATTTCTCAAGATATCTGACCCTCCCTCTTTTTTTCTTTAGTTCTTTCAAAAGCTCCTTGCTCATCCAGGCTGGTCATCTTCTTTGTCATCTTATCTTTCAGCACATAGGGACAGTCTGTTCCTCTGCCCTCAAGATTTCTGTTTTGAAGCATGCCCATCCTTCATGGACTCCTTTGTTTTTAAGGGCTGCTTCCCAAGGAACTCTCAGAGTAAGTCTCTTGAATAAGCCAAAGTCTTCCCCCTGGAAGTCCAATGTGGAAGTTGTATTGATGCCTCTCTGTATTTCACCAATATTGAAAATTCTATAATTTCATGATCCCAGAGCCCCAGATGGCCTCCAACCACCACATCTCCTACCAGCCAATCTCTGTTTGCAAACAGCAGATCTAGCATAGTCCCTCCCCTGGAAAGCTCGCTCACCAGCTGTGACAAGAGCTGTTCTCTGAGTAGAATTATTAATATTTTAAAATTCTCTTCAGTTTTGTGTTCTGTCCCTACAGCTCCCATACTCTGCCTTTCTCTGTTTCTTTCTTTCTTACCTGCAGTGCTTTCCCCCTCTCTTCCTCCACTTCTCTTATATTTAATAATTTTTTAGGGATAGAATCTATACCTGCTTCAAAGCTGCTTGTGTTCTGACAGCTTGCCATCATAAGCCAGAAAGCTGAAGAAAAGAGATGTAGTAAAGCATATGGTGCAAATTTTGCCTTGGACTACAGTTCCACACCACTCTGTTATTGATCTGCTGGCTGCTGCATTTCTTTTCCTTCATTTGAAGTAACTCTTATGCTTTCCTGACCCTGCATTTAGCCATTTCTGTTTGCTTTGTCACTCTTCTTGTCAGATTAGCCTGCTAACCCAGTGGACAACTGATTTGCTTCAGAACTTGTATAAGCTGTGTGGAGAAATGGACAGGAGCATACTGTAGGGAAGAGAATAGAGACAGCATCACTAGCAACTGGCTTAGGCTGTTGGAATTGCTGCATTGTTTGGGATATTAATCTCCGTGTCATCAGTTGGCCACAACTCATTTTATGACAAAACTAAATGCAGGTTTCCTATTTCTGTGAGATTTGGTTGACACTGGCTACTGGTCTTAGAATTGTAAGTCCAAAATAAGATGGGTGGTAATTATATTTCTGTAGGCTTTGTTCTGTTTCCTCATTAAACAATACTAAAAAACTTTGCTGAATTTAGTACTAGAAAGGCTAGTGTCAATATATGCAAACCTCCCTCTGGTATGCATATCTCATGTTGGCAGTTTTCCTTATTTCTTTGTTTGCTATCTTTTATTACTAGATACGTCTCTTAGATGAGCTGTTCTTGACCTGTAGTATGGGGCTAGAATAGCCTTATCTTGCTGGACAGATGAAGTGCAGCAGGAACTTAAATGCTACAGTATAGTATGTTATGTGATAATAACTGAGAGTTTAAACCAAATATATTACTGCCAAATTTTAAAAGGCAGAAAATACAAAGTTTGACTGAGCAGAACAGGAAGAATAACCCCTCCAAGTAAAAGAAGAAGGAAAAATTAACTGTAAAAAGTACTGTTTACAAACCTAGGTAGTTTGGGTACCCCTGCTGACTGCATTAACTTCTACTTTTCTGTGCTTTCACATCTAGAAGAAATTGCCCATCTGCTGACCACTGTCCATGTACTGTGAAGTAGTTACACTGATTTCTGACATGAGTTGGTTATCTGAGGGGGGCCAGTGTTGGTGTTACCTGTCCGACTGTAATGTATACTCAGCTGCTTGCCAGTTCTTCAGGCTTTTTGGCCTGTGGAGGACCAATGGGCAGGAGCATATAGTCATTATAAGCAGCCACAGACCTGCTGTGTTTACCTCAGGTGAAAAGTAAGGACATAGATGGGAGTCTGATGCTATTGAGGATCTAGATAGCTTGGAAGAAAGCTGAAAGTACTGAAGGGGAGGCACATCAAGGGTTGTGAGAAGTAGCAAGCCCTGTAGTTTTTGTGGAGAGAGGATGTAAAATAGTACTTTGAAGGTCTGTTAGAAGAGTTTTTTCCCACTTAATTTTAAAGGCAAGACTACTTTTTCAAAAGAGTATTTCATTTTTGTTCCACTTTTGAAAATAGCTACTTTGACTATAATGTTTCTAGAACTTTAAAAGCTGTAATTAACAAGTTTAATGCACTTCAAAGTATGTGAGATCTAATACCTTCAATTCTAGTAATTAATTTTAAGCAACACATAACATTTCCTTAAATTACTTTCTATTGGTTCTTTACAGGCTTTTCTTAAAATTTGCTTAACACTTATTTGTTTTCTTTCTTTTAGGTGTTGGGAAATCATGTTTATTGTTACAGTTCACAGACAAGCGGTTTCAACCAGTCCACGATCTCACTATTGGTAGGTCTTTTTTGTGCTGCCCACTGTTAGTAGTTAAGTGATTGGGGTGCCTCAGTATATATTTATGAGTTGTGCTGCGGAAATGCAGGATTTGTGTTGTATTAAGGTAGCAGTGAATCTCTAGCTAATGAATATTTGTTAGCTCATAAAGTCAAGTGGGGGTCTTTTATTGAGAGGTACAATCTGGAACAATTGAAAAAATTCATAGCTGTGGGATCTGTTTCTTCAGAAAAGCTGAAAACTGGCCACAGAGTAAGAGTTGTCTTAGCTTGAAATGCACTGCTGGTGATGGCAGTGGCATTTTTTTCAGTAGGGAACATAACATTAGCCTAGCCACAAAACCTTGAAGACAAGTTACAGATAATCTAAAGCAAAGTTAACCTTAAAGATGAATAAACAAATTTATTTGGGAAGACTAACTTTTCAATGGAGGACTGAAGTGTGAATGTATTTGCTCTTGGAAGGGATAGGGATTTTCCTTCTCAGTTCTTCAACTGGATATGGACCATTTGCGTCAGGTATGATTTGATACCAGGGGAATGAATACATGTTGACATGTTGACATATTGCCTCTGATCTAACTGCAGTAAATAGTACAAACTTTTATTTATCTTTCTGCACAAAATAAGAGGAGTAGTGTGGTACTAAATTCTTCTGAGGGCAAGTTTAGTCTGCATAACAGTTTTGCTGTTAAGCATAACAGATGCTAGTCTCAAAGGGGATTGCAGAACCTTTCAACTTGTTGATGTTCTTTCAAGGAACCTATCAGCTCTAATCATGAGTCTTGCACAAAATGTATTCTAGTCTCTATTTTTAGTTAGTGTGCTGGAATAGGTAGGCTTCCTATGTTTATGAGTACTGAAATAGCTGCTTGAAATATAAGCAGATTTTCTTCATGTAGCAGAATGTATCAGGTTATTTGATTATTGCTTCCCTTTCTTTTGACAGTCCTTACACACCTTGTGTGTGCCTGTCTCATGTAGTTCAAATTTGGCTAACATCAGTTTTCAGGTATTTCTGAGGTCTTGGCAGCACATAGGCTGGCTGAATAAAGAGCCTGAGTACTTCAGGGAGGCATGACTTACCATCTTTTCTTCTTTAGGCCTGCCAAATATGTGGCACCTTATATATATATATCACTCATGCATTTGGCAGCCCTGTCACCTCAGCAGACTGATAGGCTCTGGGAAACAGCTTCACCTCAATAGGGTGGTTGCAGTGCCAGTACTTTGCTTGGCATACAGCTAGCTGAAATGTGGGAGCAGAACAGAAACTGAAGCTAGTAAAATGAGGTGAACCTAGAAGCAACATAATGAGGGATGTAGTAATGGAGCTTGGGAAGCTGCTTGAAAAGGAGGGAAGAAGAAGCTGGAAATGCCTCCTTAACTGCTAGGGTATGTGTGTATTTTGGCCAGGTTCTCCCAATTACCCAAACAGATTTAGAAAGACAGATAAATAAAGAACATAGGTTCATATGAATGCTCCTGTGGGGTGAGATGGGGTGGATTGAATTTAACTATTAAGTGCCCTAATGGTTGTATTAAAAGTCCTGAAAAATGGGTAGATCAAATAAATCATTGTAAACATTCTAGCTGTTTGCCCATAGGATATGCCCTTACTGTAAACCTGATCAGCTTCTATTCCTTCGTGGAGAACAAGCTTGCCATCAAACTGATTGTGTTTTTTCAAATTCAGAATTTTTTTCTTGGCATGTATTTTAATGGAATAAGATTAATATTCTTTTATTTTTTTATGGGGTTGTGTGCAGAAACTAAGCATTTAAGATGATTTGGATTTATATCAGCAGCTCTATAGCTGCATTTTGAGATCAGGTAAAACCTTCGCTGTTTACATGTGTAGTAGTTCAAGGACTTTCCCCTGGCTTTGCAGTCAACTTCAAGAAGAGCAATGTCATTTACCTGCTTCCTCCTTGCTGCCTCTCCTTCTCCATTCTTTCAATTTCTTTACATAGAGTTGCTGCAAGTTACTTGGTTGTTCAAGGGCATAGTGGTCTTCAGCCAATGGCTTTTATTTGGCTTCAATATCCTGTTGGAGAACTCTGCCCCTTTCCCCAAAATCATTCCACAGAAAGTAACACTGCACCCTCAAATATTCTAAGCAAGCTTTTGAAGAGACATTTGGAATATTTCAAATCAGGGCTGCATAAGTGACAGTGTTGAGTCCAAGTTTAGACAATGACCAATTTGAGCTAATCTTCATCTAGTAGATCCATTTTTTTTAATAACGGTTATAGATGAATGGAAACTTGATAGTCTTTAAATATGTCCAATATCTCTAGCCATTTGTTAGATTTTAACTACTTCAGTAATAGCCTCAATTTATACTTGATTTACTGTTAATCATCTCAAAATTGCTTTAAAAGATGGTATAAAAGTCTGAATTATTTCACTGAAGACATTATTTTGGTTTATTTGAAACACACTTTTTTTCCCCTCGGTTATAAAAATTTTATCTTTAACTAGCTAGAATTTTGGAAGTAGTGTTTTTTTTCATAAAGACAGATCTGTTTTAATGAATACAGTAATAAAATTTATCTTGTCAAAGATGACTTTTTGTATGCTCATTTAATAGATTATTTTATTGATAAAGAATTGGAGGTTTAATTTCTTCTGAACTGTTATTGGTAGGGTGTTAAAATAACTCTTCAATTTCCTGTTTACATTCAAAGGGTTGTGTTTCTCCCTCTGATGTAGAGCTACTAAGTGGTTTTGAAAACTTTGATGGAAATACCTCCCAGTCACCTGGACAGTGACAGTTACCTTTCTTCTAGAAAACTTTCTAGCTCTTTCAAGCAGTTGGAATATTGGCTAAAAGCAGATTGTGAAAGAGATTATTTCCTACAGTGTTGACTGAACTTAAATGTATGTTCTTGCTTTCATAGTACTTGACATTATTCTTTCTGCTATGTGCTAATAATGTCATCTTCTGTAAAATCTGTTCAGGTGTAGAATTTGGGGCTCGAATGATAACTATTGATGGAAAACAGATAAAGCTTCAGATATGGGATACGGTGAGTAATGAATCATAAAAATTGTTTAAACCTATTGCTCCACTAGCTTTTCCTTTATTCTGGCTAAGCTCTCTATCATCAGCATCCATAGACTATGTACTTTGTCTTGCAGCTTTCTGTGGTTTCTATGAAGTTAAAAATTTGTTAATATTTCTTTTTTTTTGGTGTGATGTATTCTTTGGCATTTGCACTGTAACTTCCTTAATGTTTTATCAGATTTAAAAGACTGATCTATAATTCATGCTGCTTCACGATTTGGTGAAAGTCTTCTATATTATTACCAAGAACTTATATTTCTCTAAACAATCTTTCTTTGTGCATTCATGCAAGATTTGGTGAATACAACATCCTGTTGTGAAATTGTGATGCATCTGCTGCCTTTAATCAAGAGTTTTCTAGAGGAAATGTTTGTGTTTCCAAGGTAGAAGAAAACATGGCTCGCTTTTCATAGAAGAAGACTTAAGAACACAAGTTCAAGACAGTAAATACCTCAGTCAAGAACGGACTAGTAAATGCTTAAAGTTCCAAAAAACCTTCCAAAATTCAGACTTTGACTTTTGAGGGAGTTCAGGTTAAGAACATCTATTGGCAATTCTTGCGTTGTCAGTCACTTTTACTATAAAGCGGTCACTGTCTACACTTGTGGTGAAGCAGGTTTGAGATATTCATACTGGTATCTATATCTTTTAAATGTGTTTGACTGTTCCCTAAGACAGAGTTCCCCTGGTTCCTTTTAGAAGAACATTTTAGGATACCTTTAGAAACTGAAATGTGATCCCGAGCCTCATGTGTGTGCCCTTTTTGCTACAGCAAATAGGTGGAAGGACATACATTCATGTATGCATGCCTACATATGTGTATATAAAAATGTAAATAAATGTAATATTTTAGTGAACTTCATAGATAAGATCTTACTTATTTTACAAGTTCTTTACTTGAAATAGCATCTAACACCTGTGCCTCCTTGGAAGTTCTAAGAAGAAGGTATAAAACAATATGGTCAGCTTAGTTTAGGCTTTTTCTGCCCTGGACACTTTTACTATTATAACTGTGGATTGTGGATTACCAAGGTGGCTTAGGATTTTTAAGTTCAATAAACAAGCAAATCTCTGCATAAAAATTAGCTTCATAATTAAACCCTTAGTATATATTGTGGCTATGAGACTACATACCTACATTGGTCCCCGTTTCTAAAATTGGGCAGAATGTCTGCAGGCAAAAGTACTAGTTTACTACTGTCTTTCATTGGCTTTTGAACTGATTTTGTTAATCTCTTTAGATGTGAATGAACTCCAGCTATGCTTCAGTGGATTGTGCCTCTGACTCAGTGGCTCTTTGCAGTCTGGTTGTTGTCTTGAATGCATGCAAATTGTCCAGTAGCCAAAATGGCAACCTAAGTGCTTTTGACTATAGCTTATAAATTCTGAGCAGGGATATTTTTTTCTGGCTTGCTTCTTAAGTATATCATAGATAAATTGAAAATATTAATTGAAAGCTTTCATACACTGAGTAGATTGTATGCTGGTGTTGTACTTAATATGTGCAATGAATGACAGTATATTGGTCATAGTTAAAAGTTTAACTGTATGCAATCTGATTTTTAAAACACAGGTTGAAAGAACAGTAAAAATAAGAAATGTGGTGAGGTAATTCTCAAGAGATATTTTACTTACAAGTGTTAAGGTACACAAATGTCCATAATGACTGATGTTGCTATGTTTTATCTGCATTAAGCATCACTTTCTATTAGACAAAACTGGTAGCTGTTACTGGTGCTATCTTTATATTTATTAAGCTGTAACAACTTCTTTTTGATGAGAGAAGGTTCATTTTACACCTGTTGCTAAGGAAACACATGAGCTATTTATGTTTTCAGTTGGTGCTTACTGAGTCAGGGCACTAGCCCTTCTCTGATTTGGTGCTAGCCTTGCACACCTGCTTTTAATCCATCACTGAATAGGATGCATCCGGAGCAGAGGCATAAGAAGTGGAGAGCTCGATAAAATTCGTTTGGATTATTACTTCACAATGAACTTGCTTGCTTAAGAGAATCAAACACTAAAATTCAGGTTTTCCTGGCCAGATATTTCTATGCTCATTTTATGTTGTCTTCAGCAGATCACTGCAGCTCCAGGGAAAGGTGTGTCATAGTAATGGGAACATATGGAAGCTGCAGCATATCTCACTGCAGGAGTATGTTACAGGGACCTAACACTGTTGCATGTTTGTGAGAACCATTTGTGTGTCCTTCTTGTATGATAACTGAAGAATATTTTACTTTTTCATTAGCATCATAGTTTGGATTAGGAATGTATTACAGAAGTTAGCTCTATTTACTGCAGTCTATTTTCCATGTGGGAGTACATGAACTGAATTCCTTTTAGATGAGGCTAGACTGGAAGATATGCTTAAGTAATGCACATATGCCTATTAGAAATTGTAGTCCAGTATTAGGCTGTGTGAGCAAGTAGTCTAGTGTCTGATGCAAAAACACACCTAGCCCCCAGGCCTTTCCCCTTCCAAAAATCCCACAAATGAAAACCTACATTCCGTGAAGGGTACTCAGTGTGGCGTTTGCATTTGGTGTTATGTGTTGCAGTCTCAGCTCTGTGGCTGTTCATGTCTACACAAGCAAATAGTGTCCTGTTGTTCTCTCCCAGCTGCAGGCTGTTCTGGATCTCCCCACTGCTGGGCTCTGCAAGCTTGCTGCTGTGTGTGCTGTGGCATGCCCAGGTGTTTAGCTCTGTGAGTCTTTGGGTTTCACTGTTCCTTTTTGGTGTTTTTTAGGTCTGTAAAGAGGAGGTATTGGACCAAATTATTGTTTGTCAGTTTTTAGTATCTAGATTATTTCTGTTCTTGCATCTTTAATTGTAGTAATGGCTTCCAATAGTTGGATGGACTGAGAAATACTTTTGTCCAAACTGCTTAGTTGGTAATTGCCTATTATGAGACGTTAAGCAATTCTTTTTGTGGAAATGTGGTATTTGATTTAGTGTCAGCTGCACACAACTTCTAGGAAACTAGAAGTGGTTTACAGCAGCTAGTAAGGATTAAAATTATTGTTCTGGAAGTTATTAAGCTTTTGGAGTTGAAATAAGCTGTGTAGATGAGGTTGGTTGTGTTGTTGCAGCAGCATAAGACTAAGAAATATTAAAATTGCTTCTCCTCAGAAAAAGTTCATTGTTGTAGAGAGATAACTGGGCTTGTTACCAGGCTGAGTCAGTGGCCTTGATTTTGTTGTTGAGGGGAGTGTTCCGTACAGCATTGACTGTTACTAATAAGTCATTGTTGATGAGCAAAAATAAGCAGTAACTGAAAGAGGATATTTTCTCAGACACTGCAGTAAGAGACATCTGTGATGACACTAAGCAATGTTCACTGAATTGGTATGAATGCGAACTTTTCCTGTGTACTTAAATACTATATTTTAAATATCTGTTTCAGCTTTATTTCATGGAAATACATTATTTTAAAACATTAATTCATAATTGCATTTACTTATAACACCTTAGCCCTGCTTAGACAGACTAAATATCTGAAATAATTGGTTTTTATAAACTAATTTCAAGTAATTTCTTGATTTCCCTACAAGTGTACTTTCTAACTGAATTGATAGTATTTTCTGGGAGTGGAGAGCTTGTATAAAAAAAGTATGTTTGTTGAAGACTGGAGGTATAATTTTTAAAGATGTATTTCACTTTCAGATTTTCTGAATATACTAATTCTTCATGGAAATTAAGTTATTTTTCTCGTGTTTGCAATTGGTTTAGATGTATTAGAATTGAATAAAGTTCATTCATTAAATGAATGTTCATCCTAGTGATTCGGACAATTGCTGCGATGTAGGGTTCACCCCCAAGGGCCCTTCATTAACTGCTTGCTTCATGATGTTTTCTACTTGGCTTGGGTAGTCAGAGCATACTCATGTGTTTGTGGGCAGTTGGTATATTCTCTTACTACATTTTTACTAATTTCACTCTATAACCATGGTATCTGCATGCATATTGCTGTATCTCATAGCCCTCTGTTGTTACACTGCTGTGAAGTAACATCAAGAACTTACAGAGGATCTACTTTAGTTTCTGAAACTAGTTTAATCATCAGTCACAGACTGTGTTTGCTCCCCTGTGGGAAGATTAACTTATTTCTGGATCCATGGGTTGAGCGATGAGGCAGGGAGATTTGTCTATTTAATAGTTATTCCTGTTGCTGTTTGTGTAATACAGCCATCATCTGAACTTCAATGCCAGTAGCTTAAGTTGTTGTTCACACACATGATGTCACTTTAGGAAGCTAAGGCAACTTGATACACCTTCTAGCTTAGTGTTCACAAACATTTGTCACGCTTAAATCTATTTGGTTATTGAAATACTATAATATTGGCATGTTATTTTATGAATTGTTTTTTAATTTCTTGGCAGTTTGGCCATGCTTTCTGCAATAATTACAAGATTTCTGCAAGAGCAAGCTCTTGCTTAGGATAAGGCCTTAAATGGGAGGAGTATTAATCACTTTTTTGCACAATAGAACTCCTATTTTAGTGAGGTTTGCTACTTAAAACCTAAGGGTTTCAAGTATAGTTCATTTCAAGTTATAAATAGAAGTGTACTTCTGATAATGGAAGGCTAAAGCTTTGTTTCTGTGATGTGTGGGGAATTCCTTTGGATGTCTAAATAGCATTTATTCAACACCAGCAGAAGAAAAGGCTGTTGTACAAATGATCTGTGTTTAGACATATGTACAGTTTCATCTTTGGGGCTCTTTAGTCCTGTTGAAATTTCAGGTCTTACTGCACGCTGACAGGGTTATTCTAAAACAACATGTAACTTGGCTAAATCCTTCACATAAATTTTGAGACTCTTACATTGTGATTGATTCTTCATAAGCATTTTTAGCTATTAGTTTTGGTTTTGTCTGGGAATATCTTTGCTGGAAAGAGCAGGGGTTGTTTGTTGTTTTTACACTGCTTCTGTGCCTATATGTACTACATGCTAGAAAATCACCTTAAAATTCTTTTTTTCTGAATTGGAGACATGATTGCAAGAAAGATTAATGCATTTGTATAAACAAGTTGACATGTGACTAAGTGGCTGTTAATGTATTTATAACTTTCAAAACTATATTTAAAGGTATGTATTGCTCCTCTTTCTTTCTGGAACATTTTATTCCAGGGATCAACTTTGTGGAGTAGTTCCCAGCTGGCAGCTGTTGTAGGTGGTGTGACACTTGCAAGTTGATTATTTCTTAGATGTGATTTTAGTTTTCTTTGCACCTTAGTAAAGTGTAAATAAGTAAATAATAATTTCCAATGTGATTTAAATGTTCTATTACCAGTTTTGAACATACCACACATGTGCCTGTTTTCAGAGTGAGGGAGCCCAGAGCTACTATCTAGGTGTGTTGTAATTCTCATGTTGCATGTAGATGTATACTATAACAATCCCTCGTAATAAAGATTATTGGTCAGCTTGGATGCTGAAAGCCTGCTGGGATTTGTTCAGATAACTTGGTCCTTGAAGAAACTTGCCAATTTCTTCAAAATTGAGAATAGACAACTCAACAGAATTAATGGACTGTTTTCTATGGAGATACATTGTTGTGGATGCTGTTTTTAAACTACTTTCTTGTCCTTCGTTATGGTTATTTTCATTATTTTTTCCCCTTACTTTATAGATTTAAAAATATGCAGTTAAGGAACTTGCAAGTAACTATTTTTGAAAACAAAGGCTTGCCTGCATATTTTGCAACTGATGCAACTGCACTGCATACTTGGAAATGACACGAAGATTTCCTGTGGGAATAGTTGCACTTAGAGTCTTTTCTTAAATATGCCAGAGATGCTGTGTCCCTTACAACACAGTTGCATAGCTTAAATGTTCCTGAAAACTCTAGGACAGGTCCTAAAGCTCCATGTATGTTAGTGACCTGAGGTGATTGATAATGCTTCGTGTTCTGCTTAGATTATTTTCAAATTGTATTTTGGTCTCTATACTGAAGTGTGTTTTGAGAAGCACATGGGATGTATCTGTGCAGTTGAAGCAAGGATAAAGATTTTTGTACTTGCTTGAAGACCTGTGACTTCTAGAACTGTGTCATTGTATAAGTGTCTCCTATCAGAAAGTTTGTTTGTTTCTGTGAACCATCATGATATTAATTGTAAAAGCTTACAGTACAGAAAACAGCCAAAAAAGAATGCTACTTAGCCCTTAAAACATTGCTTGTTTATCAGAGGCCTGCAGTTTTTTATGATTAGTGAACTACTCATGCCAGTCCTAGTACCTGCTTCCCTGAAGAGAAAGGAGGCATGGTCAGGCCTGCTCAGTGTGCAGTTACAGGTTCCTGCAGGCAGCTGAAGTTTCTGTGTGTGAAGTAGCTGTCATGGTCTGGCTGTCACCAGAAACATCCTCCATCTTCCCATTTCCACTGCAGTGTAACTCTGACAGTGGGTGTAACCAGGGATTGTCTTGGAGCAAAAGCCTCTATCACCTGTTCTGGACATAATGTGGCCTTGGGAAACACCCAAGGCCATATTTTTAACATTTGTTTCTTGGCTATTGCCCCTACTATTCCTGATGCCACAGACCCCTGCCTCCCCCACCATCTGGATGTGGAACTGGGCAGTCTGCTTTGAATGGCCCTACTTGAGCAAGGGAGGTTGGAATAGGTGACCTCCAGAGATCCCTTTCCCTCCTCAACCATTCTGTGAAAAAAAGCTTTTTAATACAGAAGAGAGATTTAAAAGGTAAGTGCTGGATTTTGCAGGAACATGAAGGGGATGGTAATAACAAAATTATACTTAAGATAAAGGGCCTTTCTCTGGTATTGAAGCTGATTTTCATTTATACTGAGCTTCTCTACTGCTGCTTCTATCTGTTGCTCCTTGTAACAAGTAGCCAAACTTGGGTAGGTCCTACTTTTGTAAGACTGATAAAGTATAACTATAGCACACTTGTGGTTTTTTAAGTCAGTTTAAGAAAGCCTACACTTTCTTTCAGTTTTCATTTCTTTGAAATAGTTTGTTCCCCTTGGAAAAAAGGGGAGGGGACAGAGAAAATTCTCATGTGAAGAAGTAAAGTAGTAATGATACTAAAAAATAAAGCTGTGGAGTATATTCTACATGCCTAACCCTGCTATATTGACCTTGTAGATCTCGTTGAGAATACTGTTGAAGTAGTCAGTAAATTATATCTATAAGGTGTTTTTATTATATAATACATTTTTATATTATAGATTAAATAAGCATTAATCTCATGGAGCTTCTTCACAGAAACTCAGTTTTCTTTTGCTTAGAATGAAGGGGAATTGAGTTTTTGTCCACTGGTATATGCAAGCACAAATTAATTATTGCTATATGGAAAATGTAATCCCTTCACCAAAGAAGGTACCATTGTCCACTCTTTCCTTAAGGAAGCAATGATATTGAAATCTCACCATTGTCGAGTGAGACAGAATTAAAAATATTACAGTACTTTCAGGATTTATGTACTGAACTTGTCTAAGTAAGTGATTCTTTACAGAATTCACAACTGTTACATTTTTGTAAGATCTGTTAGAACCTCTGACAATGTTGCTTGACCATGATTAATTTACTCAGGGAGATGAACAATTTCACATGTCAGGGTGGAATTTATGAAGGTGAAACAGGCCATCTTAATGTGTTGGGTGAAGTCCAGGTCATGTATGAACTTAGGCAATGTATAGAACACCCGCGTAACAATAAATTGTCTATTTGGCAGGGAAATGTTTCATGTATCTACCACCCACTTGAGCTAGTCACCACACCAAGAAAAAGTTCTAGAGCTTACTTGAACTTCTATGTAGGAAACCAAGTATTGCACTAAAATCTGTAGGGGTTTTTGTACTATTTCTTGGTGTATTCTACTGGTTGTCTGTGTTCTGCTACCCAAGTTAAGATAAAGATGTACTTGGACTCTCAGCCAAGAGCAGCGTATGTGAGTGTATTCTAATGGTCTTGAAGCTATTAAGTATGTTGTATTGTATTTTATAACTGTTCCCACTGGAATGGCTAAGATAAAATGTTTTCTTAAACAGAAGTTACTGTTTATTCTGGAAGATAAGGATGCTTTCTGAAGACTGAACATGTCTAAACTTGTTGTGCCACTTTTCTTGTCCAGTGACAGTATCTAGATAAGTTCTCTTTGAATTCAAAAAGATCAAAGAAAAGATCTGGTATTAAGAAAAGTACAATAACTGAGAAGAAAAAGTTTTCCATAGACTTATTTTGTAGGCATGGCTGAAGGGTAGGTTGTATTTGATAAATATTTCATTGTTGTTTTTCATGGTGTTAAATCAGGGCAATTTCCTATAGTTGTACAGATTTACTGCACATAGGGGTTTTTTCAGCATTAGTATTTCTTAAATGTGTTCTGTGTTATCTTTGAATTATGCTAAAGCATCTGTTATTGCTAAATATTAGAAGTAAATATTTCTTCTAGCAAGTGTCAAGTGCTAGATAGCTCTTCTGAAAAACATGAGGAGCTCAAGATCTGCAACCATGAATATTTATTTTTCAGGACTGTTCTTTTGAGCCTATACTTTTAAGTGCTGAGATTTTTACAGAATACTCTTCTGTGAGAACAGTATCTCTAATTTAGAGTATATCTAATTTATGTAGTCTCTCTGAAATTTTTCAGAGTGTATGTGAAGATGACTTTTGCATCCTGTAGCTGCTTTGACAAGTATTATTTATCAAGTACAGAAGAAATTGATTAACTGTGGAGCAGAATTGTGTAAAATTGAATTCACAACCATTTTCTGTTTTTTCTTAATAAAACGATTACTGAAAGAATTCCATGTGAAGACTGTTGAAAGCTGGCTGCAGTTTATGTTATAACGGATAAAATCTGCATCCTTGGCCTTCCAACAACCTTTACACCAGCAGATGGTGGGCGTAAAGATGTCATTCATCATTTATTTACAATGGACTTTATTTATTCTAGTGTCAACAGCTGCCCCAGGGAGCGGGTTATTGAATTCAAATGTGAAGCTCTGGGTTATTTGCTTCCTTTCAAATTTGTCTTCAGAGCTTAGTTGCTAGGAGTCCATTCTGTGCTCTAATAATGATTCATGTATTGTGAAGCCATTCAGTAAATTGGGTTGTCAGGGATTGCCAAAAAAGGTTTAGAGGTCTTGTTCCGATTATTTTTTTTTTTCTTTTTTAGCAGCACTGTGCTGTAGTTGGTGTCTTCTCCTTATGTTCCTTCTCTTGCTTCTTTTGGAGACGTTGTTCCCTTTCTGATTTCCCATCCATAACCTTCCTTAAACCTGTCTCTTAAAAGTAGAATTCTATGATCCTGTGATTCTAAGTTCATGGTTTTCAGGACCAAAGAAAAAGTATTAGATATGAAGTAATGAAACTTTGTGTTCTACAGGCAGGGCAGGAGTCCTTCCGTTCCATCACAAGATCATACTACAGAGGGGCCGCAGGGGCTTTACTAGTGTATGACATTACAAGGTGAGAATACCAACTGGATTACAATGATACATCTTTGTAGAATTGTGCTATGGTGTATAGCAGTGCTAAGTGTCTAATTTACTTTGACTTTTTGTATAGCTATTGGTAATCTAACATTGTGTCAGCCTTCATTTAAGTGCTCTACGTGAAGATACAGCATATGTAACCTATATACTTCTACTTTTCCCTCTATGGTAGTTGAGAAAGTATGCATAAATTCTCAGGAAGAATGAAATAAAATATTTTTATAAACTATTGGCCATCAACCTCTGTATTACCTTTACTGAGAAAGACTTGAAAATATTTTATTAATTCCTTTCTAACATTTTTATTATTGTGAGGGATACTTTTTCTTTAATTATAGCAGATTACTGAAGTGCTATTCTGCAAAGGAGTGAAATGTAAAACATAGAAGTTTGGTTGCATAAAAAATACCAGGAAACTTCTACCATTGGAAAATACAGGTCTTAATCTGATACTTTTTTAGTAGGTGTTCAGAAATTACTGAAGTTTCCCTGCTGTATTAAAGTATTTATATACAGTTTGTTATCTGTAAAACTGGGGGTATTCTGGCTGGTTTATGAAAATGTTCAGGCTCCAAAATCCTAGGAAGTTGTGTGCCTCCTTCTGTAGGTCTTGGCTCTTGTTGTTGCATTGAGCAACGACTTGTACTTTACTGCAAGATTTCCTAGATGTTTTTCCTTTTATTCCCTTTAACTTTTAGATATCAGGAAGTAATGTATTCTTTCCATTGGATTTCCAGTTAAATTAATCTTTGATTCATAAATAAAATGCGGTATCTTAAAACCATTCTACAAGCATGGGATTTAATACTTAGTGTACACCTTCTGTAAAAACTGTAATGTGTCACATTCATGTACCTCACTTTAAAATACTGCTGAATTTATTATTCAGTTTATAAACTCACAGAAGATTATCAACTATTTTCTGCTTGCAGTAAAACAAATACTACTATATGAGTATGTATTTATTTGTACTGTTGTTTGGATTGATTGAAGCTGATGGGTAAAATTCTGTTCCTTTGAAATTCTGTTCAGCAGTTTTTATGTGTATATAAAATAACAGATTCTTACAGCTCTAAGAATCCTCTACTCTTTGTAGCAAACACGCTTTCAATTACTTTTTAGGCAGAGTTCATTAACACTCCTTGTTTACTAAATTTTTGTTCACCCATTCTCCCTCTCACAAAGGGATTACTAGCTTTTATCCCTGGAGCATGTGCACTAATAAATGAGTTAGTTACTCATGTAGAGAAGCTGATTAACAGGGGAAAGATTTCTTAAAATACTGCTTTTAATGTTCATTCTCTTCCCTATTTAGGAGGGACACTTTCAACCACTTGACAACTTGGTTAGAAGATGCTCGTCAGCATTCCAATTCCAACATGGTTATAATGCTTATTGGAAACAAAAGGTAAAATTTTATCAGCTGCTGCTTTGTAAGAGGGAAAGATTTAATTTCTCCGTATTTCAGCTTTTGGGTTTTCTTATTTGTAGTCAATATATGAACTTCAAATTCCCTTCTGTCATTTTGTACAGTTCTGTGGTAAACCTAAAACCTTTCCTATTCTAATTAGACTTACACAAATGTGCAGCACATAGATCAACTACATTACATTCTGAATAATCTGTTTTAGAAGTAATTTTATTTCCAAAGGATTGATGGTGAATGCATGTAGCAATAGATTTGAGTTGTTTTCTCATTATGCTTTTTTGCTTCTGGTATCACCAATTGGAAACACCTAGATCCCTCCTTATAAAAAGGATATGATTCCTAAATTGAGGTGTTATAAAGTGCTTTAGTTTTTGGTGAAGAATCACATCAAAGAAAATGTCATTAAAAAAACCCCATAATACAGGACTTGCATCAAAAACTTTTCTCAAATGTAAGAAGTGCATACCTCAATGACTGAGACATTTCTGATTTACAAGCCTCTTCCATATTCCATACTTTTTAGCTGGAGTTGGCGTCAGAGAATGCTTTTTCACCATTTCCTGGTAAATTCACTGGGTGATGAAAATAAAACTAAAAGTTAGGAAGTGTTACCCAATTTGTAATTTACCAATTACTTGGTCGTCTTACCAGCTACACTGTGTAAAATTATAAAATTATTCCCTGTGGATGCTGAGACTTTGTAGTCAGTGAATATATTATCTGTAGTTCTTTTAATTCTTGATCCAGCGGATTGTGGCATCATGTCTAGGGTTTTGGGTTTTTTTTTTTTTTCTGGATGCAGAATTTTTTCAAAATAGCAAAAGCATCACCTCAGAATTTAATAATCCATTAATTATGGGCCTTTGTGTAATTGACTTGCACTTGTGTCCATGCCTCAGCAATTCTTGAAGGTAAAGATGCCAGTTGAAATTGTGGTGTGTATGTGTGCCCCTGAAAATTTCATGAACAACCAGCTCATTTCTTAGATACTACTGAGAAACAGCTTTGTGATTGTGGGCTGAAATACTTGGGCCTGCTGAACTTTTATTTCCTTCTTCTTCCCCCTCTTCTCCTTTCTATTTTTCCCCACTGCCCCACCATCCTCTACCTCCTCCTGAAAACCATGGTACATATTAAGTAATTATGAAGTTTGTCAACTTTTTTTTTACCTTATCTGGTAAATGACTGGCAACTTTCTTTTTAACTGAGGAACATGACAAGCATAATCTTCACAAATTAATATAAAATAAGTAATCTTATTTCATTAAATAAAGCTTTGGTAAACCTGTGAATGGCCCTGACCAACTGTTTTTATGCTTGTGTGAGTGAAAAGATGGCACTGAGAGAAACAGTAAAGTGTACTGATTACTTGAGATAAGTTTGCATACTTAATGGACATTTGTAGCTATTTCTGATTATTCTTAACTGTTAAACTACATTTTCATGTCTTGCATTCTGCTGATGCAGGCTTATTTGCTACTTGTAGCTAGTTCAGTAATTCCCAGTTATAACTAAGTTTTATTCAAACAATAAATATACTTAAAATTTGCACTTCAAATTGTTACAGATTAAGGTGCCACATGAACTAATTCCCAGTTATAACTAAGTTTTATTCAAACAATAAATATACTTAAAATTTGCACTTCAAATTGTTACAGATTAAGGTGCCACATGAACTAAAAGTATTAAGAGTTTAACTTAAAAGTATTAAGATTTTTAAAGGCTATTATTTTCAAGGAGGACAGGAAGAAAACTCCTTCAATTTTATTGTATTATCCTGAAAGAGTTCTTATGTGGTGCATACTACTAGAGATGGGTGGAGGGAAGAATGAAAGTATGCTAGTCTAACAGACCTGAAGGAATAAATACTGCTCTTATGACTCCCAAAAGTGCACTTGGCATAAGTCTGTAGTACTGATTTATTGCTGGATTTGAAGAGTATTGAGAATTTAATTTGAAATATAATGGCTGTTTGTTGAAAACATTGCAAATACTAGTGTTAAAACATTACAAATACTGTACTTAATCTTCTTTCCAGAACAAAGCATAGCTATATTGATCTAGTAAGACCAAATGCTTCGAATTATTGGAATGGAGAGAGGAAGACAACCGTGGTTAGTAGAAGCAGTTAAAGATCTTTAAGAATATGTTTAGGTATCAGTATTGAGTTTTGATTGGGCTGTCATTGCAGTTTTTGATACAACTGCATTATTTCAAGTAAAAAGTTATTTGTTTATGTTCTGTCATGGAGATAACACTGAAGTGAGTCAAGGTTTTAAATAAGGTATTTTTGGAAGTAGCATGGTAGTAGCAAATAAAGACATTGTTCAGGTTGAAAAAGACAATGTCAGCTAATACTGGGAGTGCTTAAATATAAAGAACGTCAACTTCAAAATTGTTTTGAGAAGACATTTCTTGTATTATTATCTTCAAATTTTTTTAATATTTAAGTACTGTGCTGAATGTTACTGATTCTGTAACTCATCTGGGCTAGCATGTAGTTAAAAATCACAAAAACCTTCTTTGCTGCAAAATAGATGATGCCACAGTGAGTATTACCTATTTTTAATATATGTATAATTACTAAGTTGGCAAACACTGAAGTGTAGTATGATACTTTTTATTTGTATAGTGACTGCAAATTAAATACATCTATTTGCATGCTGTTTAGTTAAAAATATGTATCTAAGATATTTATATATGTAGAACTTAGATGAAAATTCTTTGGAATATATATCTTACACTTACATTTATTATTGATGTATATCATTGTTATTGCTCAAGATGTAACATAATTACAAAGAAGGACAAACTGAATTCCTTCTTCCTAAAGTAGCTTTAAAAAGTATGAGTAAAATACTTTCTCTAAGTCTGTATGACTTAGAGAAATGGATTTGTCTCCAGTTGTCCAGTCCAAGAGGGGTTTTTTCTGCTTTTTTTTGCATGATATTTAACTTTGAATTAAATTGCTTGGAAAGCAGGGAGCAAGAACTTCTGTAACAGTCACTTCAATTTCATTTGCTTCTGGAAGGCCAGGAATTTCAAAACCTAAATTCTAACTTACTGAGAGATGATAGCTAATGTAGTTCAAAAGAACTTATTTTTGCTTTTAAGTTTTTTTTTTTTTTATCAGAACAGAAATTGACTGTGTGAAGTTTTGCTACTGAATAGAAAAAATGAACTTTATTTTTAGAATTATGTTTACTATTAAGAAATCATTTTTAAAGTTCCTTTATCAGCTCAGCTTTATAGTATTGAATTAGTAGATAATATTATAATAGAAGAGAGTGATATGTACTGAAAATACAATGTCTAAAGTTAGTATTCAAGGAATACCTAAATAAATACACACTCATCCTGTAGAAAGCAATTTCATAAAGTATTTGATAAGATTTATGTCAGCTAGGATGTGTATAGCTCAAGTAAGTGTGATGACTGTGACTATTCCATATCCTGTAAGTGTCGGGCTTACAGTAATTCTACTTTATTTAAGGGCTTGACCCAAGTTCTGATGGGGGCTCTTGGTTTCTCAGGCTTATAAGCATGCCTGTGAAGGATAATCTTCATATGGACATGTTAGACCATGTAATTTAACTTTTTTTTTCTTCCATCTTAGTGATTTAGAATCTAGACGAGAAGTCAAGAAAGAGGAGGGTGAAGCATTTGCACGAGAACATGGACTTATCTTTATGGAGACATCTGCCAAAACTGCTTCTAATGTAGAGGAGGTAACTTGCTCAACACTGGCATTTTATTTAAACACTTGCTTTAAATTACACATTTGTATAGATACTATTTCTCTAGATTTTGGGCTCCTTAACTTGAAATAACTACTCTTTATATTATGAGAAAGACAATGTCTGTGTTGTAATTGATTGCACAGCACTACTTACATTGTTGAGACTTCCTAATTACTGTACTTGTGGGGTTTTTTGAAGTACTTGATAAGAGAAATGGTTAACTTCTGTCTGTCATGAAATCTAAGAAGTAAAGCTAGAATGGACTTGCTACTCCAAAGCAAGCCAAGCTATTGGTATTCTTATCAGATGTCACCCTAACCTGTTCTAAAGGCTCCTGGTATATCCCGAGCTCTTCAAATCAATCTCTTGTAGTGCTTTGGTATTTGTACTGTCATCATCTTTCCTCTCTACTACCTAGTAGGAATCTTCTTCAATTTGTACACAGCTCCTATTTTCTGTTCTCTACAGAGCTGCTGAAGAGGTTGTCTTGGTTACTGTGGTCTGACATGTATTTGAATAAGTTTTTCAGTTTCTGCTACTTTAAAGGACTTAAGTCTCCTCAAGTTTGGCTTATAGGTTGTATTTCTGGGCAGTGTGAGTTCTTGCATTTCTCACCTTGATTTACTGCATTCCTGTCTTGAAGGGTGATCATGGTCAGCTGACCTCAGCTGCAGCTGGATGCCCACCAAGTTGCTCACTCAGTGCCTCTGTCTAGCAGGATGGGGGAAAGAGCCAGAAGAGCCAAAGCAAGATAAAACTCAGGTGCTGGGACAGAGTTTTAAAAATGAAGTGAAGAGGGAGGCGAAGAGTGACAGAAAGTCAATCACTTGCAATTTCCTAAACACAAATTGAATCTCAGCCAGTCTCTGAGCAACAGCAACTTTGACTGCCCTTTGGCTTTTATTCCTAAGTATTATATCATATAATATGAAATACCCCTCAGGCCAGTTCTGGTCAGCTGTCCTGAATGTTTTGTGCCCCCCATGATTTTGCCTACCCTAAGCCTAATCACTGTCAGGAGTGGGCAGAGTAAGAAACAGTGATACTCAGCAGTAGCTAAAACATTGGTGTGTTGTCAACACTGTTTTAGTTATAAATCCACCACACAGCACTATGCAGACTGCTGTAAAGAAAACTAACTGCATTCTAGTCAGACAAGTACAGTGGTGGACAAACAGCTGCAGCTGAGATGCTAGTGCTATGTAAAGCAGAAAGATTGCTTCACATGTCTTTAAGCCCATACTGAGTTCATCCAACTGACCTTTTTTGTAATAACATGACATAGTTCAGCTTCTTGTCCTTATAATCTGCCCCTATTCTTTTCCAAAACTGTCCTGAATTCAAAGTGGTATGTAACCAGTGAGGTATTCTTTTATTGGTAAAGCCTTGTAGTTATAAAAAAAATTAAATATTTTAAGTTACAGTAAGCTACAGATGACTTTCACAGAATTCATTACTTTCTAACATTGTCACCTCTCTTTGCATCAAAGACTGTCCTAGTGAATGAGTTGCCCAGTGTCTAATGCATCTCTGATTATCAGGAGGCAAATGAGCATTAAGTTCTTTATCAAAAAGTTCAAATAGAATCCCCTCCTTGTGATTAATCAAGTGAGTGATGTGTGTGTATGCTAATTTTCTAATTCCAGTGGAAAAGCGTTAGGATGTAATCCTTTTCAGTGACAATCAAGTACATTCCTTAAATAGTGTTCTCAGTAAATGCTTAAAAAGTGGCATGATGTAGAACAGTTAACAGCTGTAGAAGCAAAGTTCTAATCTCTAGCAGTTTCTTTATATGAACAAATCAGCTTCTGTTGGTAAAGTTTTTTTAAGCTGTTTCCTTTGTTTAATCCTGATTTCCACCACTGTTGAATACCTTAGTAAATCTATGGCTGAAGCAGCACATTGACCTTTTTGGTGTTTGGATCTTAAAACAGTTTAAAATTGTTCATTGTGTTCTTCAGGATTGTCTCATTACCTACATATTGAATAGAAACGGATGATAAGGAGTGGAAAATATCCTATTGGCTGTTTATTCTGTGTAAGGCTGTTGAAGTTTCCAGCCTGTTTGCATAATAGGTAACAGATAGTATGGAGTGGGAAATAGATGCAGGCTCTTCCTTCATAGTTACTCTGGAGACTTCTAAGAATTCTCTGTAAGCACAGAGTTAAATCATCATATTTGATGTGGAATGGGATTGTGTAAAAAGAGTTTCTGCATCACTGAGAGGATAAAATGATTACTGGGGGGAAGTTAGGCTCAGGCTTATAATTTGACTGCTGTGCAAGGACAGTTAATGTTAGTTTCTTCAGCAGTATCATACTTACTTAAACAGGAGGTTGTTAATTTCCTTTTAGCCTGTCTAAAGCTGTAAAGGTAACCAACTATCAAAATAGTACTGACTTTTTGTGCCTTTTTTTCCTCCTCAGTGATTTCTAAGCTGGTTGGAGTTAAAGAAGTGTACACTCTGACATGCATGGCTGTGGTCTTTCTCACGGTGGAATCCTGTTAACTTTTAGAATCTTGGTTATATTTGCTCTACTTTGTTGGATTGTGGATGGGTGATGTGCACTCTGAGATACTGTTTGCAGATTTCTGTGTTGCTTATTTTTCTAAGAAAACACTGTGATGTCCATTGGGAGGCCTTTCACTCATATATGTCTTAAGTCTGGGGTCTGAACCCTGGGCAGGTTTGCACTTGTTTTAATCATAGTATCCATTAGTTTCTGACCTCTCATTAAACCAACACATAATACATAAGAATTTTTTTTAATCTCATTAGCAAGAGGCATTAGCAATTTTATCGCATTAAGTTTTTTCACTGGTAGTTCAGCAGTAGAATATGACTATTAATTGTGGTCTTACCTGCATCCTGCAGTTCAGAGTTTGCTGAGAACTTTCTGCTTGGGCACGGGCAGAGTAGAGTCACCTGTATGATCTCAGGGTGACCATGTAGTCTCCTCTAGAACACACTGCTTAACTTTTTGTCCCTGGCCTATCAATGGTTTGAATCCATTTATGTGTGCTGATTCTCAAGAAGTAAGGATACCTAGCTGTATCTGAGAAGCTACAGTAACTTTGTGCATAATCTTTTCACTTCAGACTGCTACTTTTAATAATGATTAATGATGTGACCGGTCTTAAGCCAGAAAGCTTTCTGGATGCTGGTCAAAGCAGTTCTAGACAACATTAGTGTTCAGAAGCTGATCTTGAGATGTGCCAGTGTATCACTGACTCCTGGTGTGGGAGTTGATTTTAGTAAGTTGTTTCCGATATGGAGGGGTACCTATGCCAAACTTAAGAGCACTGTTTGCGTTATTCCAAGTTGTCTGCACATAAATAGAATGCAATAGTGAATTCACTATTTAGGATTAAATCTAAATAGACTAATGGTTTTACCTGAGCAGTGGAGCACTTCTGCTACATGGAGCTCGATGGTCATTCAATGGTTCTGTTTCAGCTGTAACTTGATTTTCTCTTTAGGCAGCTTCTTTCATACTTTTGCTTAAATTGATAATGAATAAAGCTCCTATAGCTTCAACAGTGGCATAGATAAGAGAATAGAGATGGCCTTTTGTGATATTCTGAAGGGTGAAAATTAAAATCTCTTGGCAAGATTAGATTCACCTAATCTTAATCTTAGAGGCACCTAAAGTTGAACTGATTTTTAAGTGTGTTTTATTTCCCTTCCACACCCTCCCTGAATACAGCTAAAAGGTGGGAAATAAACAGTTGTTTGACATGGTAATACAGTAAGCAGGGATTTAGTTAATAAAACTTTAGAGTCCTAGAATGTTAATGATTTTCATAGCAAGGTAAGGTGACACATGAGGTAATCTGACTAGAACTTGCAGAAGAGCAAGATTTCTAGGTCATGAGTCCTTAAAAAAAAAACAAAAAAACCCCCAAAAGTTAGGTTTATCTTGTATCAAAACCTTCAAGTTTAGATAGAATACTTGAAGATAAACCTTCCAAGTATTCCTTCAAGTTCCTAGAAATCAAAGTTCTGTGACCTTTCAGCTGTGTGAAGCTTACATTTTAGCCAGTTTCTCCCATGAGAAAATGGGGTTGAAGCTCAGGTCAGTTCAGCTGTGGAAGGGAGAAGGGACAGGACACCTGGCTGTAGTGAAGATACACAGCCTTTAGTCCTTGAGGCAAATCCTTGGATTGTTCCGCAGCTTCACAGTAAGGATCACTGGCTATGCCATAATATGTGGGGCTTCTGGGCATGGTGTGATAAGAATAAAAGGTTTCAGTTAACTTGAGTGTTCCAGGCTTTATAGAAGAGCATGAAATGTATGATACTGCCTGCCTGACCTGTAGATTCCTGGAGAGATGGATTCTTAGTTCTGGGGGGGTTTATTTTTTTTTTTCATCAGGTATTCTGTCCTGTGTAACTGTTCAACAACAGCTAAAGGACTTAAGACAGTTTGTGTTTTAGTGATGTGTATCAGCCCAATAAGTTTGTCAGAAAGATTGTGCCTCAATGGGGACATAAATAAATTGCTGTCAAGTTCTGGTTTGTATCTTTGCACCTATTCTTCAAATATAAGGTTACAGCTGCATTGGGGTGCTTTTTGGGGTGTGGATTCATGAAATAGCACATTACTACTGCTTGTAATTAACACTTCTGCATCCCTTTTAGTGTGCTAGGCTTCTTCCCAAAAGATCACTTAGCTGAAAAAGGTATTGCCTTACTGTGTGTGCATAAAAGAGCTGCTCAGAGCTCTGGAATCTCACTTTATTAAGTTACACACTGGGAAGGCGTAAATCCATTTGTTGTCCATGTTGTTACTGTTTCCAAATGCATTCTTAAATAGTAGAGTAATCTAACTTGTATCTTACTGCTAAAAGATAAGATCGGAAATTGGAGAGGAGAAGGAAATTCTAGGTGTTGGCTGTGTCATGCTTTAGAATTTGTGATTTATTTAACTTTTGGCATTCCTCATTTAACTGTAAGAAAGAATCCAAAAATAATGATTGCCCAATTTTTATTTCCAAGCATTAAATTTATTTTAACATTGCCACCAGAGGGCAGCATGTTCCACGAGCTGGCTTTGCCGAATGTCATCTCATACCTGATTTCAGGTGAAGATGAACTTGTAAAGTCTTGAGTTTTGAAAAGTATGGGTGATTCATTTACAGGTTTTTCCTGTTATGCTCAGCTTGTAGTGAAGGCCTCAGATTCTTGTCCTGGTGTTAGCTTACTGAAAAAGACAAGTGACATTATTGACATCTGCAATTGACAACTAAATGCAGCTGCTCTACTAATAATGTTCTGGTGCCCTTAGCTTATTATTACTTCTGCATACAGCTTCCATGAGACAGAGGTATGAGGAACTTATACCCTTACCTGTTTCTTGTGTTGCTTTTACCAGTTATAGAATTCATTCTTCCTGGTTTTGTGTCAAGGGCAGTAAACCTGCAGTACTTACTTATTTGTGTGATGATATGAATGTTGAAGTTGAGTTAATTCTGCATTCAGTGTTTGTAGGATTAATTTACCTTAAATGCGGTATCTGTAGTGTCTGGTCATTGCATTTTTGGGTTGTTTGGGGGCTTTTTTGGGGCAAGCATTGTGAGACATGACCTCTTGATTCTCATGTTGCAATATGATCTGGGAAACTCCTTATACAAATCATCTAAAGTTATATTACACTGTTATATTGTGATTTTAAAAGCCTTTTTTGTTGGCTTTGCAGTAGGTGCAGGCATGACACAACAGGCAGATCACATCTTGCACGACTCACACTTTCCCATTTGTATAGTAATGCACTTCTCCTTGATGGGGTATTGCTGTTATTTGGGAACCTAGTTATAATGAGTATACAATTGAAAAACATGTTACATTAAAACAAATCACTGAATAACTTGTATACAACCTTTTTTTAATGCTGTGGTACAGTTATATTAAGCAATCTCTTGCATAAAAGCATCAGTATGTTATGGTTTAGAAAATTACCAAGAGTTAAACATTAAATGTAGACAGTTTCCTGAAGTTATGTTGTTTTCTTGAATTTTCCCAAAATGTAGTCAAGGATTTTATATTTGGAAGTCTTACATAGTGATTTTGCAAAAGTCTCACTTCTGTGAGTAATAGAGGTACTGTGTACTAGGGCCTTGCCATCTTTTAGGTGATTGTACATAAATCTGGGGTGAGTCTGGTACTGCCTCCCCTGGACTGGTGAAAATGAACCTGGACCTGATTTGGGATGGTAAGGCATGAGTATCTTTGTCTAGTGTTCTAGTAGCAGCAGCATTATGGGAACGTGCCATGCAACTGCAGTAGGCTTGGTAGGCAGCCATGTGAGCCCATGTGGGCTTACTGGTGAGGTCTTGTGTGGAAGTGGCTAAACTGCTCCTAGATCCAAGTTGGTGTGTGAAGTGCTACAGCTGTGTTCTTGCAGTCCCCTGCACGTGGTCTAATAAATCTAAACTGGATTTGAGAGGAAATTGCTCTGTCTCTCTGTATCTGTAGTTCAGTTAATCTGAAAATAGGATAAACTAGAAATAAATTAATTAATTTAAATGTCCATAAATAATTAAGAGTGTACAGTGTACTTACTGCATGTTCCAGATAAGAGTTAGAACTTGCAGCATTAAAAGAGATTTTTAGAAGTCAATTATACCAAGTTTACCTTCTTGTCCTTGCTAATTGGGGCACTAGCATGCAATACCAACATCAGATATGATATTCCTAAAGCAGGTAGACTGCTGTTTTAGTGATGTTCTCAGGTGCTTATTTTGAGTCTACTTACACTTTGAATCATAATTTAACTTAAAATGTGTGCATGTGAGAAACAAATGGAAATATCAAGGGATTCAGGTCTCTTTTTGTGGCTGATTAGTAGCAATTCTTTAGAATACATAAAAAGAAGAGAATGTGAGGTTCTCTTATTATGTGCTATTCTTATCATTTGTTTTCCAATAGGGAATTAGTTTGTTAGCCCAATGCAACCAACTGTTGGCATTTTGCTATGCAGAGCAACAGTATGTGCTGTTTTAACACTAAATATGTTGTGCACCAGAATCACTGATGGGAATGGGGTAGTCAGATGAAATGATAGAACTGAGATTAATGGAATATATGTTTTTTTCAGACCAGCAGTTATTAAAATATACTGTACAGAATTCAGTATGCCTTTTTGCTTTGTACAGAACATGTGTTGTAACAGAAGGAATTTTGTGTTTGTGCAATGCTGTTTTTCAATGCATTTTACTGTTTTTTGTGAGGATAGATGCATTGCTACAATGACTATTCTTGAATGTAGTATCCAAAAGATAATTTATTCTCAGTTGTATTAGTTTGGAGTCTGTTAAAATTCTCATTTGTTGCTCTAAGGTAATTTTTCTAGATTTAATGTAATTCTCATGAAATTAATTCTAAGAGTCTTGGCGTATTTAGCATCTTCTAGAACAGTTAGAAGTTCCAATTGTTAAGTGCTTGTTTACATGAAGTTATCATAATGCTTTTTTAAGACATCAAGTTCTGTTTAATGTCCTGCTGAAGTAGAAGTATCCTCACAAATTCCAGCTGTGTGAATTTTCAAAGTTGACTTACACTTTTCAGTAGGCACATGTATGAGGCCATTACAATAATTAGTATGTTATCAGGAACAAAGATAAGTTTGAAATTTTTTTCCTTACATAGAAAACTTCTGTTTCTGAGGAATTTGAATCAATTCATAGTTGGCCAAAAGCCAATTTTTCTTCTCAACTCTAACACGTGTTTGAAAAACGAACTCGCTTCCTAAGTGCCTTGTGAATCTGCAATGATTAATTCTTCTCATTATTTTGCTGCAAATTCTCATGACCCTCTGTGATGATTCGATCACCCACTTAGAGTTTATGCATATTCATATCTTTCTGCTCCTGCTGCAGTCGTTCAAGTCTCCTTCACTGGCTGTGGTGTGTGCTTGGTGCAGTAATTGAGCTGCAGTAGATTGATTACTCTGGGGAGCTGTAAGGCCTTTAAAGGTGAAAACATATCAGTCCTGTTAATTAGGAAACAAAGCTCTGGTGGCAAGTTCAGCAGTCAAATGCTTCTAGTGTAGAAATGAGGAAAGGTATGATTTGTTCCTCTCCATGAACCCTGTTTACTTTTTTATATTTGAATTAGATCTGTATTTGCTGTAATAGGCTTGTGTAGAAGGCAGCGTGTCTTGTATGATTGCATGGTGTTGGTATTTTAAAACAAAAAGAGCTATATGTTTATTGTAATTACTAGGTGCTGTTAATCACCTTCTAAAATATACATTATTTTAGGCATTACTTGACCTATAAAGCTAAATGAGAGATGAAGAATGGAATCATTGGCTGTAAACTTTAACCAAAAACATTTATATCAGTCACTTTTTTCAGACCCGAGTGTCAAAGTATTTTCTCTGAATTAAAACAATAGATTTTTAGAAGTTGTTATAAAACCTGGGGCCTTTCCTTTCTGCTATTAAGATGTCTGTTGCCCATTGCGTGCAAGATTAATTAAAGAGAATATGTTCTTAAAATTAGGTGAATATTAAATGATAGCATAAGGTTTCATCCAGCAGACAGCATCCTTACATCATCATTGTAAGTACCCTGTGGTTTTATGTTGCTAAGCACTCTAATCTAGAGTGGCCTATTACAAAGATATTAAGGGTAGGGGAAACCATCTGCCACACAATCTATCCATAAGGGTCAGAAATAAATAATTTAAAAGTAATTTATATATCTTAAAAACCACTTTTTCCCTGTAATTACTGGACAACAGATTGTAGAATACAGATGTTATGAAAATGCCACTGTTTTTGTAAACAGTGTGTGATCCATTGCTGCTTCGGGGTAGGTTATAGGGTGCTGTTGTCATACCTGTTTCTGCAGAGGTCAGGAAGGAAAGTCTCAGGGAAGTGACTGTACATGAGATTGAATTCCAATTAGTACATCTTACACCAAAGGGTATTGTATTCATTGTGTCTTGTCTTTTTTCCTCTGTTTTAGGCATTTATTAACACTGCAAAGGAGATCTATGAGAAAATCCAGGAAGGAGTTTTTGACATTAATAATGAGGTAACTTTTAGGACTCCAAATGCTCTTTGCTTTTTAAAAGTGCAAAATTCACCTTCCCTGGAAGGCTGGACAGTAAGAAATTGTCTGTTCCATTTGGATCTAGAATGCTATTGTGATAAAAATGGATTAAAATAAGTGACCCTATCCATCCATGAAGCATTGCAAAATAATATAAATCCCCAAAAGAGAAGAAAATCCACTTTCATCCACTTCTCCATATGGTGTCATCTGTTTTCAAAGATAATTTTCCACTATGTAAATGGGGGACCATGTTGATATGCCAGATGCACTCCATGAGCTGTCCAGTGTAGGGGAGGGATTGCTTTGAGGGTTACATAAAAGACTTTTGAAATGTTCGTGGTTTAGGTGGCTGGATACTGTAGGGAATAAAAGATTAGCCATTTTGCTTATGCACATTACTGAAATTACAGATTATTGGGGCCTGTGCCTTTGCTTGTTTGGGGTGGGGGTTAAGAGCTGGAGAAAGGGGAACAAGAGCTAGAAAGACCTATAATGTCTCTTGAATTTTGAAATGATTGTCCTGTTGAAAGTCTTGAGCAGTTAGGAGAGATGTTCACAGCTATAGAAAAAGCAGATTGAAATTCAGAGGTGAGAAATAGACATACTAGTATTGTATAGAAATGTTAAGATTGTATAAGCTCTCTGTTAACAGTCTCATAAAAAATTTGACAATGTGAGGTGGCCAGTCTTTTCTGAATACCAAGTTGTTTTTTTTAATCCTTCATGTCCCTGAATATTGTTACTGAGGTGCTTAGTGAAACCACGTGTGAAAATCTGCACCACCACTCTGTTCTGTTTCTGCTCTTTGGAGAGGTGTGTCTGGACTGTTCAGTATGATGCTTCTCTTAAATATTACAGTCCTTGCAGAATTGCTCGGAGTAGGAAGGGAGTTGGCAGGACTCAAATAACTTCACCTCTTTCCACTCAATATATTTCAACATGAGAAAATTTAGACTATTGAAAGTATTACTCATGACTTCAGAGAGGAAAAAATGAGAAATTGCTGTAGTATGCAAAGTAATGCATCAGGAAACTTGTAGCTAAATAAGGCTTGAATAGTCATCCTTCAAACTAATTCTGACTGGAAAGTGTGTGTGCATGTTGGTGAAACAGTTCTTAAATTCAGTTCACTAATGAAAAATTTAAAATCATCTTTTATGTCTTTCTTGAAGAAAAATGCAGCTGGTAGTGCAATATAAATTGGAGAGCAATCAGAGTGTCTGCAAAAGCATGCTCCTTGTATCTGTCGAGTTTCATATAGTAGCTGACTGCTTTACTGTGCCTTACGGAGCTCTGATTGCAATATGCTGTCAAGAGCCAACAGTCCGTGCTACTTATTTGGCTTTATGCCAAGTCTGGCTCCTTGATTCCTCAAGAAGTTGCTATCAGCCCAGAGGGGGCAAAACCAATGAGCCATAGGGCATGCTTTTTATTAAAGAGGAGTCAAAGAGCGAAAAGAAACCACATCAGCTGCTGTCAATACTGAGCGAGTGCCAGAAACCCGAAGGCTACCACTGCTGCAGAACAACTGCCAAGCACTATAAATCTGAGATTTGCTGTGACGCAAAGTTTCCTTAAGAGCTTAATTTCTGAAGCTACTGTATTACTTTTCTCAAAGTGCTGTATTTTTAGGTAAAATCCACTTGAGGGAGTGAGGGTTAAGATATAAGTGTGATTTTGATGAATGAAAGAGCTACGCTGTGTGTGGGTTCTTGGCAAGTAGCCATGTCTTTTGGGATCACAGAAATTATTGATGACATAGAACACTCGTATGCCCTTAGCCTCTACAGCTGATTCAACACAGAAAGAAATGCTGTCTAGAGAGGAAAAGTTTTATATTAAACTATTAAACTAGTGGAGATTTTGGCAAGAGAGGAGAGGTTACACATTCTTAACAAATGCTCTGTGTTTTTAAGCCATATGCCAAGTAGTACTCAAATACAATTCTTGCTATGTGGTTTTTTTTTTTTTTTTTTAAGAGTTTGAGCTACAGAGTGTAATGTGGAGATAAAATTTAAATGAGAAGGAAGGCATCTTCCTTTAAATAATAATTAATCACTAAGAACATGCTGTGGAAAAATGTCAAACTTTACTGTATTTATTGTATAATTAGGAGAACTTGTTATATGGTCATCTAAATAGAAAATATCTTTTTAAGTATATTTTAAAATACTTACACTGTGTACTAAATTTCGTTTCAGGCAAATGGCATAAAGATTGGCCCTCAACATGCTGCCACCAATGCAACGCTTGCAGGCAATCAGGGAGGACAACAAGCTGGAGGAGGCTGCTGTTGAGCCTGTTTTTACTTTCTAGCTGCCTGGATGGGGCCTACTAACTTGTTTGTTCACCCTTCTCTCCCCCTGCCCCGCTCGCCTCCACTTCAATTCAACTGAGACATGAAACTTGTAAGTTGGTTTCCTGTTGCAGAAGACTTTATCCTTCAAATTCTTGTATAACTTTGAATAAATGGTTAATGTTCACTTAAAGACAGATTTTGGAGATTGTATTCATATCTATTTACATTTGATTTCTAGGTCAATTGATGTGATTATTTTTGTTAAATGTTGTCTTGTGCCCTTGACTACGAACTGAATTGTATTAAACACTACAAAGTCATCTGAGTATTTTAATCAGTTTGTGTAGTTAGGTTTCCCAGCTCCTGAGGTTACCTAATGTTTAATATTGTAGAGCTGTCCTCAAGTTTTTTGTCAATTTTCAAGGCTATGAAGAGAAGCGGAAGGACTCTTTTAATTCTGTATTTATCACTTTCTGTATATATAGTTTAATAACCTGCTTGGGTGTACTTGCCAAGCTAGAATTCTTTAATGCATTTGCATAAAATCTATACTACTTAGAGCTTGAAAACTACAGAAGCATTAATAGAAATTGCTTGGATGCTAAATTTTAAGCCTTTTTGACATTGTTAGCATGTTCATGCTCCCCTGTCATTATCCTGAAGTCCAAGAGAGATGCTTAATGTATATTACTAGAGGCTACATACATGCTATCTATTTTAATGCCAAATGTTTGCTGTTTATCCACAATTTCCACAACACCTCTTCAGAAATGGATTAGCTGTTTGCCTTAACAAATACTGTAGGTAAAAACAGAGTATGAATGAAAAGTAGAGGAGGAGTTGATAAATTTAAAATGGCACATTTTAAAAACATTATTCTTCTCAATGGTTTTTTTTTTTCTTGTTTACCACTTGATTTCTAGGTATATTTTTCATGCAAGGACAGTTTTTCAACCTAAATGTATAGTGGTTGTGTAAAGTTTTCTTTTAGTGACAACTTGTAATCCTAAATATATGGTAAGCATCTTGTCTATTGTGAAGAGGGTGTGAAAATAAAATCTGCCAGTTTGGAAATCTTGATGAAAATCAAAACTACAGATGTTTTGTTAGTTATTATGGTCATGGCTGGCGGGGGGGAGGGCACATTTTTCCTCAAATGAAAGGGTTGCAACACTGCAAAACAAAATCCTGCAAAATCCTGTGGTTTAAGTGTTTATTTGTTAAAATACAGAACGTTCATGTCACCTTTCGTACAAATGTGCAAACAACTGAGTTTCCATCTCATCCTATTTAAATAATTGCAGACAAAAGGGTGGTATTAAGGCTAGGCCATGCTTCATGTATTGGGGGAAATAAAGGGGTGGGGGGCAGGCAATGACTGCAAAACTTTTGTCTTACTGGACCAATACTGACTGCAACACAACACTGGGGGAAAGGGATCCTCATGTCACCCATTCTGTTTGTCAGAACTTGAACATCCAGAGTGAATAAACTTCAGCCTGATGGGTGTAACACAGCAGCGGTTATGAGATTAAATAAAATTTGAAAAAATGGTGTGGAACCTCTTGTTGGTATCTCGGGGAAGTGGGAACCAGTATGGATTTATGTTAGTTGCTGACTTCGGTGCTTTTTTACACACTTAGGAACGTTTTCAGCAATGTAATATAATTGTTTTCAGATTTGAAATTATTAAGATGTTTCTCTATTGAACTGCTAATTGTTTATTATACAAAGTTTGCATTTATAAAGCACACTTATTGTTTCAGTTGAAGTTTGAAAATTGTGTTGCATGACAGTAAAACCACAGGACTGAACTGCATGGATGACAAGGGAAAACTGGCATGTCATAACTAGCTGTTCACAAGAAAGAGTGAATTAACAAGACTATTAGCTTAAATTAACTACTTGAAGTTTTTTTTTCAGTTGGTAGTGTTGTAGAACTCAATTGCTTGAGATCAGAGAAAAGTATGCTCTTATATAATAGCCTAAGCTTCATTACAAAGGGGAATAAATTTAACTATAAAAATTGTCCATTAAGGGAGCAGAGGATGGGGAGGGTTGGGGGGGGGAGTGGTTGTACCCTGTCCTGAGAAGTACAAAAATGTATGCTGTTTTAAGTGGTGATGATTTGAAAAACTGAAAGCTTCTGACAGTCTCTCATTTTCTGACAACATGGAAGAGGTATAGAATTGCCCAGGAATCCAGGGCTAGTATAATAAAGAGCCACCAGTTCTGCTTTTTGGGGTGTGAGAGGGGCAGGGGGAATATGCTGTGACTTACTAAAGTCACGTATGCAATCAGCTGCTGATCCTGCTGGTTTGGTCCTGGCTCACGTGCCAGTCTTAGACTGTACTGAAATTTCCACGCATTCTGGCAGGCTTTTTGTCACAAACTTTATGCACACATAAACCTTTTGTTGCTACAGCAGTCTCTGTATTTTTGTAGGGGTTCTTTTTGAGAAGAAGCCCTGATGCTATTTTTTTCAGTTAGAATTTGAGAATTTGTAATGCAGAACTTAGCAGGAGGGTTTACTTCTAAAACATGTGCTTTAACAAGATGATTCTTTCAAAGGTTTCACTTTTACTTGTATGTGAGTGACTGATAACTTGCTGGGATTTCATGTTGAATTCCAGTTGATTTTGTTGGTTACATTTTCACTACCAAAGAGGCAAAACATGCAATTGTTTCCCTGCAACTTGTACAGTTGCTACATGTAATATGAAATTGTTGATACTGAAAAACTGTACCAAGCTGCAGTTTTTCCCTTAGTCCCAGTTTAGAATATGGTATAAAGCACAGTTAACTTTAAAAAAAAAAGCGATTGGGGTGATAAACCTTCCAAGCATGACTAAAGACTTGTCTCTCCCATTTCTGCTAAAAATGAAATGCTCTGGAATGTTGGCAGTTGTTGAAGAAAGATTAACAACTCCCCCTCAGTCTTAGACCTGTGCATCTCTTTTGGCTTCAGTCATTCTGATTTATTCTTGTGCAGCTCAGACTCAGCAGTGAGTTAAGGTAAAATGACTGCCAAAACATTGCTGATAAGCTGAAGTACCAAGTGTCTGAAGCCCCTAGCAAGCAGTGAGTGCCCATCCCCTGCACCAGAGTTGTATCCTTCCTGCTGTGTTAAACTTTTTGTGACACTTACTTTGTTGTGGTGGCTGTTGAAGTGTTCTGCTGCAATTCTTATATGTTGTTTGGATTAGAAGGGCACACACTAAATGACACATTTAAATTGGGTAAGTTATTTCTGCCTTAAGAGTTTACGTGTTAGAGCACGAAATCTGTTCTTGGGAAGAAATTGAAAACCCTTATCATGCTCAAAAATACACTTAAACTGAATCTGAATTTAAAAAAACCCCAAAACATGTGTTAAACAAACTTAGAAATATCAGAAGACAATTTTGAGTATTGCAGGATTTTTATTTTTTTTTAAGCAGTCTTTCTCAAAGAGGGCGCCCCAATGTGCCTGTATTTTTCTCAGAGTTGTTACCAGTAGGGTACTGCTTTTGTAAATGCTGTGGCCTGAGCTAGTGATTCTTAACAGACTGCGCTTTTGATTCTGCTGAGTGTCCTTCAACTTTCTTCTTAGGTTTTTTTAGTTGTTTTGTTTGTTTGGGTTTTTTTTTCCTTCTAAGTCAAGTTTTGCCTGTGTATTATCTCCTTTTTTGTTTTGTTTTCATTTTGTTTCATTCAAACTGAATCCTGTGAGCAAAATGCTGCTCTCTGTCTTTACTTGCTCCACATCTGTAACTCCCACACTTAGAGGAATTTGCCCAGTATGGGGCATTTGTTTTAGGGGTGGAAGGGTGGGGCAGAGGGAGAGAGGGAGATGTGTGCTATCTGGCTGCATGATACAAAATCATGAAGGAAGTATTCCACAGGTTCTGTTACTTGTTAGACCTACTGTGTGTACTGGTTTGCATGTGTGGGGGGATATAATTTGCCTAGTTCTCTTCCAGTATTGCATGGGAGGAGATAGGGGAAACAGAGGAAGACTAACAGGTTTTATTTGGATATCTGAATAAATTTGTTTGCTGAGATCATATGTATGATTTGTATATACTTAGCGTTCCTCCCCCTAGAATCTCTGGGTTTTCTTCTGCCACATTACTGCAATGTAACTTTTACAGTAGGCAGTGGTGATTTATTGTAATACACTACTGAAATCTCCATTTGTAAATAATCCAGGCTGCTGCTGTGTAAGTAGCTGATGAAATGTCTTTACTGGGTCTGCTGCATATGAGAGAAACCACAACATTAGGCAATAAAAACTACTAACAGAATGTTACAAAACCAAGACCATGACAAAAAAAGCAGCATGTTGTGGATCTATCATTTTTATTCTTGGGACAGATTTTATTATTTTTGGAACTATTACAAGACTTATGTTAAATATTGTGGATGATAAGAGGAAACAGACTCTTGGCAAACATGGAAAACCAATTACAGCATATTACCCTATTCCCCTTCCAATAAAGGAGGGGCAAAACTAAAAGTTTATTCTTTCCTTAGCAGCTGGAGGAGGGGGGGAAGAGTGTTGCTGCTTTAGCATTGGCTTGAGGAGATTGTTACTGCAGCAATCTCACTGTAGTCAATCCAAGCTGGAGAAGGCAAAGCCAGGGTGCTTCACAGTCAGTTATGCCCCAGCCTAAAAAAGGCACACTGTTACGAGAGTGCTGAGTAAAGTAATGGCAGTTCTGTACCAGCGGGTATACTGTTCACTTAAAGCTACATTTTAAAAACTTGGTGTTTGGTTGCAAATATCTGTGTTGTGGTGATAGGCATTTGACTTTATACGTAAACTGAAACACGCATCTGATACTTAGACATGGGATTTAACTGCAACATCCCATAGCTCTGTGACATAGAGGTGAAATAAGGCATAGGAAAAACCTTCTTCAAAGTTTATTTAGAAGTCTGCACATCCCTTTGTATTCTTATCCCAAAATAAAGTTCTCATAAAATTGTCCATGGCAGCAGAAATGTAGATGAATCGATGCATCAGTATGTTTGTTGGAGTTCCCCTGCCCCCCCAGCATAGTTATGATTTTTAAAATTCCTTTGTTAAAGAGTCAGAGATATAAATGTTTATATTGGGCAGACTCTTGTTGATGATTGGGTCTGTGGTACATTTGCTGTAAATTACAGCAGGATCTAATTAGACTTTCTTAAGGGAAACTCGGTTCCATTACTTTTCCTAGATTTAGACATAAAATAGTGGGAGTCAGGAAAACCCTAAAGTGTGAGGACAGTTCAAAAGAGACCAAGGTACTATGTTCCCAGTTGTCAATTTAACATTGTGTGGGTTAAAGCAGCCAAGTAACCAGTGCATGTTCTGATTATGGCATGGGAAAACATCTTCAGATGCAGGAAATGTCTGAAAGAATGTGACTTAAAACCAGTTAAAGAGGAAGGATACTTGGGAAGACAGAAGTCTATGGGGTTGCTTGCTGTCTCTGAAGATGAGCCAGGGAGAGGCAGTCGGTGTAAGAGGCATTGCCCAGCACCTGAGCAGTGACACCCACACCGGGGCAGGTGTTGCTACTTGAGGACTGTAGCACTGGACCAGCTGTGACGAAGAAACTTCTAAATTTGTACATTGTTTCCAAGTGCACATTTGACAGCACTAAGACCTGAGCTGAGGCAGTATCCAGAATTTGTAGGACACATGTGAATGGTTTTTAGGAGGAGGGGTGGGTACAGAGACAGTGGCAGAGGAGATGGGGCAAATCGATTTGTCAGCTATTGGCTCAAAAAAAACCCCTGATTCAATGTACAACACCTGTCTGTGATCGTTGTGTGCAGCAAAGCTTTGTTTTGAATGTAGTTAGAAACAGGTTGTCCTTATGGGATTTTTTTATCCCATTTTAATTTATGAGGATGACTGGACCTTGGGTTGCTGGTTAGTGTCATGTCTAAAGTACTTAAGATGGAGAATATCAGAACACAAAAGAATTCCCGTGTCTGGTGCCCTTGAGAGTCAATCCAGCTACTTCTAAGCAAAACATGACTGACTGGCCTAAGCTGACTGGTCATTGATGAAGGTCTGTCAGCTATCAGCAGTGCACAGAAATCCAGCTGATGGGCTCTGCTGCTCCTCCTTGCCCAGTGTTGTTCAGCTTCCATCTCAGAAGTAAAACATTTCTGCACAGAAACAAAAGTGCTTGTGGCATCTCCTGTAGTTACTGCTATGAAGCAGAAATTAAGTTCATGAACTCGTGCAATCTTGTGATTCTGTCTGGGAAGTTCTTCTAAAAAGCCTCTTAATTCCAGAGAAAAAGGTGTCCTTATGTGCAGGACTGACCACTGTGCCTCATAAATTAAGTGCTTTGGCTTTTCTGTGGATTCCTCTCCTAGTCTATTTTCTTTCCAGTGTACTTCTCTTCCTTTTTGTTACTTCTCCCACTTTTTCTCCTTTTCTCCTTGGAGTTTGGGTGTCTTTTTAAGGGATATGATTCAAGAAAAAGAATAGCATATTTACAGTTCCCTATTCTTCTGGAAGACCTGTATTAACTATGACTGGTAAAACAAAACACTTTTATCTACTTTGGGTGAAGTGATGATTGCTTATAACAACGCCACTCTGTAAACTTAGACACATAGTTGGTCACAGACCCACCTATTTAACTGCTAAATCCCGGCTCCTGGATCATCCGCTAGTAGTAGAAAGTGTCAGTATGATCACAGAAGAAAAATGCACTTGCCTATTAGTCATATTTTTGGCCAAGTACCATCTGAATGGTGGGGTTTGTTTGGTTTCAGCTTTATTTTGAAGGCGTGTGTAACTTCATTCTGTCCTGGCTTTCCAGTTTAATTCAATTGGTATGCATAGACGAAAAGCAGCTTTTCTTCAATGAACTCTGAAATTCTAAAGTTGTGAAGCTGTTGTTCAACCAATCGAAAAGACGATCCATTAGAGGAGAAGCCTCTACTGAAACTGCTGCTTTGTGAGCCAAGACACCGGCTTGCTTGCTGCAGGAAGGAGGAGACGGCTCATTACCGGGTGCTGGGAGCCGGTGTGTTGGAGAGTCTCCTCTTCCTGCTCCACAAGGACTAAGGCGTCTCTGAGGTAAGCAAAGCAGCAATGCGATACTCCCTCGGCTTATCAACCACTATCAGCTGGATCTCCTGTTTGCTCCAGACTCCACCTTTACTTGGAAAGTACTTGCAATTCCATGAGGTAATTCCTCCTCCCAGTGCTGCGGCTTGTTACCACCACCATGTGCTCCTAGCGTGAGCCAGGACAGAAAACGAAAAAAACCTACCCCGACATCCCTCTGCCGTAACTTCCTCTTTCTCCATCCTGCCGGGGCCGGCTGTTGAGCCTCGCGTGCTTTGGCTCCGGCCATCGCGGCAGCGGTCTGTCCGGCCGTGAGGGGAGGAAGGGCAAAGCAGCTCTGGCCGGGCGGAGCCATCGCCCTCCCGCCGGCCAAGCGGCCCGACCAGCTGCCCCGGGCACCCCACCGCCAGCTTAGCCACAGGTGCGAGCGAACACCTGCTCGGTTGGCACCGGGGCCGGTATAAATCTGCGTTATTTTGATTAAGCTCAGATTGATTAGGAACAGGTTCGGGCTAACATACCATAAACACCTATTAAACCGAAATAAATACGTCTACAGGGGGCTTAGCTTAAACGGGTGCAGCTTTGCCTGCACGGGGGGCGCGGAGGTGGCGGCGGGCACCGCACACGGCGGTCCCGGTGCGGGTGCCCGGGCGGTGACCGATGGCGGTGACCGATGGCGGCGGGCGGGCGCCGCCGGGGCAGGAAAGCCCATCCGGGCTGACGTCGCCGCGCGGGGGCGGCCGCGCTGTTGCCGCGGGAGGGGGCGGGACGGGGTTCCCCATGGGAGGCGGGTGAGGACCGCGCCGTGCCGGTGGCTCTGGCGGAGCCCCGTCCCGGGGGATGGTGTTGATCCGTCGCCGCAGCAACCTCCGACCCGCTGAGGGAGGGGGCGCAGGTAGCGGGCGGAGGCGGCGGGGTCGGTCCCGCCATCCCTGCGGGGCTCCCCCCGCCGCCCCGGGAGGCTCCCGGCACCANCCCGAGGCGGTGTCCCGGGGCTCCCGGCGAGTCCCTGGGGACACGGAACGGCGGCGGGAGGGGCGAAATGGAGGCTCTGTGAGCGGAGCTCCTCGGGAGGGAGGGGGCACGGTGCTCCTGCCCCGCTGTGGCCCGGGGGTCAGAGCCGCGAAGCAACGAGACCTTCCAAAGGAGCGAAGCCCTCCCGGAGCGGGAGCGCGCTCAGGCGCGGGGAGCCCGCCCCGCCCCGCGGACCGGGACGCAGGATGCGCGGGGTCCCGTTCCCGGAAAGAACAATGGCCGTGCGGAAGCCAGGCCGCTTCTCCAGCCCACCCGGGGCTTCCCTCCAGGATGCGTTTGCCTGCTCGACCTACGCCCTTGCAGGCGGCCGCGTCCTCCCCTCGCCCCCCGCCTGTGGAGCCGCACCATTGTGGGACTGCGCGGAGGCGTAGGAGGGGTGACTGCGTCAGGAAAATCATTCCCCGCCACCAGGGAATGGGTTTTTGTGGTCACTCCAAGGGCAGCCCGGCCTGTCGCCCCTCCCTGACCCTGTAGAATCTGCCTGGAGCCCGTGCCCGAGTTTCTCCTCAGACCCCGCTCCAGCTGGAGCGTTCCTGACCCGTGTGTTGTGGTACCGGGCCGGCTTTGAGGCTGGCTAATAACTGTAAATACAACACATAGCTGTTCTGCTTAGAAAAATAATAGGAAAACTGATGGGTTTAACTTCTTTCACTGCATATTATTATTTATAGTGCTATCCAAAATAATTTTTATATTAAGAAGTTACTGAAGTGTATAATAAATAATAAATTCTTTGTTTCATTACTTGTCAAAATGAAGGTGAGAAAAGAAGCAATGAAGGTAAATATTTTGATCTTTAACTGGTTAGACAATAGAACTTTTAAGTCTGTAATTTTTTTTCACAACATGAGCAACAATTCAGTATTTTTACTGTCACCTGTTTTACTTGTGAATGCAGCACAAATCTCTCTGGTTTGTGTGCCCCTGTGCACTCCTTTTGTACTGACGCTGGCTTTCATTTTAGTATAAGTTAGACTGAATTCATGTAGATAAGATGGAAATTCGTTATAAAGTCAACTTTTCCTTAACTAAAGTCTTTTGTGGATGATTCAGTACAAAATGTGATGCTTAGACAGCAAAGTGTTATCATGCAAAGGCAAAACAATGTTTGGGTGTTTTTTCCCTCTAAATCTTAAAACTCAGCAAAATGCTTAAAAGTTGACAGTGGGCACAGCTGGTATTTACCTGTTTGAATGCTTGAGTTTTAATTTGCTTTTTGGACAGGTAGAGTACACCACAGACGTGCCTGGACTTTTGGCCCTTCTAAGCAGTTTGTCATTGAGGAGGTGGATAACTAAACTGTAAATGCCAAGAGAAACCATTTCAGCACTCACAGATGAACACCTCTTCTTTTTTGACCTCCCAACATCCCTAGTTTACGTGGGTTTAAATAAATGGAGAAACATATTGTCTGCAATGCCTGCTTGTAGGTACATACTAACAGAAAGTATACACTGAAATACTATTTAATAGAAAGACAAGCAGCATCTGAAAAGCACATAAGCCTAATTGATTCCAGACACAACTGGCCTGGATTTTGTTTCCTCTTATTCCAACTTTCTGACCTTGTAAAAATTATCTTGATTGTGTTATACTAAAACAAGGCCATGATCTTGCAAAAACTACCATGTGTGCTGGAGCTGAGGAGTGCCCAGTAAAGCGCTGCTGCGTATGGAACGGATGCCGACAGCGTTAGGCCCCAGCGCTGCCTTGTTTGTTTTCCCTTGCTTATATCTAATCATGGTGAAGCAATAGTCTCACTTCTGCTGAAAGCTGGATCTGGGTTTTCATTTTTAAAGGAGGTGAAAAATGTGTAGTAAAACTTACGATTTGTGGTGAATGATAGGTTTAAAATTCTTAAAGCAGTTTAAGCTACTGGGATTTGATGGCATTTAGACTAGGGTAAAGAACAGGGAGGGCTTAAAAACATGTATTGCTTGTAATTTTTTTTCAGTTGTGTGTGTGGTGGTATCTCTGTTTTTCAGAAGATTGTTTCTAGGGATTGGTAGGAGGGACTGAAGGACTTACTGGCTTTGATGATAACCCTTACAGTACCGTTGTGCCTTTGTATAAACACACACGAAAGACCCAGGACAGCAGAGTGTTCTATGTGCTGCTGTCTTTGGCGCTGGAGAACTTATAATAATATTTTCTGCTTGAAAGAATCCAAGGCCTGGGTACACTGGTCCTTTTATTACAATAACTGCTGTTGCCCCTTCTATTTGGGAATCTGTGTCTTGCTAGCCTTAAATCTCTGTGGAGAGTAATGACAAAAAAGGTCTTTCCAGCTTATTGAACTGATGATCTCTCTCCTTATTTCTCTGAAGGCTCTCCTTTTGATTTTGTCAGGATCAAGAATAAACTGTGTATTTGGGCCTTTGTCAGCGAGGTTCCCGTGGGGCAATCCTTGTAAGCACTGGGATTGCCTGTTTAGTAGCAGGGAGGCTTACAAAAAGCAACTCCAGGTGGAAGTGGGCCTTTTCCTGCTCCTCCCTTTATCCTGCTGCAATTCCCTTTCATCCAAGCCCTGAGAACTGCCTGCTGTTCAGACTAAGGTGCAAGACTAAGAGAGCTGTACTCCCTTGACCAAGATATTAAGAGTATGTGCCTTCACTTATGTTGATTTGTTAATGTTCTGGGGAGTTTTGTTGTATATAATGTACTGCGTCAACTTCTGCTGGTTGTACAACAGCAAATATAACTCAAAAATCTAAACCTACCTCTGAAGAAAGTGAGCAGCTTTTATGCATCATGAAACTTAGTTTCTAAGAAGTTGGCATCAATATGACTGCCATCACATTTGGGATTTTTTAGCTACCATGTCAACATTTCTTATTTCCCAGCACATTGCAAGGTGGCCATGGTGTGTGATATGTTACTTATTAAATAAAAAAGCCTGAGAGCATGTGCAGTGTTCTGACTCAAAAGTCATGTTAGTAACCTGCTACGCCAAAGATGAATGTTAGTGCCAGCACTGCATCTGTTATCTTTATCTTTTAGCAACTACTTTACAGCTTTTCTGTTAAGTTATAGACAAGCTCCAGGTAAAAACCTGCTGCCATGGAAGCTGTGATACAATCTGTGCGCTCAGTGCGAGAAATTCGGCGTGTTCTGGCTTGTGTTTTTTAAGAGAGAAAACAATTGGTCCATTGCTGCTGAGCTGGGCTGTTCCGTGCAGAGCTGCCGAGTGGGCAGCCTGTGGAGTGTGACCTGTGGCCTTACAGATGTGCCTCACATCCCCTCCCTTCTCGGCCACCACTGGATGAAGACACAAGGTCTTCCTGCCTTAACTGAAACAAGCCGGTTCTGTTCATCTGCCCAGAGTGTACCAGCAAATATAATGATTAAGTTGCTTGTCATACCCAAAGTACAAACAAACTTGTGCACAGGAGAGGTGAGTTTCTGGCAAGCTTTCAGGGGAGTTCCCTCAGTGCTGCAGAGCCAAGGTGTTCCTCTTTAAGGAGAATACAAATTATAGATATTTAAGCAAAACCGAAAACATGCAGAATGGTGGGATACAAACTGAGGTGTTATCTGTGGTGGTGGTGGTGGTGGTTCTAACACTGACCTGTGGCTCCAGATTTATTTCTTCATATTTGGCACATCAGAGAACACCTCTGCTTTTAAATCACGTCAGCATGAGTGCCGAGTATGCAGCACCTCATGGCATCAGATCTTACACACCTCCTGTGAAGTGTAAGTATGAAGTGAGGTGTTCCTTTACCTGTGAGTTGGTATTGCCAGAGCACATTTTGTTTTAAGGTACAATTAATAATGTATTCCATCAAATACTTAGATGATTAGAAGGTTTTTTTACAGTGAAGGTGGTGAAGTACTGGCACAAGTTGCCCAGAGAGGCGGCTGGTGCCCCATCCCTGGAAACATTCAAGGCCAGGTTGGATGGGGCTCTCAGCAACCAGATCAAGTTGAAGATGTCCCTGCTCATTGCAGGGGTGTTGGACTAGATGGCTCTTAGAGGTCCCTTCCAACCCAAACTATTCATTGGTTCTGTGATCAAACTCTACCTGGCCAGTCAGCTGGTTCTGTTCTTGGATATATGTTAGGCTGGACTGTGAGGAACTCTCAAGATTGTACAAGTAAGTTTAAGTCCTTACACATTTGCTGAATTCCTCTCACACTTTTAAAATGTCCCAGTACCCCCAATAATTAATAATTAGTAAGTGTGAGCGCATTCCCCCTTACCCCTGAATTGTGCTGTTTCCATTACAAAGTATTGATTAATATGTAGATTTTTGGCTCTTAAAGTGCTTTGTGTCAGTGAAATGAAGACCACAGCTGGCACCTTCGCTACTCTGTAACAGACAAACTTTTACATAAGCTTTAAACTTGCCTGTGTATGAGACTGTTTTCTCAACTTCACCTCAGTGTATGAGGCTTATCTCTCAGAGCTGGGTCTGAAATAGTAGAAGGAACAATTTATTAATTTTTTCTCTATATAAACATGCAGATATTTTATTTATGTCCCTGTATCCTTCTGAACCTAAATTTTCCATGCACGCCCTTCTGGAGAAAGGACAAGACAGAGAAGGAAAGAGACAGAAGAGATGTCACAAATTACTTTGCTGTAAGGCACCAGGATAGCACAGTGATAAAGCCAGTGAAAGAAAAGACAAAGAATAATCTGGACGGGTGTAATGCAGAGCATGCTTATGAAATGTCTCAATTGCACCAAGCTGGGAGGACAGTGACCACTGTAGGTGAACAGTACAGGAATCAAAATGAACTTCATATATGCAAAAGAAAAAATAAATCATCAGTTTCATGGAGAAGTCAGGGAAGATGGTTATAGGGAGCTTGTAAAGTATCACTAGCAAAATAGCAGTGGACAAGGCAGTGCTCCTGCGAAATGCTCTCTTAGGATTTATCAATAGGTGGCATATGTAAGTCATCGAGAACGATGTAAAGATGATTCCACCGAGTGCCAGCAAAGGCCCCAGCTGCTGCCTTGTCCTTGGTTTCGTCATCTGTGCTGAGAAATAAAGTACAGGACAGGGAGAGAAAGCATGTAAGAGATGTAGAATACAAAAGGAAATGGTGAAGGAAGGAAGGATATTGAGCCTTAAAAATAATTTTTAGATGGTATCAGATAAATTTTCCAATGTGTAAAAGGTTAGAAGAGGTTCGATCAACTGTTTTATGAATGCTGGTGAAATACCAGAACAAGCTACTGAGGAAGTTCGGGTCTCTGCTTTAAGGAAGGTTTCTAAGAACAGGTTAGACGAACATCTGTTGGGGATTGTCTGGGGCTACTTTATCCTATCTTTGTGCAGCCAGGGGGGACCAGATGGTCTCTTCAGATCCCTCTCAGCCCCCTTCCTACAAGTTTACCAAGAGGGGAGGGGAGTGGACCTGAGTTTAATGAGAAAACGGTATCATCCTATTAGTTGATCCTCTTTCAGAATAGAAGAAGAATCAGAGAGAAACCACATTTAACTTAACTATATAAGTAAATGTATTTTTTTCATTATTGTAGACTTGCAACTTTATGAAGCATTTAGAAAAACAAATACACAGTTACAGAAACAAAGTTATAAAAAAAGTTACAAAAAGGAACAATTTTAAATGCATCTTTTTCTCACAGATCATAAGTAGGAAAAATAGTTTTAAAGTATTTTTCAAGGATATAAATGTGTGTTTGGCCATGGGTTTTACATTGCTTGCTTTCAAAACAATCAGTGACAACATTTGTAGTAATATCTGACTGTATCTGAGAATGTCACACCTAGGTGCTCCTCGCATATGCAAATCCAGGAAATAATTGTGAAAAATCACTCTTGCTCCCCAGTCCACAGAAGGAACAAGTTATTCAGTACCTGCTCTGAAAAATCTGTCTGGAAGGACAGCCAAATGGAAATGTGAAAGTCAGTGCCTTGCCTCTTCGGCAGGTGAACTCCGTGACTGCGGCAGCATTTCCTCCCTCCCTCCCTCCCTTCCTCCCTCTCTGCTTGTGTGTTGGGAAGTTCCAGTGAAATATTGTTGCTGTGGAAAGTCCTGTTCACAGCGAGGAGACATGACCTCTCAGCGAGTCAGATCCCATTTTACAGGCGGCTCTGAGTCAGGGTGGAGCCCGTGCACTGAACTTTGTATTTTAGAAGGAAGTGAGGTTGGTGGCAGCCCGTGTTGCTAAGCAGATGAGTTGCCGTATTTTTATGTCAGCTGATACTTTCGGCGGGGGTGTGACTTCATTCTTAGATATGATGCCTTCCATTTATTAAGGACAAAGGTCAGAAATTGCCAGCGCTGCGATAGCTGTGTCTCTCCATATAAGAAGAGGCACGTTCTGCTGAGCCGTCAAAGATGGAAATGGGAGTCCTTAATGCTGCTCCTGCACGGTGAAAACAAAACCGACCGTGAAGCTGTCAGTTCATGTCACGGTCCAAGAGCAAACGTCCTCACAAGCAGGGATGATGCGGAGTAGGTCAGTTCTGCAGCATTGCTCCATTTTTATAAGAACTCACTACTGTTCCTGATTAAAGAGGTGGCCTGGTCTTGTCTCCAGTAGTAGAGGGAGCCAGGAGCCTGAGGTGAGCAGTCAGGAACTGGCCTGTTAAATCAGAATTTAAATGGAAAGCAAAGCAATCTTGCCTCATATGCCAGCAAACTAAGTGGTGAGTTTATCTGGGAGGGACAGTGAGTTGTTTGTCACCTCTGTGCCGCTGGCACTTGGGTGGGTGCTGCCTTCCAGCTGTCCGGATTGTCATAGGTAAGTGGCAGTACCTGGGCAGCATTCTGGGGGGGATTGAGTGGGACAGTACAGGCAGGCTGGGGGCAGCTGCCCCCAGCTGCCCCACAGTGATGAGTCACAGTGTGCTATGTCAGATGGCATTTTCACCTATTCCCCCCTAAAAGTCTTTGGTTACATCCTTAAGTTAGACTTGAGAGAGCTGCATGTTGTTATGTGAGAGATACTGCTGGATCAGAACACTTCCACATAAAGGAATAAATTTTGGGAGTAGTATTTTCCTCTTGTTGCTGGATTGCCAAGGACAAGGCATCAGGGAATGCTGATGTCCCTCAGAGAGCTTTGTCCCTGTGAGGCCTGGCAGGTGAGTGGCATGTGGACAAGAGCTGCTGGAGCTTGCTGCCCTTCTGCTTTTCTGGTTCAGTTCCTCAGTTAAGGAGCTCCCTGCCACAGAAGTGGCTGTTTGGGCCAGTTCCAGCTTTTGTCACTCTGGCTGGCTTGAGTTTCAAAAAAAAACCAAAAAAAACCAACCAACCCACACAAGTGTCTACCCTGGCCTGCCCTGTGTTCCTTTAGCTTGCTGGTGCCACAGGGTGGCTCCTTCTAGCACTTGTATTTCCAGCACTTTCAGCTCTTCAGCTGAAGTTGTTAAAGTTGTTCTGTCTGATACGAGTGTGCTGCTTCCTGGTACTTACCAAAATCCACAATGTCTTGGTATTTCAGCATGCTGTGTGTTGGTGAATGGTTTCTTCTGAAAAAAGAATATTCTTTTCCTTCAACTTACGGCATATCATTATCATCTGTGCTCTGCTGGCCACTACACAGTCTCCATTGCTGTGTAAATTTTGAGAAACTTTGAGTAAAACTTTCACTTGTGAAAGAAAAAGAAACCATTTGACTTTTTCACTTCATTTGACTGGAACAGTGTTCAGAGATTAATAAAATGTGTGTGTCAGGGTCATGTGGTTTTGGAGCCACTTCCCAGCAACCATGGGACAAAACGTGATGCTTCTGCTGGTCTGAGGCTCTGAAATGGCATCCTGAATGCTGAGCCTGAAGTGCTCAGAAGGCAGTTACTCCAAGCACAAGCTTGAGCTCACTGTACAGTTTCACATCTCTCCTTGCATGAATAAAAGTAAAAACAAGCCTGTGAGAGGAGAAGTCGTTGAGTTTTGGGTACATCTGTACAGAATTTCCTCAGGAGCTGCAACTTGCTTCACCAAAGCAAAAAAGCTTTTTAAAAGAAGCCACCTGGAGGGCATGGCAGCAGCACAAGTACTTTCTGTTGGAACTGATGCATGGTTTGGACCGTCACAGTGCTGAGCAGGTGAAGAACCAGATGTGCTGAACAGAGCTGCTCTCCAGCAGGGTGGGCTGCTCTGAGCTCTCTGTACACAGCTCTCGAACAAGCTCAATACCTGGACTGGGTTGTCAGGAATGAGGTACAGACTGCTTGGCCCTTGTAGCCTGAAGGGCTCCCTGTGCACAGCTTGTCTGGGGACTCATGACTTGTGAGGTGTCATCTGCCGCCTGCAGAAGCGACAATGTCTAGATCTTAAGATCACATTTCGCTGTACCTGGCTGTTAAAACAGATGCTGGTTCTTCAAAGTCTACTGAATAGGCAACCTGCTTTTGTATTTTCATGTGATGCTAAATCATTTGCATTTTGTAATTCTGATACTTCAAAACAGGTTTAAATGCCGCCCAGTAATCTCGGTGCTGTGCTTCTTACGGAGTACATTAACTTATCTCTGCACAGCTGTGCCTGTCATACACAGTGACTTGCTCAGCTTGGTACAAACCATCCCCACCTTGAGAGTTTACCTGGTTAGGTATAGTGTAGCAATTCATTGGGGCTTTGTTGGTACACATACCCTTGCTCTGCAACTGCTGTTGAAATTCTCAGCCATTAATGCAAATTCTTTCTAATCTGTGAGCCAAATGGCTGCCTACATCAGATGGATTACTGCTTCCCAACAGCACACAAAGGGTTGGGTGGCTGGCTACAAGTGAATTTTCATTCCTGTCATCTCTTGGGTATTTTAATAAGCTGTTACCAATAAGGTTAATCATGAAGATGCCGTGTTGCTGTTCCCTCACTCTCGTGAAGCTGCCTTGTTGGTAACTCGTGGAGTTACAGCTTTCTCTTTGGGGACTGGCTGAAACACAAGTTAAGGTTTCAAAAATCTTTCCTCCACAGCAGCTGCACAATGATGTATTTTGTCAATGCCTGCTTCTACCATCAAGTGTGCATGTGTGTGAGCTTGTGCCACACCTTGACAGTGGCTCACCTTGGAGTGGTGAAACTACTGCAGCACATTTTCCTACTCTCCACTTCCTGTTGCTGAGGAGTTAGAGACTGGTTGTAATTCTCCCCCTTCTGTGAAAGTGCTATTTACAGATTCTGTTTCTTCTAATGTTGGAAAGCGTTGGGAGACTCCCTGCACATTTTTATGACCTGAGTAGTAAGCCAGCTGATTCCATAGGCCACGGCCTGAGGATGATTTATGGCACCCGAGGAGGTGGTTCTGTGTCTTCCACAAGACACATGCAGTGGAGACTGGGGCATTTTTTTCCCATGGAACAAACATTTAACTAAGTACCTATCCATGTTCCCCCTCACTGCTTTCTGCCATGCTAATATACTTCTTTTTTTAAAAAGTGCAGCGTTTCTTTGGTTGTCTCACCCTGTCACCACAATATGCTTTGAACACTTTTCATGCTCGGCAGCTTTGCGATCTGATTTCTGCTCAACAAGAAACTGAAACAAGTTCTAGAGGGAGCACTGAGGCTGCTGGCAGTTGGTCTCAGAATGAGTTTCTCGCGCCCCTAAATCTTGGAGAACTTAAATCTTTGAAAGCAAGGGGAGTTCCAGGCAGGCTTACGCTACACCAGGGTGCTTGGCTGTCAGATTAGGGGTGCACTTGAATGACACACGCAGAAAAACAGACTTGGGCTAAGTGTTTCTAGGCTGTTTTCTCTCTGGTCTGTCAACATACTGCAAGTATGAAACTGATTACATTTAGTCACTGGGGAGAATACCTCTGTGTAGGTTTGTTGTTCTGTTACTTTTTCTTTTCAAAAAGTAAAGAAATGCAAATTAAAAATAGAATGATGGTAAACTGGGCAAATTTAGTGAAGGTATACTTGGGGCATGTGCTGCTTCAAAGTGGTGGGTTTTTTAATACTATTTCCGCTTGCTATTTTTAACTTCATGGAAGACCTTGATGAAGAACAGGGAGTGTATTCTACTGCACTATCACGTGCTATCAGCTTTTCACCACATTTTTCAGCTGAAAGCCTGGCACAGCAACACCACTTCGGCTGCTGGCCTCTCTCTGGGTGATTGTGTGGGCCCAGCTGCATGGGAGACAGTGATGCCTCTCGAACTGCAAACCTTCCCTTCTCCCAAAAGGTGCTTTCCCCTAAACCCAAGAGGGACTGAGTAGGCCAGACATGAATGACAAAATGTGGAAGAGTGTCATACTTCCTCTGGAGAAGCCTGAAACATTTTTGCAGCTGTAGTGGCCCTCACGGCTGCGGAATCAACATGGACACCTGGGCTGAGGGAGCCAACAATCCAAGAAGCGAGAGAAGCTTTTGACATTCACGTTGTCTGGATCCGGCCCCCAGCTTACCAACTGCGTGTTAAAAGAGCATAGAGCAAAAGCTGTGTGAGATCCTGTGAGGACAGGACGCCTTCTCTCTTTCCCACGGAAGAGATACGAGTGTGGGTGCAGCGAACAGCCCCCTAAAAGGAGCGGCAGGAGGTGGAGGGGGAGGGTGTCCCTGCTCAGGAGCACATGACTTTGTTTTTCCTTCTCCAACCTGCCACAAACAATGATGGTAAAAAGTTATCTCGTCAAATGACTCGCTGAAAATTCCTGTAATGCCGAGTATCTTTGCACTGGGTTTATGCTTTAATCTCTTTATACTTTTAAGACGCTTATTTAGTTTCCAGAGCAGTGAGGGGAGGACCGCTAAGCGCGCTACTGGTAATCACTTTTGGGTGGGATTTGTCTAATTTACTTACGGAATGAGTTTGTTTCGGTTTGTATCAGGAATTCGAACGCATCGCTTACAAACACGGCAGCGGCACAGCCGGTGCCGGGGGAGCGCGGCCCCGCCGGGACGGGGGCGCTGCCGCGGGCGGACGGGCGGGCGGGCAGCGCTTAATGGCCGCTTCCCTTTGAAAGCCCGACCCGCTCGGGACAAAGTCCACCCTAAACCGCGATCTCGGGCGATCCTACCCCCGCCCCGCCCCACCTCACCCCGCCTCGGTGGCCGGGATGAGAGACGCTGGCGGGGGTGCGGTGCCCGCTGCCCGTCCGGGGGCAGGGGCCGGGGCCGGGGCAGGCGGCGGGGGGCCGGGCAGCCTCCCGGGACGCATCTCGGTTTCGTTTCGCCGCCGCGGTTGGGAAGTTTGAAGAGCGGCAGTGACACAGTGACACCTCACACACAACACA
>VXAC01002063.1:0-21689 GCA_013399225.1 Rhipidura dahli
GATGGCGGCGTAGGCGCGGCCGGGCCGGGAGCGAGACCCGGCCCTCAGCGGGGCAGAGCGAGCGCGCGTGCGCGGGGGTGCGCGCGGGCCGGGAGCGCGCGGCAGGGAGCTGGCCGGGGACGGAGCGGCAGAGGGACGGGCGGCAGCGCCAGCGTGACACAAATAGATATATCAATTTATTTAATTATTTATTTATTTTCTGTGTAGAGATACATACATACAGGATATATGCACACATATTTATCTTCTGAATATTTCTCCTGTACCTACCTATGTATATCCCTTGTATACGTCAGTCTGGATATACATACATGCATATATGTATCTCTACGTATCTCCTGTGTGTGTATATAAATATGTATATGGGGGGTATACATGTCTTCTGTGTGTGTGTACAATATGCAGGATTTATCTATCTCCTGTATATATCTATATATCCATCTCCCGTGTATACACACATACATACATACATACATACAGATATATATATATATATAAAGTCCCACGGATGGCACTGCCAGGCTGCAGTCCCAACACCACCCAAGTGAACACACACTGCTGTTTATGAGCAAGATTAAAGCCCACTGATGCCCCAGAAGTATCTTGTCTTATCTTTACTGTTAGCGTCCTCATGCTATAGGAGTTTTGGGTTTCTTTTCCCCTTCTGACATTTTACTGCTTAAATACGATTACCTCTGTTCTGCAGATGAGAAAAAAAAAAGCTGTTCTGCAGATGAGGAAACAGAATAATCTCGTGGTTTTACAACCTACACAAGACTAAACGTATTTAACCAATAATTTAAAGATAATTTAATCAACTAAGTGTGGATCAATATGAAATAGAAATTAGGAAAGCACAAATCCAAAATACATTAAGGGTGCCTGCTTCCAGCAGTGGTACTTACAGTTGCAGTGTATTTGCACAGAAATTAATTATGCAAATCTGCATTAACTAGAATGGTACTGAGAGATGAGAAGAGCTTAAAAGAGTGTTTTGGGTTACTTATTTCACTTTTCACAGCTACATACATAAAATATTCCTTTATCAAATTTAAATAATCTTTCCTAAAGGCACATGTAAATGGAGAACACTGACAACATTGAAGAAGTGCTTTATGGGAGCTTTCTTTAACAATTTGGTAGCATTTCTTGGAGTTAAGTACTGTAACAGACACTTTAAAATGTAATAAACAACTGGATGCAAGAACTATGAAGCTCTCCACTAGCTCAGAGGTGGTTTCCAAGCACTGAAAACTAACAACAGAAACACAGAGAAGTTTCTCTCACTGCTCTTTAAAAAAATTATTACATCAAAAGTACCTAGAAAACAATTTTGAGAATTTTGGGTTTCTTAAATCTGTCTCATTCATGAAAATACACTAAATGCAGTAACACTGAAACAGAGCTTAAGGAAAATGTTTGCTTCCTACCTGGGTTTTCTTATACAGCAATTCTTGGACCACAGACAAGAGCCAAACATCCCACTCCCTGTAAAAGCAGTGCCTCAGCTCTGCTTTTAAAGAGAAAGAATCAGATTTTCTGCTTAAACCACTAAAACACTTCTGGCACACTTCTTTTTGTAAACAACTTCATCTACACTAAAAGGGAAATCATAAATAAAATATGGAGAGGATGCAGCTCCAGCAGACCATTTCAGTTACTGCAGTGATTTTAAAAAGCAAATATCCACAGTATATTTTTACAGGGTCAAGGATGGTTATTTCAGGCTTAAGTACAATCAAATAGTCCCTCATACTAACTTAGAGTCTCCAGTTTTGCTAAATTATCTGGCTTAATTTTTGTGTACTTCTTCTAAAGTAAGTAAGGGAGCAGCACAGACCTTCTTGGGACTTGTATGGAACAGAACAATGGAACAGTGATTCCTAAATACCAATCATTTCTGGAAGAGACTGGTTCACTCTGTTGAATAAAGAGAGATGTTAAACCTCTAATTCCGACTATATGACAACGTTCCAGCAAGTAAATACTTTTTAGAAACCCTTAGCTCCACTTTGAAAAAAATCCCTGAGAACTTCATGTGGGGATAAATCCTTGAAGTGGGCGGTCAGTAGTCAGTTGTTTTTCCAGTGCTTGTTGTGTTCCAGTGCAGTAAAGCACTTGGAGTAAGTACTGGAGCTGTATCAGGGGACAACAATGCATTATTCTTTACAGGTGACCTTTACAAATCATCATCAGCCTCAGCAAACTTCTTAGCTTGTCATTTGGGGGAAAAATTACAGGAAACATAACAGAGTTAAAAAAGACACCATCTCTCAGAAGCTGTTATTAGCAAACAGGCTTTTTGCCACCCCAGGCTTAAAAAAATGTATCAGTAAATGCTCAGAGTAAGAAGTGAGACAAATCATAATTTTGTAGAGTTATCGATATACTTTAATACTTCTGTAGCAGGAAAAAAAAAAAAAGAAAAAATAAGGATATGAAGGCTATGATAGCTGTTTTAGAGCCTGCTTAAAGGGAATCACACTCTTGAGGCCCTTGTTAGAGAAACAGAGGAGGGATAGGTTATGTGCCACTTAAATGCTCCCAGTCAGCTTATGTAGATACTAGGAATGGCAGAAATGTCAGCACTGTGAGATGGTTTGTAGAAACATGGATTGTCTTGTATACCATTCCTAAATTTTGTAGCTACAAAGGGATTTATAACTTTGCTGTCAAGTCAAGAGAGGGCTCTTTTTTGCTGCACTGAATTGTTAACAAAATAGTTTCTTATGTTAACATGTGTATGGATATCTCTAGTATGATCAGAATAAACAAAATTGTGAATACTAATTGAGATATTAGACCTATTTGTAATTGTCTATATATATACAGTCCCTATAACAGCTGAAGGGCTATTATTGCAAAGTTTTAGTGGTTGGAATCACATGAAAAGAGTTGGATAAATTAATTCTCCCTTCTGAATACTGTCCTAAGGAGATCACGTGAAGAAGTAACCACAGTAGTTAAAAGAGGTAAGGAGTATGCGTTTTTATAGTGGAAAGAGGAACTGTCATAGCTAGAAACATCTGACATGACAACAGTGTTCAGGAATGGGAAAGATGTGTAATAGGACAGGTTTCTTAGGGTAACATGCACAGCACACATCTCTATTATCTGCTAAGAATCACTGCATGTGGGACTGTGGAAATGATCCAGTGGGTGAAACTTCCTACAAAATTTTGGCAAGAACTCAGGTTTAACATCTTGTTTTGCTAATAAGTCTGTGTCCCAAAAATATACTCCAGTATCAGAAACAGTTGTACAAACAGTTTAAATAGTGGACAAATGAACAGCATTTATGTAAGGAACATTACTATGAGACCCTAGAGGAACAGTCAGGAACCTTTGCTTAACAGGATGGAAATCTGCTTAAAAACACATGTCAGTACAATGACTCTGCTCACAGGAGACACACAGAATTCAAACCACATATGTTTCCTGGGGTGGAGAACAACTCATTTATCTTGGTCAGCATTATAAAAACAAAGGCCAGCCCAATGCCATTGATTACACTGGGCAGCAGACTTAGTGATCCACATGAGATGGTGTGAGCTGCTCTGCTTTGCTAGATGTGACACACTTAGCAATTAATCTCTGTTTTGTCAATGATGGTCAAGGCTGGCTCTTAGAACAGGCAGAGCAGATGGCAACTTCTACTGCCCTTGATGCAGGATGCCCCAGGAGCAGGCAGTGGCATCACAGGCCCCCAGTTCAAACAGTTTAAAACTCAACAGGGGACAAGGAACAATGGAGTTATTTCTTGGGCTTTGAGGATAATATTAGGTTTGCTTTGCCATATACACTTCTTATTGCCTGCCTAGAATCAAAGTCAAAATTTGTAAAATCAACAGAAGGAAAATAGCAAATGTTACAAGCCATATGCAGCATTTATGGAATAAGAGTATATGTTGCTGTGTTCTTCGAATAGGATTTAGGTACTATGTGCAACTCCACAGTGATCTGAGTTTCAGGGAGATTACAAATCAGAAAGAAAAAACTCTGCTCATCCTAATTATTTTTAAACTGTTTGCACCTGACTCAAACATGTCAGACATCACAAACCCTGTAATTTGTCACATGCAGTTTGGAAGTCTTTGTTCACACGTCAGAACATCTGAAAAATGTGCATGAATGCAGGTGGTGCATGGAAGGGAAATCAGCATCAATGGTAGGCAAGTTTTCAGATGATGAAAGATTGTTGTTCAGCTCAAAAGTTTTAAGTCTTTTTCACTTTCTTTTGAATCTAGAGATAACACTTCATTGAAATTAGTGAAAGAAGAATCACTGCTGATACATTTCCTTCATGCAATTCATTCATTTCTAGAAATCCCACCTCCTTCTTGCAAAAAAATCACTTTAGAGCCCACTGAGAACCATGGTTCATTTATATTTTTCAAAAACTCAGTATTTTTTGTCCTATTGTTAAGATGGCATAAACAAGGTTATGCCACAGAGATGGCATACCACAGAGATATTTTACAAAATTTGCCTTACATTTTGTATTGGATTTAGGATTTAGGACAGGTGCTTCAAAGTTGAAAATAAATAAATTTATTATTTATTACTTTGGTGTAAGTAGAATCACTCCAGGTTTCTTTTAAGTATCCTCCAAAAATTCAGTATTTTATATACACTTGAGTGTATTGAATTTGGAGGCATGAGGGGATGGCTAGCCCTTCTTAATATAATGCAAAATTTTCTGGAGACCAGCCAAGTTATTTCAGTTGAAGTTGTTCCAGGAGGAACTTGAGCAATACTTTATGGAAGATCTGCTGAGAGGTCAGGTCCATCGTTATCAGGGTACTTCTCTGTTCTCATCAATCCACATCTTTTCTCTAATTTTGGGACATATAGATTACCAAATTAAGTTATGCCTATTTTTCCACTTTGCAGACTGTTCTTGAAGAGCAGACTTACTTAACTTTTGCCAATCTCAAAGTTAAAGGCTTACCTAAGTTAGATACAGGTAATATGAAGACACAGGTACTTCCTGATTCTTTCTTTCTTAATAAAAGTCTCTAATGCATACAGGGTCATCCAAACAGAGATTTATCCCACCTATTTCTTTGCACTGATTACAGGAGAGCCAGCAACTAATTTAGCCTACACAATGATCTTTGAACTTTTACAGAGATTAAAGTCAGGTAAGAGAAATTTTATACTAATTCTTGCTGCTGGAAGAACAATCCTGCATAGAGGAAAAATCTCCTTACACCTCTTTCAGCAGGTAGCTGCCAAAATTATACCAAAATTATACTCAGAATTGAGGAATTTAAGCCAAATGACAAATAATCCAAGACAACTTTGTGAATTTTTGCCATTAAAAGTTATGTGTATAATATGTCTAATTAATTTTTCTTTTCCACTCGGTAGCAGCTTTCATGAATTGATCTGGTGTATGCAGGTAGGAAGAAACAAAGTATCAGTGACTGAGAATTTCATTATAGTATTTTTGAAATTTCTTCCTGGGAATGCGATGAAGAATCATACCCCTGAAATTCAGAAATGCTTCAGTTGGGAGTGTTGACCTAAGGAGTTACAGGAAAATGTACATGAGCATCTTAAATGCTCTCTGAGCTGAAGTCTAGATAGTTTATACCGAAAGGAATAAATTGCTTCTTGAAAGCATTACTCATTGGTAAAGATAATGGTATATTGCTTTCTCAGCTCTATATTTTTCCTGTTTACTTTCATGTATTACTTCTTGGATGGGACTCATCAGCTACTGAAAGACATATACAAAGCAGTCCCCATTTCCACATAAAGCTGAAGTTCCTGCTGACCAAACTGCTTAGCACAGCATTAGTATAATTATTCTGAGTATGAATTACATGCCAATGGATAAATAAATCAATAAATAAACCAGTCAGTGAAAACTAATTTATTCAGTAAATATCTTAGTGAATGAATATGAACAGAACCTAGTGGGTGACCTGTAGAAGATAAATAGAGTATTAAATGAACTGCAACAACTGATGTAACATACTTGGTAGGAAATGAAGTAAGTTGCTTCCAGTTTTGTATATTTTGCCTTATTCTAAAAGTATATAAATGGTGTTAGGTAAATATAAAAAGATTTGAAGAATATAGATAATGTTGTCAGCACTGATGCGCATTGGTAATTATTTTCTCTGTATTGTCTCAACATTGTAAAAGGACATTAGAGGACTTACTGCTCAAAAAAAATTGTATAACAGCCTAACCATATGAACATGAATACCAGTAGTCAAGAAAGTGAAAGTATTTATTCAATGTAATGCACTCATAATAAATTGAAAATGTAGACAAAAGTTTAATTATTATCTAGGTTAAAAATATTCAGCAATGGAACCTATGACTAATTTATTCCTTAATGTCACTCTATCAAGTATAAAGAAAGTCTGAAAGAGTAGAAGACTGTGGAGAGCTGTTTTGTTTCAAATAACTTTATTTTTACTTGTTTATCTTTAATACATATATCCCAAGTAAATATATATATACTTTTACTTAAAAATCTCAGGAACAGTGATGTTTTAATATTGTTTGAAGGTGTCCGATGGTTCAAGGCTTTTATGAGTTCTTGCAGCCTCGATGAGGAAGCCCAAGAGTTGGTGCTGCATAAAGACGTTTCCTCCCGGGAGTTTCTTCTGATGACACATTTCTCTCTGTGGACTGCAGTCAAGGTCTAGATGACTAATTTGATCTGGATGTCTGATTTTATATGGCATTATGGCATATGTAGAATTACCAATATATTGTATAGAAATCATTGATTAATTTCAGATTTTATCATGAAGAGATTTCGCTCTTTGTTATCCTGCAGTGTTTTGAAACAAGCCAGACCTCCCCATGTACTGGTGTGAATTGGACATCAGCCCAAGATATTTTCTATATAAATTCAAATTTAGACAGATAAATACCCCAAATGCACTATCATGTCATCAAAGTTGATCTATTGTCAAGTAATATACTGGCAATAGCAATGATTTACTTTAAGATAATGTCTTGAGACCCTTAATGAGGGCAGGGACACATGGTACTTGTATACATATGTTGTCCATATGTGTAGTAGAAGTATTCTTCTTGCCAAAATCTATAGAAATAATTCAACAGAACTACTTACTTTTAACTCTTCGTGCCAAAATATTTAACTGTTCAAAGAAGTATGGAATCCAAACGGGAAAACTCTGAGAAGCTAAAGTTACTTCTCCATCATTGTACAAACATAAATCTAAAATTGCTAAGAAAAGGAAAGCAATACCTCTTGGTTTACATATTCCCATGGTGTAATTTTCAACATAGGTGCAGTTAAAGTATCTCTTTTGTATTGCATTCATTTTTACAGATTCTTACATGGGAGCAGTTTGCTTATAGTTAGGATTGCAAACAGGAATATTTTACTATAAAGCTGTATATTTTCTCTGTTTCAGTGAGGAAAATTAGTTTTGTCTGAAAATTTCCAGATGTATTATAACTGCCAAATACATTTCTGTAGAGTCTGAAGACAATCAGTCATACTCTTTCCTTAAGGTTGGGTTTATCAGGTTTTCTAATTCTAATAAAACTGACTTGTTACTCCTAATGTAAACTTTATACCAATTCAAGGTCATAAACCCATTTCCATATTTTCTAATGTAATAGTCTAATTAAAAGCTTCTATTAGTTGCTTTTGCTGCATGATACATATTCTGGGTCCAGTCCTGCATCTGTTGATTTATGCGTCCTGGAAGTCATGGGCTCAACATGATCCTCTGTTCTGTCCTGTGGAATTCAGTGCAGGCAGCACTGAGCAATGCTGATGCTCTTTGTGCCTCAGATAGGCACTGATGGCTGTGAAGCATTGGCATCAATCATAATTGTAAATGATGATTGGACTGCATTTTGCACTCCTATTGTCCTTAATTTGCAGATGTATAAATGATTGTACAGCAGGGTGATAAGCTGAGTCTCTAAGTGTTCTCTTCCATATTTTTCACAGAAAGCAGCCCTTGTATGACACTAATAAATTAGATGTCTAGTTAGAAAAATAATCTACTTTTGTCTTCTATCAGACATCTCTCACTGTCAAATAGAAAATGGTTCTACAAGCATTGCCAGTTTGATTTGTGGTCAGGGCTTTGCACCTGTTCACTGCATAAAGCAGCAGTTGTGTGCTCAAAGCCATGCATGCTAATGTGGGAGGGAGTGAGGGCACAGGTGCAGTGCACAGGCCAGTGTTCCATGCATAAGCATAGTGCTGGTTCTGCAGCCTCAGCAGTATTTTTGTGTCATTTTGTCTGTTTGTAACTTTATTAATTCAGTCAAATACACAGAAAAAAAACCTAGAAATTTCCCTCTGCCTTGGTCATAACTAAAGTAGGTTCAAAAGTTGTGCAACACAGACCACCAACATTTAACATTATCTGAGTAACTGTTAGAATTAGCAGGTCTGCGTAAATCTGGAATGAATAAAAGACTGTAAATTCTTGGAAAGTAAGAGGACAGAATGAAATATTGCCAGTCTTGACTGGTGTTGAGTGCTGGAGAACTCGTGATGTTCCTAGATATTTTTGCAATGATTGGTTGCTGCCACTTGTAAAATGGTTTCCTTATTTTCAGTGGGGATTGTTACAGTTTCTCACCAATGGATCTTGCTGTGCTCCTATCTAATAGAGGGAAGTGCCAGGTATTACCAGATATTTCATCTCCAGATGGGTGCAGATGGTGATTATATCACCTCTTAACATCATTGACAAGAAAAGTAAATTCACCATGTTACATCTATTGTGTAATCCCCATGAATAGAAGTATAAACGGGTTTTTTTTTTGCAACTTCCAAGTAAGTTTTTGAAACACTGACAGAAATAGTAGCTTCCTAAGTAACTACTATTCATATCTACTTTTAATTCCATTTATCATACATCCAAAGGGCAGTAGCAACAGCCTACTTTAATTACTCCTATTTAGCTGATGATCCATGAGGTCCCATGTACCTTTTCCGAGTTCATTGATTTCCTGAATGCAGTTTTTCATCTTGTGTGTGACCTACATTTATTTCATTGCATTTGGCCATACTGAAGTATAACTGCTGCTTTAATGATGTGACTCACTTTGTTTCATATAATTTACTCATATCAGTGATTACTGTCCTGTCATTTTTTGGCATCCACAATTTTCTTCAGCAAAAAGTTTATACTTTTTTTCCACATTTCTCATAAAGGTAGTAGATGGCATTGAAAGAATAGCAAAGACACTTGGAATTACACTTGAAAATAACCACATTGAATACTGACTGTCTATCACCAAGTTTTCACATATTCCAGTTTTTAATTTCTTTGTTCTAATCTTCTGTGGCTGCCCTCAGCCAGTACAAATCTTCATGTACTTATTGGGAGATTGGCTAGGTATGAATGCTATTTCTTGGTGTAAATATCAGATGGGAGTGTCCTTGTAAACTGTGCAGTAGTGTCCTGAAGCAGTCATTTCTATTTTATTCCTCTTCTTCAAATAATTCAATATTTTATCTGGTTTTAATGACCAAAGATGATATTACAGTTTATTGTTCAATTTTACTTTAATGTAATATACAAAATATCCTTTCTAAATTGCAACTTAATACATTTTATATAAAATCCAATGTACAGTATTTTAAATTTGTTTAAATAGTATTATAAACATAATTCTAGGGAAAGAGTCAGTCCTGGAGTGGTGCAGTCTTTTGCTAATTACAGTTCATTTTGATATCCCTGCTGTTTGTTAAAAAATCCATCCTAGATTCTCGAAATATCCTTACGAGCTCAGATTCAGTTCCAATCAAAACAAGAATGAACTCACAGATTTTTTTTCATTTCAACTTTGTGTTTTCCACACAGATAAATAAATTCCTGTGCTGGTTCCTCCAGTTTGAATGTCATTTGACATCTGCTTCAGAGCTCATCTTCATCTGATAAAGCATCAAGGTAATCTGTATCAACGTATAAGAGAAATCCGGAAAACAAACTGTCTGCCCACGTTGGATCTGAAAACAGACCATTCTGATCAGTGTAGAAGATCTCAAGCCATACTTCGTCCTCTGGCTGAAGGTAGATCACTGTGGATCCAGAGGCTACATCGTGGTTGCCTGTGTTGGCATCAAAAGTCTTGATCCGGTACTTGCCGTTGTGAACCAGCCCGATCGCAAGATGCTTGTTTGCTAAGGTGATGTCGTAAGAAAAGTAATAAATCCCTGGGATGGCACAAATAAACTTTCCTGTGGACGGGTTGTAATGCTCCCCCTCGTTGAAGAGGACTTTATTGAATACAATTGGTAATCTTTCCTCTGGGTAGCTCGTGGTGATGCCAACAGAAAAGGCAGATTTCAGCACTATCTTTCCACACTTACAGACCCCTGGTGCACCTGGTTCTCCTCGGTCTCCTTTATCTCCCTTAGCTCCAGGTGGTCCAGCTGGACCTACTTCACCTTTGGCACCAGTCAATCCTTCAGGTCCTTTTTTACCAGATTGACCTTGGTCTCCTTTCTCTCCAGCTGGTCCTAATGGCCCAGTCTTTCCTCTTAAACCTTCAAAAACATTTTAAGTTAGTTAATCATTGCACATATCACCCCAGTAAACGATTGTGTGGGCTACTGTGTGTGCCTGAACAAACAAGAAAAACATGGTCAGAATTTCACAATACTCTAGAAAAACTTTCAAAATTTTCTAGTAAGTTTGCAAAAGGACTGCCAGGTTGGAACAAATGACCAGGCTTCACAGCCTGCAGGTCCTTTGTTTCTATATTCCTACTTCATGTGTCTTAATTACACACTGAAGAATTTTATATGTAGTTAGTCTATTTCTGCCTGACCTACAGGCACTTCTGATGGGAAGGACAGCAGCACAGCTACCTACATAGTGATACTTGTGCACTAGAGCATTTTCAGTGCATATCTAACTAATCTTTTATGCCTGGCTAATGGCACGGGTGAAACTATTTATTTGACGCCACAGATGCTTCATTCTTCCCAAATTTTTTCTTAGCATCTGTGTGAAGGAAGTTTGTGTGTTTACATTTCTTTATACTGATATCAGTATGTGTATATTAGACATATCTAAAATATATCTGCATACTTTCTTTCTCCCTATATTTACAAATATATCACACTTAAACCCACACAGGCACATGCACACTTTCATAATATATGTATATATATATATATATATGTATATGTATATGTATGCATGACAGTGATGATGAAAGATCTTGCTTTTTTGTGCTACTGTATTAGGTTACACAAATATTCAATACCTGCACTCCCTTTTTCACCTTTTTCTCCCTTCCTGCCATCTCTACCATCTCTTCCTGGAAGACCAATGCGTCCATGTGGCCCTGGGGATCCACTGGCTCCAGGGGGTCCTGCAGGGCCTGGCAAACCTGGGATGCTACAGATATATCTGGTGTAGTAATTTTCTCCTTTGGTCTGGCTTTGAAGAGGTTGTTCACTTGTATAGATGGCAAAACTTGTAATGTACAGCAACACAAACATCCTCAGATCTGCAAAAAAAAATTGTGAATAAGACACTCCAGTCACATGCAAATGGCTGTAAATATGAAAATAAGTGACACTGTGATGCACTATGCACAGACAGAGGTGCACAGCTCAACCTGGAATTTCTGCATTACCAAAATCCATGTAGGAGGGAAAGAGTAAAGTCTGTCAGGTTGGAGCTTTTTCTGGGCACTGTACGTGTTACTGTATGTCTTTCAAGTAAAGAGCTGTAGACTGACAGACTGACATAGTCTAACTGGTGATTATCAGCCTTTTTGGGGCCAAATGTTGACATGTGAAAAAATAATCTGGATTTTTTTCAATGCAAAAACCTTTGATTGCATAGTTTATTTTGTCTTTGGGCCCCACATAAGCTTTATAGATAAAAGCCCTCTTGCTGGAGGGAGTTAGTCTGTGCTGGAGGAATGTGCCTGTAGTGAGGATAAAGCTTACACCTTCGTTTCATTTTGAAATTTGCCCTTATGGTGACAAATAAATCTCCAGTTTAAATAATCACAGGAACTTGCTGAAGCTGCAGAAAGGCTGGCAGTTAGAGAGCTACAGCTTCAGTGCCTCTTGGAAACAGCACAAATAAACACTTCACCCTAATCGGTCAGGTGGAACCAGGCAGCTGCCCTGCCCTGCAGGGGATGGGGGAGTGTGAATGGGATGCTAACAGGTTGGGTTTTTTAAACCTGGCTTGGGCTGTCATATATAATGCACTATGTTGCAATACCTTGCCCTGTTTAAATCTTTATGTATAGTATCTGGGTGTTTTCATAAACTATATTGGATGGAAATTGGATTTCTCTGTCCCACTGCATACTGGGATACTTAAGAAAAGTAACTACAGTGACATGCTGAGTAACTGCTGTACCTGATATACAAAGGTGTCTTAAATTAGTGTTGCATTAGCAGAGAGTCAGTCATGGGTCAGGTGAGAATCAACAAGTCAAGCTGTTTTATCTAGTTCCTTTGCTGTCTTATCAGAAAACTTGTTTGGGTTTTTTTGTTGGAGCTGTCCATTCCTTCAGAGCTAATTTACAGCATTCAGGAAAATCAGAATCCCCTGGTTTCTGTGGGGAGAAAAAGAAGAAATAGAATGGGTGATTGAGGAAAATATCTCTGAAATGCAGTCAATATTTTTTTACAGTGAATCATAGATTCATAGAACCATTAAGGTTGGAAAAAACCTTTAGGGTAAGGTTATCAAGTCCAGCCATCCACCTATCGGCATCACCATGTTCATCACTAAACCATGTCACATCCACACGTTTCTTGAACACTTCCAGGGATAGTGACTCTGCTGCTTTCCTGGGCAGCCTGTTCCAAAGCTTGTCAACCGTTTGTTTCTGTGAAAAAAGATTCTCTGCTCCCCCATCAAAACCTCAAGTGCCACAACTTGACACCATTTCCTCTCATCCTGTCACTTGTTCCCTTGGAGAAGAGACTGGCTCCCACCTGGCTGCCACCTCTCTTCAGGGGCTGTGAAGAGTGATAAGGTCTCCCCTGAGCCTCCAGGCTAAATGCTCTCAGCTCCCTCAGCTGCTCCTCACAGGATCTGTGCTCCAGCCCCTTCCCCAGCTCCGCTGCCCTTCTCTGGACACACTCCAGCCCCTCAATGTCTTGCTTGTAGTAGGGCCCAGAACTGAACGCAGGATTTGAGGTGTGGCCTCACCAGTGCCCAGTACAGGGGGACAACCACTGCCCTGGTCCTGCTGGCCACACTGTTGCTGATACAGGCCAGATGCCCCTGGCCTTCTTGGTCATCTGAGCACATTCTGGCTCATGGTTAGCTGCTGTCACCAGCAATGCCAGGTCCTTTTCCACTGGGCAGCTTTCCAGACACTCTGTCCCCAGCCAGTGGCACTGCCTGGATTGCAGGATTGCAGGATCTGGAACTTGACCTTGTTAAACCTCGAAGATCTGGCCACAGCCCAGTCCAGCCTGTCCAGCTCCCTCTTCAAAGCCTTTTAATCTAGAAATTGTTGTTCTCATTCCCCTTTCTGTGATACTGATTGGCATTAACTGATTAATTTAAAACCCCAAGCCATTACATTTATTTTCAATTAATGATATTTCAACTGGTATATGGATGACATGGTCAGATCTATTCATCAGGGAAAAGATCAGCATATATGTATACACATGCATGTACACATACACATTCTTTATGAAGAATCTTTTATTTTACAGAGTAGAAAATTAAAAACTGCTATGGTATCAGTGATAATGCAGAAAATATTGTATCTGGAGAGAAATAAACAATGCTTCAAAATTCTCTTCAGCGATTTATAGTCTGCTTTTCATTTTAGACATCTTGCATCAAATTGGCAGAAACCAAACTATTAATTTTGCTGTCATTTGATAAAGCTGTACAGTCAGGCACAGCAGTCTCCACAAACGGATTAGCATATGAATGCTGAACATTACAGAGAGCAGCAAACGATAACTCCAAGGCAGTTGTTAGCTACAAGCACAAACTTCACAGTGCCGCTTGCTCTGATGTACTACTGAGCGTACTCAAATAAAGCTCACGGATTTTCACACGACTTAAATCAGGGACAACAAAGCTCTCTGCTGAGAAGAAAAACTTTAAACACTTAGCCAGGAGGGAACAGCTTGGAGGGACTTCATGCTTAAGGCTGCATATGTATTTTACACAAAGCTGATGGATAAGAAGCAGACATGACCTAAGGATCAAGGACTGGAAAAAAATCCTGCCCTTTGCCGGATGAAAGTCTGAATCAGTAGGCTAGATGTTCCCACACTGGGTTGCATGTAAGCCAAGCAAAAACAATCTCAACAATTGCTAGTTTTGCCTGTGTCAAGGATCTTTTACAAATCAGAGTAAAAACCTTTCCACAGCTGCTCCTGTCACTGGCTGGCCGGTAACTTATTGATGTGGGAAGCTGTCTCCAGCTCCCAGACCTCCCCTGCTGTTTTTTTCATGTGCCTACAGGAAATTAATTAGTCTGGGGCATGTATTTCTGAAAAGACCCTGGGAAAAATGCCATTTGGGGAAGGTGAGGGGAATGGGGTTGTTGAGGTAAGGATGTGACTTAGATGGCTGGGGCGTTGTGTTCGGAGAACCAGTTTGGGAAGGGGAAGGCACAGAGGACAATGCATGGAGCTTTCATCTGTGGGTTGGGGGTCTTAGGGAGTGATGGGGCTGTGTAGCTGAATGGTGGGAATGCAGTAGGGCAAACAGGGCTGAACTTGGGAGAAAATGGTGATTGTGTTCAGCTGATGATATTTACAGGCCTGAATTTAGTCTTGGGGGGATCACAAAACGCTTCTTCCAACAGTGGTAGCCAAAAAACGACATTTGGGAAACCATGCATTATGCCAGAGAATCAGGACTTCTCTTGCCCTTTGAATTCAGACTCTTGCATTTCTTTGTGCATAGCAGTAGTCATTTTAAAAGGAGTGGGGATGCTGTCTGTTATTGCAGTCTCTTGGAAAGTGTGAATCTCCTCAGACCAAGGAAGGAAGTACTGTGTTGAACCCATGCCCCCTCTTTCCCAGTGAGTTCTCTAAAAGAACCACTGAAATGTTAAAGATGAAAAAGAGCATACGACCGTGGCTTTTGAAATGTCAGGTTTACTTAGGAGGCCAAAATCAGAGATTTCAGTTCATAGGGGGTTATGAAGTTAGAGGGTATAACAGACCTCCCAGATCACTTTCTCAGGAGTCACTTACATTGCAGTTAAATGTTTGTTCACAGACAGTTAACTAGGAGGCAGAACATGAATCATAAGTAACACTTTGTTCTTGGCTTCTGGTTGTCCTTGTAAAGATAAAAACTTTTGTCCATAAACTGGGGTAGGAAACAAAGTCATTTATATATGCCAAGTGATTTTTCTCCAGGGAAAAACAACATTTGAGGAGTTCAATGTATTTTTCCAAAAACTGAAAGCCAGAATAAGCACATGGTATTCTTCTTCAGAACAATAACAGACATCTTCATCATAGCCATCACCAAAAATAATAATGAAAATTATATAAACACAGGGTTAAAATAATGTTATTCCAAGTTTAGGAAATGGCATTTCAATAGGTTTCAAATCCACTAGGTAGAGCAAGAGTGCACATTAAGGCATTCACCAGATGATGATGGACAGGCTGATCAGTTCAGTCATAGAATCATAGGATGGTCTGTGTTGGAAGAGACCTTTAAGATCGTTCCAGCCTCCCTGCTGTGGGCAGGGACATTTTCCACTCAACCAGGTTGCTCAGAATGCTCAGATTTTCCAAGTGAGTGGCAGATTCCTTTGTTCCATCACTGTTCTTAAAGTCATCTCATTCATTTGATATTGGAAAAAACATTCAAAAAGCTTTTCTGGACCTTTTTGCAGTCAGTGATGGTGGCAGATCTAAACAGTCAAAAGCAGTGTGGCCAGCAAGTCAAGGGAGGTGCTTATGCCCCTCTACTCCACTCTCGTGAGATCCCACCTGGAATGCTGTGTCCAGATTTGTGGTCCTGAGCTCAGGGAAGACATGGACATGCTGGAGCAGGTTCAGAGGAGGCTACAAAGATGATCAAAGGTCTGGAGCCCCTCTCCTATGAAGACATGCTGAGAGAGTCAGTACTTAAAGGTGATACTTTTGAGAAAGATGGCAACAGACTTTTTAGTACAGCCTGTTGTGATGGGACAAGGGGTAATGGCTTTAAACTAAAATAGGGTAGATTTAAAATTGATAGAAGGAAGAAATTTTTCATGATGATGGCGGCACAACACTGGCACAGGTTGTCCAGAGAGGTGGCCAATGCCCCATCCCTGAAAACATTCAAGGCCAGGTTGAACATGGCTCTAAGCAAAGTGATCTAGTTGAAGATGTGCCTGATGATTGCAGGGAGGTTGGTTAGATGACTTTTAAAGGTCTCTTCCAACACAAACTATTCTGTGATTTTATGATCTCCCTTGAGAACGTACTCTGCAAGTTAGATCCCCATTGAAGCCAGGTGCTCAGCAGAGGATCTTTATCATCAAGCCATTAGGAAATCTCATTTCATTACTGGTATACTCAGGTTGTGTTATTGACATTTTTTTTTAACTTAGAAATAAAGGGATTGTAACAAATTCCAAGTTTTGAGACTTTCTGGTATATGATCTAATATTTCTCACTTGTTCAACTATGTAGGGCTAATTCTAAAATTTACTAATTGGCATTATTTTTAAGCAAACCTAGAAGATTTCCCATGAATCTGTTATAAATAAAAGCTGGGTCAAGTGCCAGTAGCTATTAGTCACAAGCTACCCTGACTGTGTTCTTACATTTGTCTTGCCTTGCTAGCTTTGAATTCTCTTCCAGTACGCACACACAGCTGTTTAATCAGTAGAAGATGTGTTTTAACTTCTTTTTGCACAAAGATGAGAAGTTGTGATACTTGTGGGCCCTTTCTGTCTGCAGTCCTGGAATGGATTAGTGGTAAAAGAACAAGGTAGTCTATACATCCTTTGGCTTTCCAAAAGCAAAGGCCCGTGCTGCCTCACATCCATGCCATGAATCCTCACTGTGAGACTCACAGACCCTCCCCAACTCTCCCATCCTGGAGCTGTGGGAGGAGAAACAAGGTGAATAAGGAGGTAGTAAGTCCGGATGAGAAGCAGAGGGAGATACCTTCAGCAATTCATCTCAAATCTCACTGGCTGTGCCAGTCTTTTCCCTCACAAAACATGATCCACAAAAGTCATCTGTGTCCACGTGCCAGAGGAATTCAAACCTGCCATTCAGTCTGCCACCACCACTCACCTTTCTACAAAGCCTCAGAAACAGGTGCTTATGGTTTGGCACACCACACTCAGCAGTTTCTTTGCTCTGTATGATTTTATGCCATTTAAAATACAAGTCTTAATGATGGATTTTTTTCCATAGATTTTACAATGATCATCCACCTTCAGTTGGACACAGCTTTATGCATCTCCCAGCTTCTTTTGTGTTATGGGAGCTGTGCTGAACTTCCAGAGCTCCACCTCTAAGACTGTGCCTTACTCTAATGAATCAAGACCACAGCTGGTCATCACCACACTGCTTGGGTTAGCTACACAATCCAGCAATCTTCACATGGCTTTACACTGTTTTGTTTCCCTGGTGTAAGAAGGGGAAAGTGACCTGACATCTTTTGAGCAGTCTGAACTTCTGATTCCCAGTACCAGAATGGCTGATGGTGCCCAAAGGAATCAATCAGCCAGTGGGAAGGACCATTAGCTAAATATTTCTGAAGAAACAATCCTTAAAGGCCTCATTAGTAGTGCTGACATTTAACATTTTCACTCAAGTTTGTAGTCAATCATATCTGAACAATCTTCTTCATAACTATGTTGAATGCAGTCAGATTCTTCAACCATGTCTCAAACCTTCATGAGAAGGCAAGTGCTTGTAATCAAGGCCAGAAGTTTAATATGTTCGATTTTAAAAATATCAAAAGAGTGTGAGCAATTTTATTTCTCAGTTTCTGACTTGAAAAAGTCTCTCCAGGTATTTCCATTATTTGGAAAGTTGCTTTTCTGAAAAATGCCTGAAAACTTGATCAAGGTGTGTATTGGTGAGATAGCTTGACTCAGTTGGGGGGAATTTTAACAAGAATGCTGTCAGGCAAGGCAGTTTCACTGCCAGCTGTACCAGAACACACAAATAAATATAACCTGACAGAATTTGTTTTGACAGAAAGCCAAGAAGTGAGGCCAGTTGCTTACAGTTGGCAAGCAACAGGGAGAAAATAACATGTTTGCTTGCAATGTAGAGAAAAATGGCCAGGATTTAACAATGGAAGACTCAAAATATGAGTGTCCCTACACCTCAGGTACAGGCTTATTTGAAATATTTTCTCTATTTTCTTAAAATAAAATCAGAAAAAGAGGCAGAAGCCATAAATTAGAAGCTGTCTTCAGTGATGACCTACAATTTGAAGGATTAGTTATGGATCTGGACTGCAATACAGCATATGCATGTAGGCATCTAAAGATGTGGATAGATGCCTAGAGCAATGAGCCCATCTCCTGTGGAATGCCTTTCAGTTCAAGCAGGCTGCCTTCTCTTGGTTCCTCTCCAGCCCTTACCAGGAAAACTTCCATCTCCTGCCTTAGATCATTCTGCCTTGCCAGCCTTGTGATGATAGAAGAGAAATAGAGATCAGGCTGGGAAAACCATTTTGGATGCCCTGGAAAGAGGAAAATCAGGGTGCAAAAATAAAATATTAAACTGCAAGGCACATGGGGACAAATAAGAGCAAAAATCACAGATTCTTGCCACAAGTCATGGGGACAGCCTTTTGCCTTGTGCTCGCTTGAGTTGCCACCTGGGCTTTGTGAGCAGAAGTGCATAGGGAGCTGCCCTCATGAGAGCAATCACTTTGCACAGACAGGACTGACTGATGGGGGACAGCCAGCAAAGCAAGAACTACTCTGGGAACTTCACTGGATATATAGCTGAATATGTTGCAGTCCCTGGGCATGGCTTAATTCTCATGCCCTCGAGGTAAATGTTGTTTATTAGATCATGGACTCCTCTGAAGATGGATTCTCCTTCACCCAGTTGCTCCCTTGGTACACAAAAGAACAGTGTTCACCATGTAAGAAGAAAAACATGAAGAGAAAAAAAATCTTCCAGACCCTCAAAGGGACACTCCTCCCTCAGCACATTGTTTTCTTCTGGAAGTTCATCAATGATATCACCCTGGCACTGTGCCTTTCTGGGAAGTGTGTGGAAAAGTAGGCATCCAGCCAGGGACTACATTCTACAAAGACCAAAGGAGAAGTTTAAAGATTGGACTAAGCTGGTTGATTTTTCCTGAAGAGAGCTGGGGAAGGTGCCATAAACTTCTCTGGCAGAGGAGCAATGGAGGCTGTGACCTGGGGTAGGGAGCAGCCCTGTTCAGCTCAGTGGCAGTCTCTTGTCCCAGTTCTGCTGTACATGGAAGAATATATCTGTCCATGGCTTGACATGAGTAAATTGTTTCAAAAACAGTCATAGTTGAGATAGCAGTGCTTTTAGGTGTACAAAGGGTACACTTGCAACACACCAAGCTGTTAGCTTTTCCAGGAGGAAAACTGGAAGTTTTGCCTGCCTGGGCAGCACAGATGCTCAGGACAGCAATGTGAGACCCAGGCTGTGCACACCTGACTGGGCTCAATGCCTGAGCAGCCTGTGGCCATGGCATTGCTGGCAGCTTTCTTGCAGGTCTACATCCACAGGGCACTACAGTATTCCCTGCCCAGAGTTAGCTGCAAGGTCTCCATCTTCAGAGCCTTGCTGTAATGTTGGCATGTTCAGGAGCAGCAAAGATGGAGCTTCAACAAGAAATGGAAGTCAAACATCAGAGAGAGGTTGTGACTGTGAATCTGAATCTCAAAGAGGTGTGAGTGGCTGTGTCTCAGCACAAATGACAAATGCCTTTAAAAGCTGCTGTAAATTAGTGGGGCTTGAAATTCTGAAAGCCTAAGGCGGTTTGAAATGGCATGAGAGCTTTGAAACTTCACATACTTTTCAAAATGCCACCAACATTAGCCTGTGTCCCCAGCCTCTGGGACTGCCAGGCTCTCACATCAACCCTGGTGGTCTCCAGTTCAGTGCTCCAACTTGTCAGTCAAAACCTGGCCTCAAAATCAGCATACTTTCCTGATTCTGGCTGTTCTGAGAAGAGTCCTGTTCTCTTGAAGGGAGTCTACCTCAAAGCTATTACTTCAACAGTATTACTTCCATATTTATATTGGAATAGAAAAAGGAGAATTTGGCCTAGTTTAGTCACATGTGTGATTGTTATGGTTAATGTCAGAGTCAGGAGATTTGAGCCAGGAAGATATAAAAATAGAATAAAATTTATGTAATGTCTGCTTTTGGGTAAAAACAGGTTTTTAAAGTATGCTTCTTCCTGATTAAATCAAACCTTTTATTTTCAGTGAGGTTGACCTCTTTGTGAGACAGAGGTGTATGCACTTTAGAAAGAAAGCTCTAAACAGTTAGGAGCTGTAAAATAAAATTCCATTGAAATTCTGTATGGTTTGATATTTTCTTACTGAAACAAGTATTGCCATTTCCATAGAAGAGCAGAAGGGACAGTGCATCCTCCCTCACAGCAGACTTCCCAGGAGTGCTATCCCCACCCAAGGCTGCCCTCAGTACCTCCTGCACCTGACTGGTACCCAGAAAGCACTCACTCAGGACCTGCATTTCTACTTGATTAGGCTGATGTTCTACAGCTTCATACCTTATGGAGGCTTTTGTGTTGGGCAAGGGCTGGCTGTTCCCCGGGATCAGGAGTGATGGAACTCACAGGGAACAGGGTAGCACGGCAGGATCTCACCAAAAAGAGCCCATGCCTAGAGGCAATCCTGGCATCTGAGACCAGACCAGAATATCAGCTAGTGGACTGGGGGTCAGCAGGGCTGAAATGGGGTCCTGGACCATGGGCAGGGTAATGGGACACTCCGGGAGAGGCTGGCAGGGATTTCAGGGATGTCAGCGCCCACAGGCCCCTGGGAGGTTGCAGGTTGTGCTTATTCAAAGAGCAAGAAAGCATTGTGATCCCAGTCTGGCAGCATAAGTTCACTCTATACATATGGAATTAAGAGTTTCCAGCACAAGGTATTCCAACATTTGTTTAATTCCATATGGATCTTTAAGCCTCTCCCCACTGAAGCATTCACTGAGCCATGTACAAAACCTGTGTCCTTCAGAATTTTGTCTTGCTTTCATCTGTCTCCTGATGAGAATAATTTCTTTGGAAATGTTTGGATTTGTAGAGTCAAAGTCCAACTTGTTTAGAGTTTGTTTAATACATGAATTGCCATGTACTGTGAAGTGCCAAGCTTGCTTATTTGGAAAAAAAAATTGATTGTTCTCACAACATATTGTAAAAACCTAAAATCTGTTTTAAAAGCTCTTTCATGTTGAAATAACACTGGCAGATTTTTTCCTCTGTGTTTCTGATTTGGACAATTCAGGCAGGCATTTAATTAAAATTAAATAAAAATTTTTTACTTGAAAATTTAAATTTTCAAGTAAAAAAGCTTGTGAAGAAAATGGAGGTATTATCTCATTTATTTGTTTTCTAATTTGTACAAACCTTGAAATTGAAAAACTCATGCTGTTTTATAGAACTCTGGAGAGTCTATCCATCTGTTTGGTTAACTGCTATAGACTACTATATATCCTAATCACAGCATGTCCTGACAAGTCTTTAAAAGGAGTTTAATAAGCATAA
>VXAC01002063.1:21706-57330 GCA_013399225.1 Rhipidura dahli
GAGAGGAGAGGAGAGGAGAGCTTTGTCTTCTTTTGTTTGACACAAATTTGTCTGACACAAATTTGTATGACAAAATTTCACTTAGACGATTGACAGGTTTTTTTGTAATATAATAACTTCAATTTGATACACATAATCATTTGTCAGCCTGCCTCTGCATGTAGTGAAATCAAATGCAAATCTCTCTTTTATTAGTGGCATTTGATCAAATTCACAGAGAGGAAGAAAGAAAACAGAGAACAGAGTTTTATTTCAGGAGGTCTAATTTCTGTTCCTCAATCAGAAATGTCTATTCCATGGCAATTATTTAATCTTACATGATTCTATTTCTTCACCAATAAAACAACAGCATCAATAATATCGGAGGTAATATTGCTCTGTTGATGTAAAAGCAGGTAATTTCAAAAGCACTTTTCAGATTTTGCTTTTCTTAGGCAATTGCAAAGTGCCATTTTGTATTTCAAATCAATTCTCTCATGGGAGATTAGAATGGATGAAGTCAGGGTTATTCTGCAGTTTTTTCATTACAGTGCAGATGAGGTCGAGCATCTGATAAGCGGTCATTTCTGACAGAAACAAAACAGAAGGTGTTTCACACTTAAGTCCTTGCAACAATAATTGGACTGGTTTCTTTTGAAATCCATCCTGTCTGAGAAGTGTTTTTTTCCTTGGGTTCCTCCAGGGAATAGCACAAAGGAGCTGCAGCTGTCAGTCAACATGCCACTCTTCAGTGGGAAAGTCTGCCCTTTGTCTGGTGAGGAGCAGCCTTTACTTTGCGTGTGGTGGGATGTGATTTCAGTGCTGCCTCCATGGGACATAAATGGGCATTCCCAGATGGTCTGAAGTTCACAGAGTGTTTAGCAACCAATTTAATCTCATTTTCACTTTAATTTCCCCTGATCTTAGTCTGTCAACAAGTTCCACCTAACCTTGGATCACAGAGTGTTAGAGTCACCTTAGGATGTCCCCAGTCCAGCTGGTCTTCTGCACGTTGATTGAGATGCTGCTGTGTAGCAAATAGCATGGCTGGAGCCACCTGACCCACACAGAGCAGGGCTCGTGTGCACAGCCAGCAAGTGTCCCTTTGGGTGTCCCCAGGCTGAGTGATGCACTGTGCCCAGGGGGAGCCAGCTGACTTGTCCAGACACAGCATCACAGGGCTTCCCTCGGGGGAGACAGGACACACGGGTAGCACAGAGTCATATCCATTGTGACACAGTCTTGGGATGCACCTGCATTGCAAACACACCCCAAGGTAGTGCCAAAATACACGTATTTCTTACAAAGAGAAGTGATTTTAGAGGACCCTCTTCACAATTACATAATCAGGGAATAAAACTCTCCGTTATTGCAGTGTCCGGAGTTTTGCTCAAGCTTCTCCCAGGTATCTGGGGATATAATTTACAACAATGACAATAAACTCAGTGTTGTTGGGCAGTTGCAAGTCCATGGCAGCAGACTGCCATGAGCCTTTTTGCATTTTAAACAGTGACCTTGATTTAAATTTATTTCTTAAGAAATTCTGGCAAGTCTGAGACAAGCTGTGCGCCAGAATCACTTCTGATGATCTGTCCCCCAGAAATTTCCTTACATAATTTTTAATACAAATAAAATATATATAAAGAAGAGGAGTCATGCAGGGCTTAGAGCATATCAGCTTCAAATTTCCATCAGGGTAAAGGGTTTTGCAATTTCCACTTTAATGGAAACCTACAGAGATTCAGAACATATTGACTTGCAAATAAAGTTGAAATACATAAAACATGGAGAAGCTTTCTCTTGCCTTGGTTAAAATGACCTTTCATTTTAGTGATAAAACTATTTAAGTTTTATAGCATGGGATCAAGATGTAAAACTGGAAAAAATTATTATAATTTAAAGTCTTTCAGATCAGTTCAGGCAGTCACTTTTCCCTCAGCCAGAGCATATTTTCATCACAGAAAAATAAGTGTATGTGTATATGTGTGTATGCATGCCTGCACATATATATCTTTACATTTACCAGCCAAAGGAGTACTGTTTTCACTTAGCTTTTCTTCAATGCCCTGGAGTGTGGTGGATACATTTTATGTAAAATGTATTATTAAAGATTTTTTTTTCTATTTGACTTTGACTGATGGAATTAATTTTCTATAATACAGATCTATTCTCTGATGGCCTAAATTAACAATGCACTTAGATTTGTTTCTAGCTGATAAACAGTAAGCTGACATGTAATAAGCTGTTTTGTTGGTTTTATCTTTGTTTTAGTTATCTTCATTGGGCACTGCAGAAAGTTCTAGTTTGATATTTGTGATTTTGTTTATTGCCTAAATTATCCTGTCTTGGACAGGATAATTGCAACTGAAAACTCTCCTATGCTCAGAAGTCATGTCTTTCCTGCTTAGAATTCTCCTTTTCTGCCAGTGAGATGCTGTGATTTCTTACGAGGCTTCTGTTTTTCCTCTGTCTTTGGAAAAATTTGAATGTATGTCTGTTCAAATATATATGTATTTGTACATATATACAATATATGTATTACACACACTATAAAGCTAAAAAAATAGATCTCATAAATTTATCAGCTCATGGGAGAGAATATCAAAACACTTCATTTGAAGACAATTTTATTGTCATAGCTGCTCTTTTATGGTTTTTATCTATTCTGCTTATTTTTTTTAATGCAGGAAACTAGTTCTCTGCAGAAGTTCATCAGCCACTGCTGTTCCTTCTCAATAAAATTAATTGGTGTCCCAACTTTTTCTCTTGGGGCAATTGTGAAATCACCCATAACAGCCATTTCATTAGGTCTCTGTTTTGGAATTAATGTTTGTATGAAGGACTCTGGTAAATATCAAAAGCCCTTCTAGCCCTGTACCCTCTGTCTTGGGCAGTGTCCTGTAGCAGGCTCCTGCACTCCTCCCAGGGATATGGGCAGCACAGCAATGCTTCCCAGGAGGTTTTCTTCCTGCTTCCTCTGTAGCTGAGGTCTTCCAAACTTTCTTTTTCCTTGCTTTCTTGTTTGCCTTGTTGGACTTTATCCATAAACTTGGAAGGAGCTTAAACTCTGGCTTTTCACATTTCTCATAATTGGTAAATTTGTAAATTAATTATGCACAGAAGGCATTTGTCTCCCTTAAACCTTTTTGTCTCCCTTAAATCTTTTTAACTGATAATTTCATCCAGTTCCTTCTATTTCTTGCTTTAAGAGACAGTGATTAATCTGCTCATTATTATGTTATCTTTCTCAGAAAGGCAGTAACATTATGATAGCCACAGATTTTTCTTTGTTGAATATTATAAATTTACAATTAAAAATTCTAGTAATTTTATGGTCCACCAAATTTTAAGAGCTATTTTCCTGTAGTGCATTATGCTAGCAAGCACGATTCTGAATGACACACAAGAACAGCTTTCATGTTATGTCCTCAGGTCAACACAAACCCATCATCTCTAACAAAAATGCAGAAGTAGAGCTGCAAAAAATGCAGCCTGAATTGCCATTGCAGAATGACAATTGCTCACTGTAGGAATTGTCATTCTGCTAGACTTAAAAGCCAAGGAAAGTAGTATATAGAATGTTTTTCTAGGTGACATCAGTGGCTCTTATAGGAAGAAAGAGAACCCTTTGAATTCATCAAAGCAGCATAAACTACGTGCTTGCTACAAACAGCTCAAAGGACAGTCTTTCAAATACTCCATAAAATTCTGCTTTCATTGGCACACTTTCAACAAAACAATTGTGATTTCGTAATACAGATATGTCTCATTATTATTCAAAACCTAGTTTGTTTATTTATCTGTTTTAACCTCAGACTGTCAGAGTGTCCAGGCTCTTGTTTTGCTCCTCAGGGGTCGCCAGCTGTACACAGTGGTGTGGCTGGTGACCACGTGTCACAGCCACAGTGCTGGCTGGGTTACAATGTGGTGACAGTGCCATTCCCTGTCAGGGTGGCTTTCCCTCTCCTGTTCCTCCTCCTGTGCCTGCCTGAGCACAGAGCTCTCCTCTCCTTGCTGGACTCTTGACACTGCTGAGCTCTCCTAAAAGCACCAAGAGCCCAAAGGTCAAAATCTGTTCTTCTACCAACAGGCATGTGGGGAAAAGACCTTTTTCCCCTTTGTCCCCTGTCTGTTGGGGTGTGGATTCCTCTGTGTTTTTTGTTTTAATTGCTAGACACAAGGCTGGAGGTGAGGGGAAAGGAGAGGTACATGTGAAGGAAGCCCAGGAGCAGCCAGGGCCGCCTTGGTGCACTTCTGCTCCTCCAGAACTTATATTTCTCCATGTCCATATGGACAAAAAGGGCCACCTGTCCAAAAAGTGGTGTGGTGGAAGGGAGGTGGCAATGTGAAGGCTTCTTTCCTCTGTATGATGCTATAGCTGGCTGAGTTAAAAGATGGTTGGGAAAAGTCCTTAAATGGAAATCTCAGACATGGAACTTGCTTCTCCTGCCAGAAATCTGGCTGCAGTAGAGTGTTTGTTGTTGAGAATGTTGAAGTTGTGATGAGCCCAGATGTCACAATCACTTCTCCCTGTTTGGAGCCTATCTTCAGACCTTGGCAGAGATGCAGTAGGCCAGCAGTTACAGAGGAAGAACCTGTGGGAAGGTCATGGGATGTAGGGCATAGCCCCAAGATTCATGCACTGTCGCTACCTTCCCTTCAACTGTGGGCTTTTGAGGATGAGTTCTGTCTTCTGAGTCCCGGAAACTGAGCTGCTGTGCAGGTGGTACCACTAGTACAGAAGAAATCACAGCCAAACCAGCCTCTTCTCCAGAGACCCTTGGCTGTGGAGAGGGGAAGCAGTGACTCACCTTTGACTATTAGCAAACAGTGGGTTTGGCAAAAATGAGGATCCCATTAACCAAAGAGGTTGTTCTGGTTTGGAGTTTGATCTGTAAGCCATAGGCTTTCTTTTTTCTACATTTTTTAAAATCTTGCATGGTTTAACCTTGATGGGTGCTGCAGTGAGGCCCAAAAGCACAGAAAGCTGGAAGCTGCTGGGGTAGCCAAGAGCTTCTGTGTGTAGTGGGTGGCACAGACACGATGTTGTTGCTGTTTCCTGATTACAAATGGTCGGTAGCTCAGCTTGTTTTCAGTATCTCAGAGGGAAAAGTGAATGTAGGCAGATAATGTAGCAAGAGGTTGTGCAAGTCTCCCTGGGGTAATCAAAAGGGGACTTTGTGCTCTTGCCTGGAGGAATATTTGTGTTCCAGGTAGGCTCGTGCAAGGAGCAGCAGGACATGGCTAAGGAGCAGCAGGACATGGCTGAGGCTCCTCAGCCTTCTCACCTGCAATGGCAGCAAAGCCACAGTGGAGAAAGGCCAGATGGAGGCTTTGAGCAGCACCCCTCTTGCTCACAAACCATGGCCCAGAAACAGCAGGCAGCTCAGGAATCCTGAGCTCTCTCTGTCTGACTGTGTACATGCCTGTTTACCATCCTGGTCCAGTCTAAATACCAGGAAAAGGCCAAGGGCACATGAAGTCCAACTTGACCATTTGCTGAGTTACCAATGCTATTCTCTATGTGAAAACAACAGAAAACTTTTGAAAGGCATCTGTTCCCTTCAGCTCATTGCTTGCCCCTAGCTGTGGCCTGTCTGGTCTTTATCCTGTTGGATAAAGCACCTCCAGTGTAACAGGGGATTCCATTGCTCATGGTCTTCCCTCATTCTGATTTACTTTTAGCTCAGGCAAAAGCTTGTAAACCTTTGACTTCTGTTTACAAATAGACAGACTGGATAATATTAGCAAATATAAACAGTCCTCTCCACGAAAATCCTATTTTAAACACAGATTTGTAAAGACCAATTTTATCTCTACCATCTGTAAACTATTTAAAATTCCAATTTTTTTTAAAGGATTTTAGCAATGGATAGCAAGCATGAGGTACATTAAAACTAATATAAACTGTAGCCTTTTATTAACAGTTCAGAAAAGAATCTAATGGAGACCTGGGTTATCTGCAGCCTCCAAAGAGTGCTGAAAAAGCAATGGTGCTTTCAGTTGTCATAGGTGATTTTTTTTTCCTTCTTTTAAACTCTGTGATACGTTTTTCTAACATTTATGCACAAACATGCATTTGTTTGTCTTCATAAAATTTATTAGATGAATGCCAGATCCTTAGTTGATGTTTTAATTCAACTAGAATCAGTTGGTTTATTTTTATTTGGCCCAAGCTGGAATAAGGACTTGTATAAACTAAGAATATAGTCAGTCTCTTGCTGTAAAAACCTGTGCACCAATTTAAAATGTAACTATACCTCTTCAGTTTGTTGCTGCTGTTCTGCTGGGGCTCCCTTCCTTTGTAGATTAGCTATTTCCATAGGCTGTTTCACCCATCTGACACTGCATTAAATAATTTGCATTCTTTGCTATCCAGTACTGTTGGGTAGAGGAATGCAGGAGCCAGAAGGTTAAGGGAAGGCTTCCCTTGTAGTAAATGACTGACCAAGGCACAGTGCAATGTAACCCATTCCTGAGCTCGTTGGACCCACTGGAATCAGCTGTTTGGGCAGAGACTCCAGGCTTTGGATGGCTGCAGGCACACATTGCCCCACTGCCCCTTCTGCAGATGTGGCCACCTTGGGCAGGGGATCTCAGGTGACAACTTCATAATGCACCTCATCAGGATTCACCAGATATATTTGTTAAAAGTTTAGGATTCTGGATGGCTGATCATCCTTTCCTTTTGACCACTTTGTAGCTGGGGCAGGTGAAAATGATTTTTATCCATTGCCGTTGTCTGCTAGGTGAACAGGAGCCAAAGAGCTGAAAGTATCCAGATGGGTGCTTGTGCTGGTCTAATTAAATCAGTTTTGAAACATCTCTTTAGGCTGTGGACAGATGTTCTGTTTGTAGAGAGCTGTGCCAGACGAAGATTACAAGCCACACTGCTGGAGGTTATTGCCCTCGCAGCTCTGCTGGCACAGCCATCCCAGATCCTCTTCAGCTTAAACAGGGTGCAGACATGACTTAGGGGTGGTGATGGGAGAGGTCACTGCCTGCCTGCCCACTCCGGCCTGCTGGGCACACAGTCAGCTCTGCTGAGTGCTACACATGCATCTCCTGGCCTCTTTCAGTCAAAATTAGTCCAAGGGTAATAAGAGCTCATGTTGCTCTGGTGCATTGTGTCTGGCAGGGAGCAGGGAGCCCTAACTAGCCAGCGGACAGTGTGGGAACAAGGGGACAAGTTGGGGTTGGCACAGCTGGATCTGGAGAAGACCATCTATTTGCAGCTTGTATATGCTGGGGTGGGAGTAGGAACCTGTCCCACTGCTGATCATGGTGTGTGGCCTCTGGGCAAAGAATTTTGGAGAATGGCACAGACTCAGTGTCTTTGGACTGCTCATTTACCAAGGCCTTGACACTGGCCTGAGCTAGGGCCGTGGGGATGCTGAAGGACTGTTAAAGGCCAAGCACTGGCCAACCACAGTTTGGACTGTCCAATCCAAACACAGAGGCTTTTCTCATCAAGCTGTTATATTTTTACCAAATGTGTTAATGTGTATACAGGCAAAGTATGAAACAATGTTGACCAAGTCTGGTGAACTGCTTAGCTTCACTGGGCCAAAACTGTCTCAGCAGGTGGTATTGGACTCTCGATGTAACACGAAGGTCAACTGTGACAAATAAACATGCTTTTTGTATCTTAAACTCTATCTACATCAGGAACTATCTTATTTATTCTTGTGACTTTCCTTAGTTAAAATGTGTTACTCTTACAAAATGCTGCTTCCACTAAAATGTAGCAAAAATATCACTATTGCTTATGGTGTCTTTTCTTAACTCTAAAGGCATTTATTAGTTAAGCATATATGTGAGGTACAGTCCTTCCTCACTGCCCTTGCTAGGGAATTATTTATTTTGATTGTGCTTTTAAAGGTCATGGCTATACATAGAAACCAGTCCCTCTCCGTGTTTTTTGAGCAGTTAATCAAAAAGATGGCTGAAAATAAACCCAGGTCTAGGCCCAACCCTGAGCTCCTCTCTGAGCATTGCTTGTCCTCCCTGAAGGTGGCTGTCCTAGGTTACAATAGATGTATTTAAGTATTCTATTACCACCAGCTGTGGGCCATTAGCTGTTATCACCTGCTAATGACCCACCCCTGATAACAGACAATGGGCCATCAAGAAGCCACCACAGGACTCATGGGCTTATCTCATCCTATTGTGAGATGCTCCACCCAGGAGGGAGGAGCTGGGCATTCCCACCTGGATATAACCTGCCCTTGGAACTGCCTAATCTCAGCCCTGTCTGCTGGGTGACCAGAGGACAAGAGCCACCATGGACCTTCAGCTGGAGACACCTTCCACTGAATCATTGCTTCAACTGGACCATTTCATTTGGACTCCTGTCACCACCCTAATAGGGTGTCAGGTTGTATCTGACTTTGTCAGTGCTTTTTCTTTATATTATTTCACTTATTTCTAATTTTTCTATTAATTTTAATCCTGACTTGTGATCTCCCACTGGTTTGTTTTCAAACCAATACCAAATACCAATACCACCAAAGTGGCCTGCCCAGTGGAGCAGCTAGCCCCCGTCTCCAAGGCACCTTGTTGTGTCCTTCTCCTGAGGAAAATAATTACTAATATTCTGTGTATATTGATTGCTTCCTCAGTCCTCATAGTTTCCTCCACACTCTCCAAGCAGTGCAGAAAGTGTTCCCTATTCCACAAAAACACAGCATATATGTAAGCTGAGAGTGCTCCTGAGAATATCCATTTACTTATCTCTTTTTCAGACCACTTCTTACTGCAGCTTTCCAGAGTTTTAGCAGCTCACAGCTATCCAAGTGAAACACTGGCAAGAGGAGCAGCAAAAGAGGCACAAGCAGCCCTAAGTGGGGCAGGGGTTGTCAGGGACGGAGCAGGATTTGCTGTGGCACTGCTGCTGGGTGGCATGTTGAGGAAGAGCTTGGCATCTGATTATCTGCAACCACTAGATGGCACAAAAAATGCTGCTGTAGCATCAGCTTGTTCCTGGAAAATTACTTAAGCATCAGGCTCATGCTGCAGTTAAAGGGGATTCTTATGTCCCTTTAATTCAAAGGTACATTTTAATGTTTCTCTTAGATGCAAAAATGTATTGGTTGGAGTCATCCTGAGTGGAAATTAATCTTAGCAGCAAAATGCAGCTTCAAATTTCAACCACTACTGGAATCAGTGCCATTCGCAGGTGGAAGGTAACGCAGCAGAGGATGAGGGGAAGGGAGGTTACTCTGCTAATTGCATTACAGGACCAGACACTAAGAAAAGTCATCAGTTCTCATCCTAGTGCTGATAACAATTCTCTTTTTAGCTTTGGGCAAATCACATAATCTGCTTCATTTCTCTATTTTCATATGGAGGGCAATGATTTCCTGCCCTGCAGTGGTACCAGAGGAATTAATTAATACTCATAAAGCACTGAGAGAAGAAAAACACTTACAACTCTCAAAAGCTACTTGCAAGGAAGAGATGTCCTGGTCTGTCCGTCCTGCACCATCCTGCTATTGCTGAGACACTGTGATGGTTATAATATGATGATAGAGTATGGATAAATTTAAAACATAATGAAAAAAATAGACTTTGTTGTAATTGTTGTTGTGGTTCTGTTGGCAGCATAATTCATAATGGAAATTTCTTGTTGAGTGACAACAGCCTTGCTGCTGCTCTCCAAAACCCTTTCAAGAGTCAAAGAAACAGTCTGATGCTGAGGGATGGTGACTTGACCCCCACCTGCAGTCCAGCTTTCTTCCAGCTGAGGGATGGATGCTTTGGTGCAGTCTCTGGTTCAGTTGTTAATTCTCAATTAAAGCTCCTAGTTACTTGGAGTGCTTTGCACTGTGAAAGGTAACCAGCTCTGTGAAAGGAGCTGATGCTGGACTTAGTGCAGGAGAGACATGAAGCTCCTGGCACAGGTCCAGAGGAAGGAAACAGAGGTGACTAAGAGACTGGACCATGTCTCTTATGAGGAAAGGCTGAGGGAGCTGGGCCTGTTCAGCCTTGAAGAGAGAAAACTGAAAGGGGATCTCATAAATATCTGTCAGTATCCAAAGGGAGGGTGCCAGGAGGATGGAGCCAGGCTCTGCTCAGTGCTGCCAAGCAGTGGAAAAGAGGCAGTGGGCAGAAACTGATGCACAGAAAGTTCCACCTGAACATGAGGAAGAATTTCTGTACTGTGCGGGTGACCATACCCTGGAACAAGTTGCCCAGAGAGGTTGTGGAGTCTCCTTCTCAAACCTGTCTGGACCCAATCCTGAGTAATGTGCTCTAGGGAATCCTGGTTGAATATAGGGGTTGGACTAGAGGACATCCCTTCCAACCTTACCCATTCTGTGATTCTGTAACATCTCTGGTACATCCTCAGGATCCAGATCTTTGGTGATTTTACCATTGAAATATGCAATCTGATTACAATGGCTTCAATAGCCCAGACCATAAACTAAGATATTTCTGAACACTATTAGGAGCTAAGTGTCCTTGAAAGGATAAGGATTCCATTGTAAATCATTAGCATCTGGGAAAATCTCAGCACAGCAATTGGTATGACTGCTGTGCTCATGAGATGACAGATTTCCTTTTACTCTTCTCTTTATTTAGTATAGTGGATATGGATACCCTAAGGAGAGGCAGAGGATTTTACAGGGTGTACAGGGAACTACTTTTCATCATTTAGAAAGAAAGGGTTTAAAGGTTCAGATAAGGATAGTACTGAAAAAAGAGAATTTGGCATGATGTCCTTGAGAAAACAAAGAACAATTATATTCAAGCATACTTTATGCACTGATTTCACTGCCAATGAAAAGAGACTGACCGTGTCTTCCCATAATCACAGAGGGTATTTATGGCATAAATGTAATTTTTGGTTTATCTGAAACTGAGTTTTATCAGCTGTCCTTTAGCAAACTGACAAGTCAGGCTGTGAATGAGAGAGACATGAAAACTGTCAGACCAACACAAACCCAACAAAACAAATGATTACTGATTGGACTTGCAGAAAACTGAGAAAAACAACTTTTATATAAAAAAAAAAAAGACACTGAAGTGCTGTAACTGCAGTGCCAACTGATTCCTAACCACTCACAAGAGTATTGCCATTGTTTTTCCTGTGATAAATTTAGTTTTTCTGCTTGTCCCCACTGCACATTTTAGTGATGATCTTGGAGACTTCTCAATTTCCATTAAAGATTTTAAACAGCAAATCAAGTGATCTTGGCAACCTGTGGGAGAGCTAATGTTGTAGACAGAAGAGAGTTCAGATAGAAGGGGTTTATCTGTTTTCTCTGAAGCAATACTGTGACCAGGTGACAGCAAGCACTGCACAGCTTCAGGAGTATCCAGGGGTCCTGCACGTGGACCAGCAGACCAAGAGAGGTTTCATCAGCTTGTTTCCTTGCCCTGCTGCTGTGGTGCCCCTGTGCTTAATTCGTTACCCTTTGTAAAGCAGGGGTTGCACGGCAGCCCCTGTCCTCTATGGCAACATGCCTTCTGTGAATGTGCACGTGCTGTGAAACCTGCCAGCCCGAGGCAGGACAGCTCTGCACTGTTCATACGCCAGGGGAGTGCTGAGAAGGCCCGTGGGTCTGCTGTATGAGGCCTGCTGTGGTAGAGGAGATGTGGCAGGAGGGAGACAGGGAGCAAGAACAGGCTGGTGCTGCCTCGAGGGCTATTGCATGGTCCCTTGAGGAGAGGACTGAGTCAGGCTGATGCAGGCATTTAATTATGCTGCCATTTAATTATCCCCAGACCTGAATACCCTGCCATGGAAAAAAGCATCTTGGGTTCCAGCTTTGAATATTAGCATTGTGATCATAATCCTTTGGGACCCATGGCTTGCCCTTCCTCATAGCCAGGTCTTGCTCCCATTGACCAAGTGAGTACAGTGCTCCCCTCCTGGCCAGAGACTGCATGAGGCAGTTAGCCATCATGGCAACCTGCAGAAAGTGTTTTATTATCCTGAAAAAAACACCCTTTATATAGGAAATATGGTAACACACCCAGCAACAGTACTGCTTTTAGCCCTTAGCACCATTTCCTTCCAAATAACTAGCCTTCAGATACTGGGATTTTCTCCTGTAATGAAATCTTGGTATGTTGCTACTCCTCTGAATGGATCAAGATGTATCTTAAACAATAATAAAGCAATAGTAAATTATAGATCATTTTAGTTTAAAAAAAATTTATCAAGCCGGGATTGAAAGTTAGAGAAATTAAATGAAGGGGAAGAAAAACATCATAAAGTAGCACAGGCTCTTGACAAACAGCTATTAGGCTTGAGACATTCCCTTATTCTTACTGCTCAGGGAATGGACTTATTTTTCCCATGAAGAACATTCACAATACCTTATTTAGTAATATTTCAAGAAGCTTTTTTAGCATCTGGCATTGAGTGCAGTTGTTGCAATGTTCTGGCAGCATGCTACACTGTAAAGCTAACACATTAACATATTACAGAGATGAAAATAAATGGGAGAAGATCCATGAGATTTTCAATGCAAGGTGTAGCTCCTGTTAGATCCAGCTCTGTGGAGGATTCATGCTGTAATGGCATTCTTCTGCTTTCTACTCCTCTGGCTGAGAGTAATGGCACTTTTTCCATTTTTTTTTTTTTTTTTTTAATGTGAAAGGGTCATCAACTTCAAGTACATTGCACGTTTTGCAATGCATCACGATGTCGGGGTAGTGATGTGGATCAAGTGATGTATGGGCACTGGTGTGGTTTATAGGATTATGCAAGCTATAAGCACAGAAGCTGACTTGGATCAGATGTGCAATATTTTATGAATCATCTTTAATGGCATGAGTAGAATTGGATAGAGCCTAATAATAGACCTAGAACATTTTTCTATTTGAGTTTGCTACAAAAATTGCTATGCAACTGATCTTTAAGTGAAACAGTTTTCCTTAACAGTTTTTAAATACCATCCTGGATGGTGTTAACAAGGTCAATGCAGACATCCAATAATTATCAACGTTTCTTACAACAGGCTAAAATATCCTTTCCTTAAAGGTGATAGATAAAATAAATTTTGGTTCATGACATAATTTTTGGGTGTAATAAATCTTTTCTTTCAAAACTCTACATGAAATGTTTCCAAATACAGTAACACATTCTGGAGTTGAAAAGACAAGACTCAGAAAGTCTAAGCTGACAGCAAATAAACATGACAAATATGACAAATAAAATGAGAAGTGTGAAATACTTCACAATCTTTACTAAAGACTTTGCAATTGCTGCCTATTTCTATGGCCAAGGTGCTCGGCAACAATACAGCAATGATCACAGAAGACCAAAAGAGAGCGGATGGAAGTAGTGAAGAAAGAAAATGCATTTTTAAATAATCCTCAGTAAAAACCATTGTTATTGAACTCTTAATAAGCATTCAGATAGGTTTTAACACACTGCAAATAATGTCCGTGTCCATTGAGATGTGATGTAAAATCTGTCGACTGAACTATATTCTCACTAGAATGGTCCACTGCAGATCCAGAGGGAGTCATCAGACTTACATCATGGTCATTTCCAGTCTTTCAAGGAGTAACCAAATAGAAATTGGTCTGTGTTCTTTGACACTCTCTCACACTCCTTTGAATAGGAACAACTCATAAATAAATCAACAAAAACATCATGCCTGCTGCATCTTCACCTGATAAGAGGACAAAACGTAATACCACAAAGTTTTTCCTCATGTACCTTCTTAGTAGACCATCTCTCAGTATGAGAATTACAGAGTACTGCCAGACTCAAGGATCCCAAGAAAAATTAAACTGGTGGGTCTGGGGAGCAAGAAATTTTCCCTGAAATCTGAAGGCATCTTCCATCCAAAGGAATGCCTGTAAGTGTCTGATCGGGGTCAGCTTGAAAGTAAGGAGTGTGACAGAGAAAGACATGAAATGAGAAGAAACTCAGTGGAGGCCTTTAAGGGCCAGGAACTGGGGTAAATGAAGATTTCAGTGGCAGAAGTAGGAATTATTGTTCAGAATTACAAAAGCCAAGTCCTATCCTGGCCAAACCCCATGTGTCTGCCTCCAAGTTCTGCTGTGCATGTTGCACCTTGCTGCATTTTAGTGTGACACTGCATACAAAGAGAGCAGGCTGGGGGTGGCTAAACTCTCCTTCTCCTCATCAGTGAAACACTCAGGAATCTTATTTGTCTTATTTCACAGTAAACACTCAGCCTTACCTGGGCATCTGTGGAGCAGACTCACCATTGCCTGGCTGTGCAAGTGGACATGCAGGGATGCCTGGGAAGGGTATGGTGGGTAAGACACACAGAAAGCAAAGCACAGTCCAGAGGTGAATCAGGCCCTACAGAAGCAGCATGATGGGGCAGCTGCAGGCAGACATGGACCTTTTTGCCATGCATTTCATTACCATGGATCTGGTTCACTGTCAGCAACAGTCTGGTGATGGCAAAGCAAAGATGCTGTTGAAGCCCAGACCCAGTAGAAGAGCTTTGCATTCCTAAATGATTGAATCAAAAAGCAGAGCCTAAGCACCATAGGAAACAAACCTGGCACAAGGTTTAATTTTATTGTGTGAATTCAAGCACTGGACTGTCCTGAATAGATTCCAGAAGGGCTAACACTCTCAAACCTTGCAGCCTGGCCAGGCATCCAGTGCTGTGGGTACAGGCTGCATCCTCATTTTCCTTATATCTCAGTTACCAACACAGCCATATCTTTCTAGCCTTTCTTAGCTCACCATTCCTTTGGGGCCTTCTTGAGTTATTGTTCCCACACCTCTTACTTCTCCTTCCCCTTCTCTGTCTAGTCCTGTTCCTAGAAACTTTCCTTTCTCCACCAAGGCTGAGACCCACTGACACCCAGTTCATGGCACTGACTGGACCCCCAGCCTGCTGGTAGTGTGTCCATGTGAGCCCAGATGAACAATTTCTTCTTTCAGTGTTCATCACTTGGTTTTTCACTTGGGGAAGCATTGCCTTGCATTACCCTTAGAGACAGAGACACTGTTTTTGTTGCTCAAAGCACAGCTAAGCAGCTGACAGACACGTGAGAAGCCATTGTACTGACAAAAGGCAGCACTGCTGGCAGCTTCCTGCTTATAAGTTCTCTGAAAGAGTTCAGAGAAAGTGGGAAATGTTAGTTGAAACAAAATTTGTTTACTATAATCTGTTTTCAGCTGATCTTCTGAAAAATGTGCTTTTTAACCAAGACTCACTTTAACCAAGATCCCACTGCTAAGCAGCCACAGTCACCTCTTCTCATGCAGCTTTTAAAGCTTTTGCAAAATGGTAGGACAGACCATGTTGTATTTCATGCTGGGTTTTCTTTTTTTCCTTTCAGATTGAAAAACTGAGAGGCCACTACTGAAAAACTCCTTAAGTGCTCTGACTTTTCCGAGACCTGCTGTCACAGCTTTCATTTTTTTCCAGTCAACACCACTTTGGCAAGTGAACAGATTAAGACAAGTCCTGCTGCCCTGTAGACATCCACATTTCTTCTTTATACCATATGTTTTCTCCAAAATGTTCCAGTTATTTTTCTAAAATCGATTTTGCATCTCCAGCCTAGTCAGGGACTTTGAACAACTTCTATTTGAAGAGACAAGATGGTTGAAGAATAAAAGAAGTATTTGTTCAGGAACTAAGACAAAAACTGAAACAGCTGACTCAAGGGCACAGAGCAGCTTCCTGGCAATGAAAACTTGAGAACAGGTACTCACTCTGTAGATGTACCATAAAGCATTTCCTTTGCTCAGAGAAGCAATAAAGCATCACAACTGTGAACGCATCCTAACCTCCGTTTAAATTTTAAATTTATGTCTTTGAAGGAAAAAAATCCCACGTAAGCATCTTCTTTAACCCCTCACTAACCATGGACACAGTTTGCCTCTCATAAGTGAGCAAGAATTGACATTTCTGTAGTTCTACTGTGAACCCATTACCCAGCAGCATAACCCCATCTCAGCCACTACCACAGATCTGTACTAAGCAGGCAAATTTATTCATTAGATTTATCCTATGTTTATTAACAGCACGGCTCAGAAAAAGAGTCAGTGACAAAAACCATCTGGAATAAACATAATGGAAAACAAACAATGTAATATATTCTGTCACTCCAGCCTAATTGCTCTGTTTGGTGCAAATGCAAGTGACAATTTACAAGCCAAACTCTTATTAAAGGGAAAAACGAGCTGTGCAGGGAAGCACAAATCAAAGTAACTAATCAACATAGGCAACACATTCAGGGATTTAAGAGCCAAGGTATGGCAGTCTTTTATTCCTCTTTGTTTTCAATTTGGGAGACCTGCTGTGATGTTGCAGTACATTATATGTTATATATCTACTTATACAACACTGGGGAGAAGCATGCCTCTGATTGTTGTCTAATTTTTCACCAGCTACAGCCTGTGCCTTTTGTGTTTAAACAGTCCTTTTCCTATCACTTAAGCTGGGAGCAAGGTACACTGTCCGAACCAGGTTTCTTTTAAGGCAACTCTCTTCTTTTAACATATAATAAAAACTTGGAATTAAGGATAAGGTTAGAAAAGGTTTGAGTTAGCTAAAAGCAATGCCAATTTGATCTAAAACAAGTTCTTATTGAGTGAACTGGTCCAGCAAGAGAAAAAGGAAATTCCCTTCCATGCAAGAATCTGAAAAACACATGGCTGCTGTCCATGACCCGTTTCAGTTCCGAAGCTGGAACTGACTCATTAGATGCATCTGGCGTCCCCAGAGAAGCAAGAGAAAACCCTGGCAGCAATAAAGAAAAGATGGTAAAAGCCATCTGAAGCAGAAATCAGCCAAACATCCTGTCTGCACTGGAGCATCATCTTCAAGAACGATATTAGGCACCTGCATGCAAACGGAGCCCCCAAAGACATAACAGTGCTACAATATGTAACACGCTGTTAGCTTAGGGAAAGTACTCCCATAATCTGGAAAATACCAGCTCAGACCAACAGGGAAAAAGCTTAAGACCTCATTACAACAAGGGGCAGCCCTCTAGCATTACAGTGAAATCAGTGTGAGGAAATACACCCACAGCCCTGACTGCAGAAGTGTGGTCAGAACTTCCATAAGTGTTGCAAGATATGATTTATAAAATCCTGCACTGAAAAATTTTCTCAGGGATGAGATGCTGAAGGTTTTTTTCAGTCTTTTTGTGAGGAAAAAGAAAGTGAGGAAGGGCTACAGTGAGGAGAAAAGATGTCAAAAGACTCACATGTTGCTTTATCTGCCATAAGGAGGGAGATCACCAATCATCACCATCCCCTATGCATAGGTGCCTCTCTGGTCTTTCACATCCCTCCCTTGTCTGCAAGAAGCCAGGATCCTTTAACATTTTGGAAATGGCCCTGTAGCTCAAAGAGAGATTTTCTTGGAAACATTTATCTACGAGAAGGCATTTCATATTTCTCTGTGAATGGATATTTTTCTGGAACAGGGTCTAGTGCTCTGTTTCAGGGTCCAGTAGGCCCTGAAACAGCTTGTTCTCAGCCATAATGTAGACTTATTCTCAACAAGAAAGCTGATAATGTGCAAAGTTTTGTCATAACTCATGTCTATGAAAAAATGTCCATATCTTAGTTTCTGCACCTGCTGTTTTCAGAAAGAAATGTGTGACATCCCTTTCTCCTTGAAGAGGTGATATCATAGATATGGCCACAGTGGGATGTTTATTTAAGAGACAGGGTGCAAAGTCAGAGGAATATACCCCTGAGAATTTTTAAATTTCAGTACTTCAGAAAAGCCAAAAATTTTATTGCCAGCTAACGGTACATCCATCTCTCCAGAGCACCATTGCATCATCTTATTAGCATGTAAATCAAGATGACATAGCTGTTGCTGACTAATTTCAAATGTGATATACACAGCATAGATGCACTGTTGGGATGGTCTCTGGCAACACCTTCCAGGCATTTCTGCATTTTGTTGACCTGAAACTGTAATTTTCTTCAACTAGGAAGGTAACTGTGAGGATGACTCTTTCCCTCATGCACTGAGTTCATAAAAAATATTGTATTTGAGTTACCTGTCAAACCCCACAGGTATTTTGTTCATATATGTTTCTCATCTTCTAACTGTTTTCATTTAAGCAGAAATCCTCAGCAGCTGTAGTTGTTTTTCCTCTGATTTCCACTCAAGTTATAGGAATTGAACTAATATTCAAAAGTGGGTATAAATAAAAGAAGGATGACTCCACATTTGAAGTTCACAAAATTCTAGGTGTATGTGGTGAATGTCAATAATTATAATGATAGAATATCTTAATTATCAGTTAATATGGGTTCTTACCCTCTTGTTCAATGACCAGTGGTGGCTAGTCTGACCAGAGAATCTGATAGTTTTCCTTCCTGAACAAGGGATGGCCATGAATACAGAGCATTTTCTTTAAGGAGCAGAACACAGCAGCCATGGTACGGTCAACACAACAGTCATATAAGTGTCCAAATCTTCAGCTTTGTAAATGGGGATTATTCTGCCCACCTGGGATGCTCAGACATTCATTTTGTTGCTCTCTTGCGCTCTGAAGAGTTTTTGTAATCCTCCAGGATTCCCTTTTTCCTCTCAGGGAGGAGATTCAAGGACATGCTGATGACTGTGCATGTGGGTGGGAGGTTGTTCATGCACTGAGGCAGTGATCAGGGCATGCTGGCAGTGCCCTTGGTTGTTGCAACCATGTGAGGCTGAGTATGGTTCCTGACTGTCACCAAAAACCCCCAAACAGTCTCAATGCTTTCTTTTGACTCTCTGCTCTGTCACCTTTCCCCACATTATCCACCTTCAGTGCTGTCAAGGATCTGAACTACCAGTAACTTCCAAAATCAATGTGTGGTGAACACTGAAATTTTCCTCAGTGTTTTAAAAGGACTTCACAGGGACAAGGTAGCTGAAATACTGAGCTATTCAGGGAGTTATCTATCAACTGCCTCTCAAGGCAGGAACTACTTCCTATCAGCTGATAAACAAAAAACAGAGATGACATTCAAAGAAAAAATTATTTTAGCTACAACGTAGTCTGCTTCAACATTATTTTAGAAAAAGCTGGATGCAGATCTTGCATGAATGTAATTGCAGATTTCAGGAAATAACTTAAAAGCCGCAGAGGAAACCTTAAAAATACAACAGAATTAATTCCCTCTGGAATATGAATGCTAGCAGATTTCCCTCTCCTTCCCCCTTTCCCCTTCTCTCTTTTCCCCAGGTACATTTAAGCTACCAAGTTTGAAAGTTACCTCCCCAAGGTTCAGAAATGGGCAGTCATTCAAAGATAAGTTGCATTAACAAACATCAGTTGATAACTAAGGATGATGGTATTTGTTCCAGCAGATCCACAGCAAAAAGTCCATGCTCCCATTGCAGTCCTCCACTGCAGCAGCTCACTTAGAGCAGCTTCCAGACTTGCTTTCCATCTGCAGTCTGGTATGTCACTGCACTGCTCCCTTGCCTGCCAAGAGCTTTTCCACTACAGGCATCACAGCACTGGTAACTGCTGTCAGCTCTCCACAGTTCTCATCTGGGGAATATTGTGCCACTTGTGGTCCTTTGTGGTCAGTTTTGCTGATTGTCTTGTACAACACTTAGATTGAGGGCTTTCTAGAAGGTTTGGAGGGGCTTTTTCTGCCTCTGACCCTATGGGAAGGCTGCAGGCATACAGCACCATGGAAAGGATTAAAAGCTGCTTTCTTTCCCTCTTTACAAAGAACCTGTTTATCTATGAGTGGCCATGGATTGACACATTATTTTCAGAATTCAGGAAAACTACCTTCAGTTTTTTGCATCTTCACAGGCTTTTAGTAAGATCTCTGTTCTACAGTCATTGAGTCTTGCCTCAGTCCTCATGTCCGTAAGCCTGAGAGGTGGTATTTGGCAAAATACATGCATCTGTGCTGAAGTGTTGTGCCAGAGCAGTAATGGATAGTAGGGCTTCACAGAGAGAGAAAAGGTCTTGAGGTAGACACCAAAGAAGTCTAAGTCTATCACATATCAGATTGTAACCTCTTCATATGCAAGGATTTATCTGGGAGAGCCACTCTCTGAGTTACACTGCTGTCAGGTAGCAAAATACTGCCTTTGAAGTATTTGAACATTTGCAGTCCTTAAATAATTAGAATTGTCAGAAAGAAAGACAGTCCATCAATCAGAAGTTTTCACAACTCTGTCTCATTTGTATGTAGATTTCTAAACCTGAAAACCTGATATTGTCAAATAATATACTAAAGAAGAACACCTCAATAATTTTCCTTTTTTTTTTTTTTTTTAAACTCTACAGTATTGGATAGAGATCTTAAAACTTTCAAAGTGGAACTGGAGGAAATGATCTCTTTTTCAAACTACTGGATTTGTCAGTCTACTATTGTTTTGGGTATTGACCAGTCCCAGAAGATATCTGGGTGTGGAAACCACCAGGAAATGCATAGCATTAGGCAGTAATTAAGTGCAAGGCAGTAATTAAAACATCCCTTAGTCTTGGGCATTTGATTTCAAGGGTTAGAAGCCTTCATGTTTTGCTTACATGTGGGCTACTTAGTTTGTACTTGCAGGGAAGGGGATTAGCCACTGAAATCCAAACAGGTGGACAGTCTGGCTCTCCAGCTGTGCTGGGGCATTCGGCCCCCATCAGGCCCCTTCTCCATCCCAAGCCGTCTCTACTCCAGAAAGGCTGCACAGCAATCGTGGTGTTGAGGAATAAGGAGAGGCTGATTTGAGGAAAAACTGTGATCTGGAAAAGCCTAGCATTAGGAGATTCTATATCCTGAAGAAGTGAGAGAGGAAAAGGTTACAAGAAGAATTGGAGAAAGATGGAAAAAGAGAGGGAAAGAGCAGGTCCTGCATCACCACTGAGATCCTCTAGCACACCTTCAGCGCCTTGAACCCTTCAACATCCCCATTCTATCTTAAAGACAGAGGCAAAACTCCAAAGCTTGGTTGAAATGAGGCATTTCTCCTCTTTCAAGGCAAGCTGATGCCTTGTGTAAGCACTGAGTGCATGCAATAACATCTCTTATTGTCTTACAATTAACAAAGCCTTCAACAATATGTGCAATAATCCATTCTTAAGATCAACTAAATAAAGTTCAAATAGTTAACACGTCACAGGTCATCTCAAGTGATTTCTTTAAAAAACATTCTCTTCAGGACTGAAAATCAGGCAGAGAGGGAGAAAAGAATGTTTTTAGAGCAGTATATTAATATCCAACAGCAAAAATATTTGGATGAAATCTCTTTGTATGATTTCTTTTCCTTGAAAGAAAATGAGAGTTATTTTCCTATTTCAGATGTCTTCTTTCCATTTGTGTTCCAAAATTTATTCCTGATTTAAGATCTTATGTTCTTAGGTACTCCACTCATCAAATTTCATAGCTGTAGCTCCTGAAAATGAAGGTTTAGAGTAAGAAAGATCAAAAGATTTTGTTCAGTTGTTTCCATAGGCACTGTATTATTTCCTCTGGGAAATTGTGCAAGAGGAAGATTTCAGCCTGCTCACAGGATACATCAGAGTGAAAATGCAATTCACAACTGAGGCAGCTCCTTTGGCTCTTTTTGTTGCTTGTTCTCTTTGAGCTCGCATCAGATTAGAGCATTTCACAGTTGGTTTCAAACTTGAAAACACGAGCTGAATAATGAGATGAAAATATCTCATAACAAATAATCCTGAAAAACATGTGGTTTATTGGTTTGTGAGCTAGGAAGTGACATCAAGCATCCAGACATGGATACTTTTCATTTAGTACATCAGTTCTGCATAGTAAGACAGAGTGCATTCCTCACCATAAAATATATGCAACAAAGTATTTAAAGATGTTCAGATTCAAAGCCATAACTGTCTGCTTATCACTGACATCTGTTGCTTCAAAGCAAAGGACTATATGAAAGGTTCAGAAAGCTTTAGAACTCAAAAGATGCATTTGCCAAGAGAACACATGAATATACATAAATTCAAAAACTATAATAAACTGCTGTTTTCTCCCTGGAGTGTCATTGCACCAGCTAGGTATGAGAAAGTTTTGTAGTGCAAAGAAAACAGCTCCTACCCATCTCTGTGCTGAAAATTAAACTTTTTCTCATTCTCCAAACACTCTTGAAAAGCAACATCCTCTTCCTCCATCATCAGAGGAGTTTGTCTTTCATACCAGCCCCATTCACCCCTGACTTGCTCCTGCCAGTGCACCTTCAAGGGGGATTCTTATCACCACGAAAACTTCTTTCAACAGAGCCCTTCCCCATCCTCGCTCAGGGAGGTGACTCCCCAGCATCCCTGGAAGCAGCACCCTGCATCTCCCAGCCCTGCAGGTCTGTTCATTCCCTTGCTCTTTTGGCACCCAGGTCTGACTGCCTGGCTGACGTCAAGGAGGGCCTTCCCATGGCCTTCAAGTGCCCCCTCCCAATGCAGATCTTGCATTGCCATGGAAATGAAGGGCAAGAGGAGGGCTGGGAGAGGTGACAAGGTATTTAGAGCAGCATCCATGTTCCTCTGAGCACCTGATGCCAGAGGTGATTGAGGTGGCATACCTCCAATAATAAAGTTGGGTTGGGTACCTGTGGGTATGTGTCAGGGTTGGAGGGATGGGTTTGCACTGTGAAGGTTGGAGAGCAGGGTTTGCACCTTTCAGACATGTGGGTCTGGAAGAAAGGGCATATGAAAAGTTATTGGGAACTGGGAAAAAGTGTGAGCCAAATAGAATGTGAAAAGTCATAGGGATCAGATGCTTTTTGAATAAGGAATGTAAGGGAACTAGAGATTCTCTGAACAGGAGAACACTGAGAATTCTGAGTGCATGAAATTTCTGTCTCAGGGTAGCACTACCTGTACCTGGTCAGTGAATCTAATACATCTTCCATTTATTTATCACCAAATCTACATATTGGCAGCAGTCAAAATGACAGGGAAGACTTCAAAGACAAGAAGAGAAATCTGGCATTTCGACATCTCTCTGCCAGGCCTATGGATGCCAATAAGTGTATGAACTACATAAAGAACAAGGAAATATTTCATGACTTTAAATTACGTTGTGAAGCTCACAGAAAGGTGATCCATCCCCTGTCATAAGCTCCAGATAAACATCTAGAAAATGACAAATTTAAATGTGAGCATGAACGTAAAGTTACATTTTATAAAGCAATCAAAATATTTCTTCTGTTATTTAACGTTCCACTAAGTCACATCATCTGTGACCCCTTAAACCTCACTATAAAGCACATAAAATCCCACAAGATCCGACATTCAACAGGGGGGTTACACACCACTTTTGGGTTCACTGACAACATTTTTATAAACTACTTTTATGCTCTTTGTTTTTCCTTTGAACAGTCTTTGCATTTCCCTGCCTGCTTCTCATTGTCCTTGAAATCAAAGAAATCAGAGAAATGAGAAAAGTCTCTGTGCCGATCCCAACAAGAGAACAGAAACGGTCAGCGATCAGAAAAACAAACAGAGCCTGCCCGAGGCGCTACAGATTCTGCTCTTTACAAGACTCACAAGCAAAACAAGGTAAGATACTTATTTATTGTGCTGACATTCATGCATTATTCAAAAGGACAACAGGATAGCAATGTTACTAGTATTAGGAAATTCATCTCAGGTTTAGATTATCTCAGAGTTTTTATGAGGCAAGAGAATATACAAAGTTTGCTTCAGTGAAATAAAGCCCTTTACTTACATGGCTTGCAAGAGGTTGCAGCAGCTGGAGCCTCTGGCTTGCACTTTGTGCAGATATTGTCCCTAGTTGAAAGCCTCCTAACTCTGACACTGGAGACAGCACATAATCTCACCGCTGCTTTGGATTGATAAATCCTTTAAAAATGCTCTCAGATGTTTCTTTATCTGTGGTGTGCACTGACAGTAGACTGCAAAGCAGAAAGCCTGTCTGGTGCTATGAGGGAAGAGTTCCCTCTCTGAAGAATCCAAAAAAAAAAAGGAGCCCTTGACCTCAACAACTAGAATAAATCTACTGTATCTGCTGGCTCTTTTCTGAATGCATACTTGAGCAGTAACATAAGAGCAGGCGACGGGAGCGCAGGAGCTGTGGCATGTGTGCTCTGCACTGGGAGGGCATGAGAGCAGTGCTGCCAGCACAGGCACAGCAAAACCAAAACACTGGGCTTGTTTTTAGCTTCTAATTTGTTCACATGTTTTAAAAATAAAACAAAGATGACAAGCTTCTCTATTTCAGTTCGTGGCTCCCAAGCGGCAGCTCTCTGAAGCCCTGTCCCCTCTGCTGAGGTTCCTTGTGTTCCAGATGAGCTTACTGCTGGTTTTCTATTTCAAACCTCGACTTTCTGGGAATCTCTCTGTATCCCAGCCAGGAAATGTAACACATACTCAAGTTTAGCATTTTGAACATCATAAATGCAATGAATTGCCTGTAAGCAAAATGAGTGGTTTTCAGACTTTTTTTTCTCCTTCAAAAGATCTGCAGTTGGCTACTTTTTCTCTCTTACTTCCCTTTCGGCTACTTAAATTTAAACCTCATAAAAACAAGCATAGATTTTGGAACAAGTCCTCAGTAGAACAACTAGTGAGACGAAGAAAAGCAAAAAGATTTTGTAGCTTAAAATAGGTAAATGTAAGGTTTCAGGAAAAAAAGTTCCTGCTTTATTTTAAAATTACATCTTCCAGAATAAAGATAATAGTTTAAACATAGTCATATAATTCTCAAGCTATAAGGATGAAGGTTTTATGGAGTAGATGAAAAAAAGCCATATTAAAGGAGCAGAAGATAAGAAAGGAAATCAAAGTCCTCATTCATTCCATTGTATTCAGTAGCGACAGAGGGAAAAAGACAAACAAGCTTGCAGTCTACAGTCAAACTTTAAAATATTGTAAATGCAATTTTTGTGGCTTTGTGAAATGTAAACATAAAAGAAACAAACAAAAAAGCCTTCAAAACTTTTAATAAGCATTTCTAGCTTAAGAAAATGATTGTTTTTAATGAACAATGATCAAATGATCTCTTTTGTTATTCCCTTGTGCGAACAACGGACTTGAAAAAATTGCCTACACATTTTATATATATGTTATCAATGTTTTTCTTGAACCTTAAGGCTTGGGTTCAGCTTTTATTTTTGCTTCTTTTTTTTTTTTTTCAGCTTTATTAAGACACTAAAACACAAGTACAACTTCAGAGTTGTTTATTAGTAATTAAATTGTCTTTCCACATTGCAGCTGACTAGTAGCAGTAATATATTTTGTTGAATGAGAGAGACCTCAGTTTCAATTTAGTTTCCATTTATATCCATTTCCTTTGTCAAATACTGAAACCCTAAGTCCACAATAAATTAATTTTGGCTCTTTCAGCTCTTCCTGCTGTTTTCACTTTTCCTTTCTTCACTAAGAGTTTCAAAATATGAGGCATTATCAAATCATGTATCTTGAATTTCAAATTTTTTGCCCCCTTTTTTTTTTTTTAATTAAAATACATGTTTGAAAGCTATTGCTTTAAATGAGTATGAGAGCAAGTGTTGTTGTTAAGATACCAGAGCACCTTTTTTCTGCAGTGGGCTCAGTTCTCATGCCTAGGACTCATTTCCCTCCCTAGCTGGGCCGCGCTGAGGGGAGCCTGCTGTCCGCTGCGTGCTGGACCTCTTCCCTGCTGCCAAACCACCGGCAAGCATACATTTTCTCCCTCTCTCCCAGCTCATCTCTCCTGTTTTCAGAAAATAGCCGGCATTTTTGACTTTCGATGTTGTTTTGTGATGTTGGAGGCCCGGTGGCCTGGAGCGCAGGAGGCGGCTTGGCGCAGCGGCCGCTGCACACGCCCGGGCTGCGGGCCGCGGTCCCGCGAGTGGGGCGTGCCGCGATCCTGTCCAGCTTTCCGGCCGTAACTACACGAGGCTGAACTTCAAAAACTGCCTGGGACCTACGGCCTGCTGCTCTGTGAAGTGTTTTGAGACGTGCAGAATGTATACCTAACTTCTGAGGGCCAAACTGAGTTGATTTTAGTAGGGACATCTAAACCGCAGTACTAATTTGAGGGGCAGTTAATTACTCCCGGGCATGACTCGGTTTCTGCCCCAGGGATTTGGCTTTTGACTAAGGAAGCAACAAGCCATTGGGCAGTGCACTTGCAGCCCCCAGGCATGGATGATGTCATTTATCCTCAGCCCAATTCAGCCACACCACAACTGTGTAAGCACTGCAAACCTCTGGGTGCCCCACTCTGCCATAGCCACGTGCGGTGCTGCCTCACAACTGGAAGGCAGCTGGTCACTGCAAATGTCATTTGTCTTACTGGATATTATTGTGTATGCATTCACAGATGTTTATGCAGAGTTAAGAAAACAGTTCCAAACATAAGGGTCGCAGTTACAACTGCAATTGTGAATGTGAACATGGAAGCTTGGTCAGGACCCCATGAGCTGTTACACAGATAGAAAAATACTAAACTTTTAGGGTGAAGTATGTGTCATGATCAACCACATCAAAAATGCAAGAATATTTTTTTTTTTCCCCAGAGGAAGTGTAGATCCTTATACATAAATTATCATCTTATGTTTCTCATTTATCTTTCTACCCAAGAGGTTGGTTGTGCTGTGCTGTCTGCAGGCTGGGAGTGCTGCTCTGCTGGTGTGGCACTATGGTTATCTCTGAGACCCTGAGAAAGTAGGTCCCCAGGTGTGATGTGACAGTCCATTAAAATACTTTGATCAGACTTTGTTTGGAAATTGTCTAATTTTACTCACTGCTTTAAAAAACCCCAACAACATTTTTATCCCAGAAGTGATTATTTCCAATGTCAGTGCACAAGGCTTTTGCAAAGCCCACTTTATTACTTGATGAGAGATGTCACATAGAGAGTCCATAGGAACCACAAGGCTTAATTTTGCTATTTCTCAAAAAGGCTGGGCAAGAAGGACTGAAACACTGATGCAGTGGTGATGTAAGATAAAATGGCAGGTAGATGTGAACTAGAGAGCATGTTCTCCAACACTGTAAACTTTCATTACCTTTAGGTGGTTAATCTGAAGATGGATCTGCCATTGCTTGGCTCCATGGAGGCACAGTTCTACCTGAAGACACCTACACTGTTTCTAGGATGAGGCTGGGGCCACAAGTACTGAAGTGCTTTTGGTGGAGGCATCAAGCTGCCCTGAATCAGTTCAGTCCATCACGGCTTGATCTGTCCCTGATGGAGGCAGGCTGTGTCCTGCAGCACAGCTTTGGGTGCATGCACCACGGTCCCCAGTGCTCCCAGAGGATGCATTTGCTGAGGTGCAGCATTAGAACAGAGTCACAGAGGCAATTTGGGATGGAAGGGATGTCTGGAGTTCATCTCATCCAACATCTGTTCTAAGCAGGCCAAATCAGCTGGCATCTGTCTCTTCAGTGATGACTATTATCCAGAGGTTTCCATTCCATACAATACACCTGACCCCCATTACCTCCAAGACAAGGAGATGACCCAGTGATTGCAGTCTGGAGGGATTTTGCATCTTTTATCCCAAGTAATTACAAACTCCTGGTTATTGCCATAGCTGATCACCCAATCATTTGATTATACTTATTTGGCATGGAAGCCAAAACATTGTATCTCATTTTACAGATGTGGACCTAGGGCACAAGGATGACATTTGCCAGAGGTCACAGTCTGTGCAGAGTAAGGAATTGAGTGGTCATCTCTCAGGGCTGGCATCCTACCTGCTGCCAGCTCTGTGCATTCCTGCTATTATTTATTGATAGCTACCTTGCTATTACAGGTAATTTTTTGAAGCATGGGGCAAAGTAACACAGCACTTATGAGATGCCAGCCATGTAATGGGTTCCAGTTCTGAGGCTGAAAGAGGGGGAAAATGAAAAAGTGCTAAAACTGCTGCTGTACATGTGGTAGGCAGCTGTATGAGGGATCATCAAATGAGTGATTCTCCTTGAAAAACAGCCTTTCTGACAGTCTAAAATGGGATCCAAATTAATAAAAGCTGGTTCTGGAAATGAGGAGAGGTCCCCATGGTCTCTACTGCTGTCAGTGAGAATTCATATCATAATGATCAAAAACTGTATGAAGGTGAGCATTGCTGTAACTTCTTTAAATTGAAGGTCTGGAAAAATACACTTTAGACACCTGCAATCAATTTTCATTTTGAAATTCTGTTCATACATAAGAAGAGCTTGGGAAGAATTGAAAGGCAAGATAGTATTTTCTTGAAATACAAGAATGTTTATGTTTAAACAGGTGGCTCATAAGCATGGCCCTTACACTTGGATTTTTCATCTAGCTTTTGGTGAGTAATGCTATTTTATACTTGGTCCCACCATGGTTTTATGTATATATATATATATATGTGTGGGTGTGTGTGTGTGTATGAATGTGGCATGTAGCTAGGAAATGATGGATCACTTCTGTGAAAAACAAAAAAAATACGGCCTGGGCCACAGATGTATGCTAGACTAGTTCTGCTTCCTGGAGGGATCCAGTTAAGCTCCTTTGCAACCCTTATGTGGATGTCCCATATTGCCAGCCCCCATTCTAACACTCTGCTGCATACCTGCTCAGGCCTGCCAAGCCAGACAAATTGGGATTGCAGTAGTTTCTCACTTGAGGCAGGATGCTAATGACACTAACTCATGTGGTCTCAGCTAGTGTAGGTACTAGGGAAAAATGGGAAAGGACTCAGGACCTGCAAATTCCTGTTGATGCTTCAAACTGCACATCTAAAAAAAAAAGGAAGAATTCTAAATTTTTAGTTTGTAATGTATTTTAATATGTCATTAAAATGTGAAAGGCAAATCTTTTTAAACCCGTAGTGTGTAATATCTTGCCCATATGAATTTTCAGTCTTGAAATCTGAATGGCCAGTTCTTGAGCTGATACACACCAGTACTGCTGCACTGATTGCAAAGGCAGCATAGTTAGTTTACAGCAGCAGAAGTTGAAGCTCTGGCTCAAAACTGTGTGGAAGCATATATTCCCTTTCTGGTCACATTAGTGCCACTGGAAAATGACTCAGGATCTGACAGCCACCATGGCTTTATATCCACATCAAAGCTTATCCCTAAGCCTTGTACCATACCCCAGGGGGGCTGAACATTTGTTTTTGAATGCTTCACTGAGCTGTATAATTTAGGAATATCAGTAGTACATAACATTAAAATCCATCAAAAGAAACTTTCATGCTCAGATATAAATGTCCAGAGTCTCTACTTGAGGAGTTGTGTGATCTTCCATCTGAGGGTCAGAAAGGATTTTTTATTAAATTGCTTTTTGTCTCAGAGGTCAGACAACATAGATGAAGCCTGGAGATGCTTTAAGGCAAGGACATCCATTCTCTTCCATTGTGGGATGCATCTTCAGCCAAAAGCAAAACCTATTTCAAGTACTGCTACTTCATCAGAGGTAGGAAGGCAAAATAAACTCCCCAGGAATTAGAGAGCAGGCTTTCTATCAGTAGCTTGTGTCACTTTTCCATCAAAAATCAGCTGCTCATGTACCTTGAACATGATTGCAAAACACTAAGTTTAAGCTTTTGACAGTTTAAGAAAATGCTCCTTTACGCACAAATCAAATCTCCCGTAAGTTAAATCTACAGCCCTTTCTTCTCTATAACCTTGGAAAAAACAAGCAGAAATAAAAATCAGGGCCCCAGAATATCACATACAAGATATATCTGGAAATTTGAAACAACTTTGTTTGTTCAAATGCATCAGTTTTCATCAGGTCTGGAGGATATTTCAGACCAAGCAATCGAAAACATCAAAGTAAAATGTTCTTTTCTTGCAATGAGCTGCAACTAGTTTCCTTCCTGCAAATACAAAGCTTCCAGACATGAGGCTATCTCTGACCATTCCTTATAGGCACAGAATGAAGGAAGGCACCTCTTTAACTAGGTAGAGGAGAAGCCACTTACAGTGTATATCACCATTTGAAGCACAACCCCGTTCTCAAGAAGTAACACTTCTGTATCACTGGTAGAAAATTAACTGATGGCATCTCTCCATTTGGGAAAAGGCTTCATGACTGAAAAGCAGACTGCAGCATTGCAGAATAAATTCTTTCTGGTACTCTCACTGCATGTAGCTTAAAACTGTTAAAGTGATACAGGCTTGTCTGGACTGAATTACAAGAAGTGTTTTCTTTTGTTAGACAAAAGCTAGAATTGCTTCAGCTCTTTTCAAGCTCAGTGTTGTTCCAGGTGTCTTCAGTTGTCTTCTCAAACCCTCTGCTTTCCAGCTTGCTCTATACATATTGTGCATGGGAGGGATGGGAATGTAGCAGCTGTAGCAGAGCACTAAGGGCTCTGATTCCTGCTCCCACTGCTGCTCCTGCTGCTTTCCTTCTGTTTTCTTCTATTCTCCTTTTCACTCATCCCTTTAGCCTACCTGATTTTGGACTTGAAGAGAAGTTCATTGACATTCAGGTACACTGTCTAATGATACCATTTAGTAGAAACAATGACTGCTCCAACCCCAGGAGATCCTGCTCACAGCTGAAGATGCTGCTCAGGAGAGGGGCACTGGTCATTGCAACAGCATCCCAGAGCCTTATCAGCATTGCAGTGACCCCAGCAGAGAGCTGTATACGAGGCTATTTTGCATTTTCTTACAACCCACTACTGCAATTAAACCTGAAAGCCCAAATGTCCAAAAGCAGTGTGCTGTGCCATGGCTGCAGTACAGCCTCAGCTGGAGGGACTTATTCTTGTGTGTGACATCCTGGGCTCAGCCTGTGCCACTGGGTCCCTTTCTGCAGCAGGGGCACTGGCTTATGAGGAATAAGGAGCAAAGCAACGACTACCAGGCAAGGACACCTAATGAAATCCTTAGTTTTAGAGATGTAGCTGAAGAAATCAGTACAGCTGTTCTTTTCCCATGTCACCAGGCTAGGTTTAGTGTGGCAATTTGCTGTCCTGGTGTTCCCAACCTGGCACCACAGGGTGGGGGTCTGTGGGCTGCCAAGGCCCTACACAAGGATGCCCTCCCATTCCTGCACCAGGTATTTTCTGTTTTGTGGATGCCCGGGTGTTTCAACAATCCTACTGGTGGGTGGGGTTGCCTTTTCCCCTCACCTTTCACAGACACACAAGGCTTATGCTGTTAAGATCTTTCTAAGGCTACTGCACTGCTACTATTTCACTGCTGCTGTGCGTGGCAGACGTGCTGTGGCTGGGTGCCAGCTGCCTGGAGAAGAGCCCTTTTTCATCAACAACGACACAAGCTATGAGCAGTAGGAACTGACGGTCTGAAGTGGGTGTCAGCAGAAGCAGGACACGTGTATTGGTTGTAGGAGCAGGGTCTGTGTATTGTTTGTAGCTGGATGGATCAATAGCTGTGCATGTGCTGAAATACAGATGATCTGAGGTTGGCCATGACCTCCAGTATTGATACAACACAGGCAAACCCAGTAATTTTCTCAGTCTAATCTGAAATGAGCTTGGACTCAGGACCCACTCCATCAGGGCCTTCAGCCATGTTGTGAAGTGAGGAAGATGCAGTTTCTGTGCAAACCCTGAACACAGTCCCCACTTGTTACAGTGGGACAGCCCATTGGGAAAAACCCCAATGGGCCAGTTTCAGTATCCGGGAAGCTACAGACTGAACGGGCTTTTCTGTTCAGCTTGCTGCTTCTTCTGTTCCCATTTATGGATTTTCCCTGGGTGCCTGATGCCTATTCATGGGGTTAACTGACTGTGCATCAGATCTGGGGATTCTCAGGTATGGGAAATTCAGGATTGGCGCCGTTGCCTTTGTCCCTCCCCTGTTTGCTCCCTATGGCTGAATGTCACTGTCCCATCATTCAGTCACTGGCTCATCTCCTCGCCCTGCACTCCCAACCAAGGGCATAAAACTGAGGCATGAGAGGAGCCTGTGCCATCTGCCAGCTGGATATAGGTTGTTATGTTATGTTCTTCCTCTATGAGGAATAAAGTTTAATATACATAAGCTGCAGTGCTCCACTCTGTGTCCAACCTCCATAACAGCGAGGTACCACCTGCCCAGGAACGGAGCCCTGGCACTCAGAGGTCTGAGCCAGCCCATCTCTAATTAGGCTGCCAGAACCTCTGTTGGAGCTACCGAGGCCAGGAGAAGGTGTCCCAGCAACCCAAGAAGCGACACCCACTGCCAGGAGCCTCCAGCACAGACTTCTCTGGTGCCAGGCTGCCCTCCAGCCGTAGTGAGCCAAGGGGAAATAACCCTCCCAAAAGCAAGAAGGGATATGCTAGGGTTGCTGCAGAGACCTGCCTCTGGCACCTGTACCACAGAGGGCTGCAACATCTGTTACACCCAAATCATGTTCTGAAGGGCTAAATAGATAAATATTGGAGTTGTTGATGAAAGGAAACAGTGCCAGATGCTTTTGGCCAGCAGAACAGGAATGTGTCCCGTTGCCTCAGGTTGAAAGAGTTTGGATGTTTAGGACTTGCAAAAATTAGGGGGAGGAAGCATTAGTAACTATATCTGACACAGATTTGCCTCATTCATTGAAAAATTAACCTTAATCATCCAATTTATAAATCAGCTTTAAGTGAAAGGGCCCCTCCTCACCCCCCACTGCTGCATATTTGGTGGATTAAGTTGTTTGGTTTTAGTGATAAATTAGAAACATCTGCTTCCGCTGACAGCCTGGAATGGAGGCGTGTACAGGAACATGGCTGGCCGGGCTGCTCTGATGGGGCAGTTCTGTGCCAGGGCATGGTCCTGCCCACCTCTGGCCATGGGGTCTGAAGGGATCAGGCTGTCTCCCCTCTGCACTGGGACTCGACGGGGCAGGGGAGGCACACGCATGCTCCTGGGCTTGCTCAAGATGGTTCCTCCCTCAGGAGGTCAGATCAGTGGTGAGCATCTCCAGCAGTGTTCTCTCGGCAGAGCCTTCCTTTTAAGGGTGTCTTGGCAGTTCTTCATGCGAGAGAAATTGTTTCTGCTACGGGATCATCAAGTCTTAATGTCAAGGAATCCAAAGCTTGTGCCAGAGTCAATGCAGAGTCTGCTCAAACATGAGCACTGATGGCAATGAGTGTCCTGGCCATCCCTTCTGATGGAGAAAATGGTCCTAACTAGGAGAACAGAGATATTTTGCAACCCTGGCCTATCCTTACAGAGCTGATACAACTTTCTGATTGCTGAGTCAGGTTGGAAATGGCCAAGAGACACATCACATCAAAGCACTCCACACGGGTGTTTAACTTGATCAGAAGGTGTGAAAATAACCCTCCTGGCTACAAGCTCTTATCTGCAGGAGGGGAAATCTGGGCCTAAATCCTGCCAGATACGTCAATCCAAATATGCCCTGGGCATCCCTGGAGCTGCACCCACAGCAGACCTGATCTGTGCATGTCCTTATATCACACACACAAAAGGAACTGTGAGGACTGATTTTACCTCAGCTGTGACCTGACTCTCCCTGCAGGGATTTAATACATGCCCTGTTCAGCTGCAGAAGCAAATGTTTTACACACACCATTGAGACTTTTTTTTCTGAGCCTTTGGCAATCAAAAGTCTCAGATAGAAGCCCTGACTCTCAAGGATAGAGCATGACTGCAGAAAGGGAGAATACAAGATAACTGGTGGTTTCCAACAGCTCCTGTTCCCAAGGTGCCCATATATTTTTTCTTGGATATTTTCTCCAGCTGAGTTTAAGGATTATTTGCATTTAATAAAAATTTTTGTACATTCTGTTAGATCTGTCAGAGAAAGACACTTCAGGAAGGTTCAGAGCAGGCTCTCAGACCAGCTGCACAGATCAGGTCCTACAAGTTAGGCATCTCCAGGTAGTGCAGGCTGCACTGTTCAGGTGTGACACACTGGAAAGTGATGTATTTCTGTCTGAGAAGTTCCATGAACAACAATTTTGAATTAGGACTGAGGTGTGTGGTCTGTCAGATGGACACAGCCATCCTAGGCAGTTCTGCAGATGAAAAGCCTTAAAAAGCTAGAGGCAGTCTCCAATGCAGCTTCCAAAACCCCGGTCCAAAGTAAAGCAGCATAATCCACGTGTAAAGCTTAAAATACAGAGAAATGCAGCCCCTTCTCTAGAGAATCAAATAATATTCACTGCACAGCCATGGAGGTCCATGGGGGCTGTGCAGCACAGCCCCTCTGAGACCCCAGGGGCCAGCCCTGGACAGAGAATACCCTCTCTCTCCGGGGGTGCTGGAAGGAGGGGAGAGGGAATAGGAAAACCTGTTTCACAGTTAGCCAGGACCACTGGTCCTGCTCGTCCTGCCTAAACTGTTTCCATCTGTCTGACTATTGACGTTACTTGATCTTTGCATTCCCCTGGGGGACACTCGATCACATGGTGAAGTTGATGACGATGAAGTTGAGTCAGTAAAGGGAACATTTTTTCTTTATTTTCTTTTCCCTTTACCCAAGACAGGGAAGGAAATGAAAGTTCCCTTCTTCCAGGAGAGGAGCAGGAGCTGTGATCCATACACCAGGCCTTTATGCTAGATGTTTTGCTGGAGCATAGACCATCTTATTCCCACTCCCAAAATTTCTGCCTGTCCCTGGAATAGTTTCTTTCTGTCCCACCACAAAGCTGGTGCTCAGAGGTCCTCTGCAGATATGTATCACCACTTTCTAGCAGGAATGTCTACACTGAATGACACAAACAGTAACTCAAGAGAGGCCAAAGCAGCCTTGGTCTTTCCACTGGGAAATCAGCTGTCCAGAAGCTGGAAAGTGCCTTCCCAGATCATTTGAGCAGGCTGCAGGATGGCCCATCAGCCACTGTAACTTTGGGAAGGAACAGCTGCCAGCAGGCCCCCCTCAGAAACCTCCTGTGAGGAAGTGGTAAAGTGGTTCACCCTGACTAAACACACACAGACACACCAGGAAAATGGAAGGTCTGTGAGAAGGAGGCTACCAGGTTGGTAACTCACAGGAGGAGACAAGCAAAGATGTGTGGGAGTGGGATGGTTGCTGTTGCGGGGCTATGATCTCAGGTTTAGGGGCCAAAGAGGGACAGTCTCTGGAAGAAAACTTTCAGAGCCCATCTCTGCAGAGCTGGAACTTACAGAGACTCAAAGCAGCCAATTGCTCTGTAAAACAAATACCAACATGGTGTCTAGAATAAGGAGTGGATGCAAAGAGCAATCTACATGCATGTCTGCATTTCCACTGTTTAGTGATAGTGAAAAAGGATTGGAAACAGCAGATTGGGATGTGTTGGGGAAGTAGATTCAATCCCCAGGTGCATTGAAAGGCAGCAGACTGGCTCTGTGCAGGAACATCAGTGCAGGGCTAGCAAGGCTGGCATAACATCAAGTTTTTATAGACTCCTGAAAAGGAAAAAAGGCTTTTGGTCTTGAGTCGTAACTGCTAGTGAGAATAGCAGATGTATGTTCCAGCACCAAGAGAGTCCCCCTCCAAGAAAAGGGAGAGTTTTCCTGGACAAATCCAGAAAAAGTTCAAATTTCTCTGTTTTTTCCAAGGGGTAAAAAACCCAAGGGAGGTCTCTCTCTCATCAGCTCACAAATCACTTTCCCCTGTGCTGCAGTGATGGGACTCCTACGCTGGCCTGAATCCAGTCACGAGGCCCATCAGACCAATGGAGAGAGGTGGGGTGAGCAGGCCGGACACTCGTCTCCAGCTCTGCCCTTCCAGCTCTCCTTGGTTTTATAGCAATGTCACTCCCTGTTTTTATTGCACATTTTTTAAACTACATTTCAGGTCCCACCTCAGCTATTAATGCTCTCCCCACTCTCATTTTTTCCTGAAAGAAAAATATCTTTATTCAAGAATATGGAAAAAAAAAAAAAAA
>VXAC01002063.1:57347-93486 GCA_013399225.1 Rhipidura dahli
GAAAAAAAAAAAAAAAGAGAGAGAGAGAAATAAAACAGAGAGTGTGAGTTACAATACATCAAAAAACCCCAACCCCTTAACTGAACAGTTCCCTTCCTTAAACCTTCCTTATCCCTTCCCTCAACTTTAACCTTGAACTCTTGCCAAGGAGATATTCCTCTTTGTTGCAGGATGTCTGATTTTGGGTTTGGGGTCTCTCCAAAAGAGAAGGGGAGAATGTGAGCTGAAAATAGGATGGGTGGCCTGATGGTGTCCAAACATAATCAACTATCTCCATTAAATTTTGGAGATTTGGCTTCCTCTTTTGTAGGCTGCACCCCATTTAGGCATGAGAGACGTGATACACAGATGAGGAAGACAAATCCAGTAGATAGACTGAAGATGAGCCAATACTTTTAAGCCAGCACAACATATGAACCATCACATCTCTCAGCCTAGGAAAGATTGCTCCCCACAGATTTCTGCTGGCTTTGCCCAGAGTAAGTGAAACATCCTAGCCAGTGAGACTTTTCCCTTCTTTCCCTCTGGATTATTTTTTAACTGTATATATCTCACTGCCAGGATATGCTTCCCATTATTCATAGCCTTTTCTCCTTTAAAAGTGGTCCTCACTATCCTCTGTGATAAGAATTAGTTTTATACTAAACAATTCTTCCCAACACCTAAACCTCACAGAAATGTGTGGACTCTTTGGACATACGGCCCTATTCCCACTCTAAGGTTTAGTGAAACTACTGTAAAGTATCTTTGAAGACTTGAATCAGGTGCTTTGCTGTTCTGCTTTCATCACTTTGGGCTTTCCCATCTGCATCCAACATCAGGTGAGGCTTCAGGGTAGATAACCCAGAACAGTTTCACACTGCTTTTCCAAAAATGAAAGCTGAATCCTAATTTATGAAGAACATGAACTGTTTATATCAGCATTGGGAAATCAGAGTAATCTAGATTGCTTCTTCAACAGCCCAACAGAGAAACTAATACTGATGTGCACCTTTTACTTCAGAGAGTCTGGGAGCAGAAATAAATACCATTTGCTGACAGTTGAAGCCCAGTGTCTGTAACTAAAATGCAAATCTGCCCAGTGGTTATCTCATTTGCAACCTTTGTTTTCCAGGTAGGACCATGAAGATGAGCCTGCAAAAACTCTAGATTTGTCTGCCAAGGCAGTCACATAATCACTCTGCTGTCCTTTTGACTAACAGAGAATCCACTTAAGCAGTGAAAATGGAATTGGACCTGTCTTGTATCTGAGACAAGCAACCTCTCTGAACCAATGACTAATATTTGTGTAGAAGGTTGCAGCCTTAGGATTTTTGCTTCCCTGTGAGGTTTTTCTGGTGAAAAAATAGTATTTTTGTCATTTGCAGTGTTTCCCTTTGGTAACATGGATGTTATTTGATCATGCAATGACAGTATATGTAATGTTCCTACAACATCTGTTTAAGGGCTCTGAAAATCAGGTGTACCGGTGCATGGGATAGACTTCTGAATGCCATGTCACAGAGAATTAAGTATATAAGTTAGCTCTGTGAATGGGACTGAAGAACTTCTCCTGCAGGCACTCAAACCCAGCCGTCTGAAGCGTGGATTTCCATCTACCTCCTCACCTTGATAGTGTGATTGAAACATGGATAAGTGCAACAGGGAAGTGTGGAGAAAATGAAGGGGATGAAATAACAAAACTCTAGATTCTTTATTTGCATAATTCCCTGTTATTGCTGCTGAGCCAGAAGCAGTCCCTTTGGCTGAGATACTCAGTTCCAGAAACCCTCCTGTCTCCTCTATTGTTAAGCAACATGGAGCAGGACCAGCCTTCACTACCCTTACTCCCAGCTACTCATCAGACTGGAGTACTGTAGAGGAATGACAAGGAATAGGCAACCACTGAGAGAGGGAATACACTTCCCAATCCCTAAACCGTGTAGTCCCCACCCACCTGATGAGGTGGTCCGAGCTCCACCTTTCCAGAGTTCAGTGAGGATGGTGATGGTGGGCTTCCCATTCGGCACAAACTCAACACAGTGGCTTCAAAGTGAACGGGATTTTAGGATTTACCCCATGACAGTGGTCAGGCATATCCACCCCTCCACTTCCAGTTTTGATTTCCTGCAGTCTTTTCCCTGCCCTCCCTGCTCTGTGTTTCTCTATTCTTAAATACATTTCTTACGGTGTGATCCATGGGAACACAGCATTAGGGGCATTGACAGCCCTCCATTCTCATCAGGGTAAATCTGCTCCAGTAGCACAGCTTAAGTTGCCCCAAGTCAGGGAAAACAGGGAGCAGGCACTACAGGAAGAAGGGATTTTCTGCTTCTTAAACACAGCATGCTATAGAACACAATAGTTGTGTGGTTTCTGAAGCAGGTTCCTGTTATTGAATTTCCATAGCTTGTACAGCTCCAAGGGCTGTGGGTAATGCTCTGCTCACACCCATATTTTCCTAAAACGCCAGCCTGAAAAGCTTCATCATTTCCTTGAAAACGAGTGGGTGAGAGAAATTAGCCCCCACTGTGAATATCAGGTTTTGGGCAGCAGGCAATGCTTGCCTCAGCCTTGCCTGGGTAATGGTAACCAGAGACCCAGTGGAAGAAAGGGAGCTTGAAGCTGCTAATTCTCTTATACTCTCACCTACCCAGACCAAGATTGTGATTAATCACTTACACTCGGCATTTCATTTGTATTTAATAACACAGATTCTCTCGCCAGCCTACTCAAAGGCACAAAGCACACTGCTGGTAGCAGTGGGAACACAAAAAGTAAAATGACTTTGAAAAAAACCAACCAAGCAGAAGAAACACACCAGAAAAATAACAAATGGATATATTTGTGAGAGTTTAATAAGTTAAATGCAGGAACTTAACTTTGCAGTAGTGCAAGCCTGAAGCAAAACGGTTTATTTGGTATTTATAGATTTTTTTTTTTTTTGCAAAACAAGTTTCTATGAAACCATAGCAACTATGGTTAAAGTGAAGATGTGGAATGATGATGGAATCATTCACGAATGAAAAAACCCAAATAGTCGCTGGTCTGGGTTGGTGGAATGTAAGACTAACGCTAGATAGAGAAGTAATTTTAAAATGTTTTAGGTAATTTAATCACCCTGAACCCTGGGAAAGGTAGGCACTTAAAACAATTTTTTTTTGGTCAGAAAATTACATCCTTGATTTTTAAACAATCTGTCTGCTAACTTTCTGAGGGGGATGTTATGTGCTTAAATGTCCAATTTTATTACTCATATCTTACAAGAGAAGATACACAAGCAGATTTCACTGAGACACCAGGACAGTTGATTTCTAACAGAACCATACATATCTCAGCAAAAACAAGCATTTTTTCTGAAAGAACTTTCTATTGTATTCCCTCCTCCAAATGCATTTCAGAGAAGTCAATTCAGGAAAGCAGAATCAGTTACAACTTACCTTCAGAGCTGAGTAGATGACATCTGATTTTTCAGGGAAAACAACGTGCTCCGTTTGGGTGGTATAAGAGCTGTAGATTCAAGCAAGCAGGTAATTTTTTAGTGATTCAAAATCCTTTAAAAGAAATTTAAATGCTGGGATGACAAAAAAGGTACTTTGTGAGAACCTATCTGAGGCTGGATGCTCTTTCACAGAGTTTTGTAACTATCTGTCGCAGCTGAACAAGCTCCCCGCTCCTTTCCTTGGCCATCTGCCAACTTTTCTAATTTAAAGCAACTGTGAGCTTGCTGTAAAACTCTTGCTGGAAGGAGCTTGTTTTATGCCATGGAGCAAGGAGCAAGCCTGTGCCCCAGAATGATGTGGTGTGACAGAGTCCTACCAGGACTGGGGGCAGAGCCTCCCCGAGGTAAAGTTACATCATCTTTGGAAAGCATCATGGGCTAAGCTGTCTCCTTCTTGGTAAGAGCACAGGGAAGAGGAAAAAATCATGCTGCTTTTGGCATCTTGTTTCCTCAGCATGGGATTTGGGAGGAGCAGCATCTGCCTCAAAATGCAGGAAGAAGTGAGAGCCTCAAACACATAAAGTGCTCAGAGTTCCCAAAGGAACCTGGTCCTCACATTGGCCACAAGTCACCAGTCCTTGGTTTTGAGGCTTTGGGCACAGGTCCAGGGGCTTCCTCCAGGGCTTCCTCCACACTGTGATCCAGGGCGCCCCTGTCACAGGGTGGCTGGGACACCCAAGCTGAGGGTCATGGCCAAGCACAACCACAAACTCATTGATTTTGAAGAGGGTCAAACTTGGTGCTTTGGGTAGTTTCAAAACACATTCCTGGCAATGATCCTAACTTCTGAGACACTGTCAATAACAGAGGCAGAGACTTGAGTAATAGAGACGTGAATAATAGAGGCACAGTTTTCAAAGGCATGGCTCTGTTCTGCTTTGCTCAAATTAAGATAGTGAAGCACGTGTAATGTTGTTCCCATAGGAAGGCTGCCTGTGCCCACGTCTAATTCTCCTTTTTTGCAAGGAATTTATTTCAACCAGTTATGGTTGACACATGGTGTGCATTTATGAACTTACAGAAAAGGTCCCCTTTTGCTCTGCAGAGTAGCTATAAGCAAGCAAACAAATAGCCAAATTATAAAATATTGTGATTTGGGAAATTTCAGTCTCTGAGCTTCTCCATGGGTACCATAACAAACTTTTGTTTAAGACATGAGGCTCCTGAAAAGCCTACCCTAGGCTGTGCTCCAAATCTCCCAGCACCTTTGGAAATGCATCGAGCTGACCTGCTGATGTTAAGGCAACATGAGACTTATTGTGGTTGGTAGTAAGTGACTTTGCTTTTGTCAGACATATTTTATTGTAAAACTAATGAAAGTGAAGATGGAAATGTTAGGCTGAAATTTTCAAAGGTGTTTTATGTTCCTAAAATAGGAAATGAATCTTCTGTGCAAAAGCAAGTCACTGTTGGAATGCCACTTGTGACATAGCTAAGAAAGATCTTGTTTGTTTGAATGTTCTAATCTCCACAACACTGAAATATTAAGTGTTTCATATTTTAAATTGACAATTAAAAAACAGAGTCTTGTGCATTCAAAAATGTAGACAAAATACTGCCTAATTCTGGGATAAAGGGTTTAAGGAAAACCAAAACTTTTTTTCCTTTCTTCCAATGGAGTTTCATTCCAGTGCTAAATGGTAACAACCTGGATATAGAAAACTCTGTTACAGAATCATATGGTACTGAGAAAACTTCACTGTATGATTTTACAAGTCTCAGTTTCCCCCCAAAGTATTTCTATCTATTTTTACTTTGCTCTATGGATCTGCTGGTGAACTTAGTTACTGGTGAGCAACAGCGAAAGTAGAAATAATGTCCTATCATGTCACTTCAGTATTCCTGTTTTGTGCCTTAATTTTCACTTAGTGGCATTAAACATATCTTTTTAGGTACTGGCACCTCTGGAAACTTGCTCCTGCATCCTTGTGGGAATTAAACAGAAGTTTTAAAGATTAGCCAAAGATTACTGTCCTCGTTCCCTCAGTTGATCTCTTTCTGATCATGAGATGGTGCTTCCTCTTCCTGATGAGTCTTTCTGGGGGATGCAAGGAATGTTGCCCATCACATTGGGTAAAAACCTCCATGTTTTCTAACAGTTTTTGGAGAAGACTCGTGGTAATATGAACTTGGGATTTGCCACTGATTCATACCTAGCTCTGGGTTGGGAATCTTCCTCACTGACGTTTACTTATTGCCTCATAGGAATGTGACTAAAGCTAAATAGCCAGTGGTGAAGTAGTAAATAAGATTAATCACACAAATTTTATAGCAGCAATAATTAAAATCAAGTATTTCTTCTAAGATGTTAACATTTTATGCCCACTAAGACCACCTGAATACTTTTCTCTGGTCCACAACACCAAGTTAAAGAACCAGCTGGAATTTCCACTCTTAGGTTATATGGAAGGAGGCTTAAAGGGGAAGATGCAGTTAAAGCTTTGTCAGAAGGACAGGGATGTGAGGTCCAACATAGCAAAAGTCTTAAAAGGGAGAAGCTGAATCCATTTCAGTTTCTTACCAGACTTTCCAGACTGAAGGCAGGAGACCAGGGTAAAAGTGAAGGAGAAATTGCAAAGTGCTCTGCAAGCCCTGGAGGATTAAGTGTTTAACAGAAACACAGGTTCAATTATTTTGGAAGGAAGATTTTATTTTTAATGGTTGTTCACTGATGGCTGTGATAGGCTCATTTTTAATCCCTCTAAAGTTACAATTATAGGCAACTATTGCACATTTTAGCACTTCACCAGAACACTGATTTTCTCGCTTTTGGTTTTGTCTAGATGCAGCTGAGGTAGGATTGAGCTGCCTGCTGCAACAGCTGATCCAGGTACTGTAACCAGGAACAGGTACAACAGAACTGCCAACAGAGGGGTTGGGAAAAAAGGAATCATTCATCTTGGGGAAATTTCAAAGGGAAAGAAAATATGTCTTGGCTCACCTGTGAGTGCAAGTCTTCATACGGTTCTCCTCTGTGTGAGGACATTTTTTGCATAACAGATTGTTGCATCTTGAAGACAAAACTCACAAGTGTTTGTAAGAGTTGCATGAGATTGCATGTGCTCTAAGGACTATAGTTGTCACAGACTTGACAAATTGTGGTCCTTAATCCTCTCATGTGGCAAGCAGCTGATAATTTTTACTGATTACATTATTAAGTCCCTTCTCTGAACAAAACATTTTAAGATGCAGCAGGTTTTAATAAGCATAAATGATGTTTCCAACACAAATATCTGAATGGACAATCAAAAGAAAGCCTATAACTGTGAGCCACTAAGAAGTTATTTCGTTGGCAGGAAGGAATTATGATGTTGTGACATTAAAAAGAGAAGCATCCTTTGATGCTGGGATTTGGGATTTTCCTGTGCTATGGCTGAATGGATTCATGTCCATATAGTGTTCAGTTTGACTGCCAAGATGTGGGTGTAAAGTCTCAGGATTCATCTTTCCCCAATACTGAGAGAATGAGCAGGTATAATTGGCACGGTGCATTCTTGGAGGTCACAGAGCTACTAAACCCAGAAGCCTAATTTTCTCCCTCATACAGGAGACTGGCTTCATCCAGGTAAACAAAAATATGTCATTGTCCAGTGGCCCTAAATGAGAAGAATTCGTTGTTACATAGAAGTAAGATGTCAAAACACACGGAAGTTTTTGCTTAGTTTGAGGGGTAAGCATTGGGGGATTTTTTTATTGTTGTTGCTTGTTTCTTTCAGTTTGGTTTGAGTTTTTTTGCTCACTAGCTCCTGGCATTTACAGCTCATTGGAAGAGGAAGGGATGGGAGAGCTGCTTTTAGGTGGTACTGCTTTCATGATGAGTCCTGACCCATTTTAAGGGGTGTTGCTTTTGGATTGGTGAGAAGCTCAATCTGGCCTGGCAATGTGCCTCTGCAGCCCAGAACAGCGTGACCAGCAGGTCAAGGCAGGGGATTGTGTCCCTCTGTCTGGTCTGCTCTTGTGAAACCCCTCTCTGGAGCTCTGCATCCAACTCCGGGGCTCACAGTATAGGAAGGAGATGGACCTGCTGGAGTGAGTCCAGAGGAGGGCTGTAAAGCTGATCAGAGGGATGGAGCATCTTTACTATGAAGGCAGGCTGAGAGTGTTGAGGTTGTTCAGCCTGTAGAAGAGAGGAGTGCAGGGAAACCTTGTGGCACCTTCCAGTTCTTAAAGAGGCATACAAGAGAGCTGGGCAGGGACTTCATACAAGATATGTAGTGATAAGACAAGGGAGAATGGCTTTAAACTGACAGAGAGTAGGTTTAGATAAGAAATTAGGAAGAAATTCTTCACTGTGAGGGTGGTGAGGCCCTGGCAGAGGTTGCCCAGAGAAGTTGAGGATGCCCCATCCCTGGAGGTGTTCAAGACCAGGCTGGATAGAACTCTGAGCAACCTGGTCTACTAGGTGGCATCCCTGCCCATGGCAGGAGATTTGAATTAGATGATCTCTAAGGTCCCTCCCAAGCCAGACCATTCTGTAATTCTATTATTTCCAGTTGGTGCCTCCCTCTGGAGATGCCTATCCAGTGAATGGCTGAAGGGTGGGAACAGATCCATAGCAGCAGCTCATGTCCAGATGACTGTGTGGGTGCTGGGGCTGCACACCTCAGGGAGGCAGCTGCGTACTAATGGACTAACTACACATGCATTTTTTATCTATGTAGGATGCAAAGTGCAGTTCCAACAGGGCCTGTAATTTTAAAAAAACATATAATTTATTCTAAGTCTAAATTTGTTAGAAAACACAGTCCAAATCTCATTTACCCAGTGAGATTACCTACCTAAAGATACCTCTGCTCTGCATCTCCATTCAATCATTAGTCACCAATGTAAAGCTAGCATGCTGGGTTTAAATCTTATCTTCTTGGAACAGCTTGGAACAACTCTGGTATACTTACTGTTTTGAAATCAAATGTTGTTTGTGGCAAGCAGTACAGCACATTAAATTTCTCACCCTTCAGTGAGTCAGATCACACCAGTGTTAGGGCTTGGAGTCTTAATGGTGCAGAGCATTGCAGCTCCATTGCCTCCACTACACATTTGCAATTAAAATTGTAGTAGGAGTTTCACTTCACATGCCTACACCTCCACATGATGAGAGTTTTTCTACCCCTCCTCCCCTCCCCTTTGCCTTCAACCACATTTTTCCAGCAGGAGTCTTCAATACCAGAGTCCAGACTTGCAAAGGTGTTTTGACACCTCAGTCCATCACTGAAAGCCAGTGAGATTTATAAGGCTCCTGAAAGGAGTAGGGGCTATTGTGAGCTAACAGTACCTGCAAAAAGCAATGCTCTGTATAGATCTTCTAGTTAGTTTTCTGTCCGTTTGTCTGTTTTCCCAAAGCAGAGAGAATGGCCTTTGTATCAAATGCAGATTAAAGTATTTCTTCTCCCAAAGCTGGACACCTGTGTTTCTCAGAAAGTGCCAGGGTAATATCACTGGGCACAAGTTCTTCCTCAAAGTTACAACAAGGTCTACCTCCACATTACTTGACTGGGAATTCGGATCTCACATGAGCTGAGGTGAAGCTCCTTCACAAGATCAGAGATGTTTCACTGAATACCCAGAGTTTTATTTTTCCCGAATCCCCACAAATTGTTCATGATGGAAATAGAAATAAAATACACATCTGTCAGTTCATGTCCCTTTCAGAGCAGTATTATTGTCTTTATCTCATATGTGATTGTACAGATGTACCCTCCAGAGCCACCCTAGCTTCCTCTGCATGAGGTCTCCACTTATCACTCTCCTTTATTTTGGTAAATAAAGAGGGAATAAGCTGCCAGTTTATCTTCTACTCATGTTAGCTAGATGGAGTGAAAACATGCTTGGTATTCAAGATAGTGCAGCAATAATGGCTTGTATTTATTTCTCTCCTCCCAAGTGCAGTAGAGCAGCAACTGAAGATAAGCCTGAAAGTAACAGAAACACATTAAAAATTAGCACACATACTGATTTGGGAGGATTTGTCAACCAAATACTTCCACTGATCATTCTGAACAGTTTTCCCTTCCTAGGTGCACTGAGTTTGTCCAGGTGAGAAGGCAGGTTCTGCTGGCCCTGGGGTGCCAGCGGCTGGGCCCCTCTGCCATCACAGGGATTCTCATCCGTGCCCTGCTGGCACCAGTGGAGATCCCACAGCACTGCTGCTGCTGGCATGCTGAGGGCAGGAATCCCCCAGCACCACCCACCAAACATTAAATCTGAGGCATTAATTGCATCATTGCAATGCAGACCTGTTGGCGTTGGAGACCACAAAGACAGACCATGGCAGCACTCCTGTGCTCCTTCTGCTTGGCTGTGTGCATTGCCCAGGACTTACAGGTACATACAGAGGCCATCTTTCTACAAGCCTCTCATAAAACCCTTGTGAAGAAGAAAGCTGTAACTATACACAAAAGTTAACAACATTTCTCTGCTTGCACACATCAGTCTTAATTTACTGTAAATGTTGACACAGATCTATTCATCATTGCAAATGCAAACTATTTATTTTTGTTCTCTTCTATTTCAACAGGAAAGGACTTTTATCCTGTTTGGTACTCCACAGTGCATTGCATGGTGGTCTTCAAGTCCCAAAGAAAACATTACCATCTTGAACTACTTTCTAGTTTTCCTTATTTTGTTTGTTCTAAGAGAAAGTTATCTGATTCATTATGCTTGGGTTATCTGGAAGCAGTCTGCAGTGTGCTCGCTGAGTGCTTTGACCTTTTCATGTTCTGGAGTTGGTTGGTTTGGCCATCCATCTTCTCCACTTGTTGAAACCCTCACTTAGCAAAGAAAGGCCAACAGCCAAGTCTGTGTGAAAAATGTGGTGCAAAAGGAATCAATTAAGAACAGGACATATTTCATTGTATTTCCCATAGACATTGAAGATTATGTAAAATTCAGTTGCCTGAGGTGCCTGGGCTTCACAATTGCTGACAAATTATGATGATATTAAAATATTTTGATAAATCTTTTTTGGGGAAATAATAATCTTATGTGATCCCATCACCCCTGTACAAAGCAGTTAATATTCCTCTTTCTCACCATGATCTAACTTCTACTGTTGGTCTCTCCAGTTTCTTTCTAAATACCTTGCCAATTCCTTTAATTTAACACATCTAAATCCAAACTCCTTATTTTCCTTGTCTAATCTCCTCCTATCATTTTTTTCCCAGAAATATGAATAGAGGGAAAAAAAGATAGAGATAAACAAGCTGATACAGAGTTAGGAATTTTATCACAGCCATCAGGCAAGGTTCTCCAAAATATGCCCACTCCGTTGTGCCATGTCCATGTTCAGATTTGCCACATTTCCAGCTCTGAACTCCTAAACAAATGCAGGGGTCAGTGCTGTGTTTATTTTAACAGTAACATTGCTACTGCTAGGAATGGGTACCAAAGCAGCCCTAGAAGAACAAGTGGGAATGAAGATATGCCCTTTCCAACCAAGGACACTGAGGACAGGGCTAAAGAGCAAACAAATCTTGTATTCACTCTGTGACCCTTGGATCCACAACTTCTCCACTGCAGCATGACATAGAGGGGTAGAACATGTCCTTTGGGCACAGCCTGATGGTCAGGCACCCTCCTGAGCAGTAAGAGGTGTAGACTTGAACTCTCTCATGCTCAGGGTAGCTCTTGACCTGCAAATAAAACTCCCCTGGACAAATGCTATTTTAAAAAGGCACCAAGTCCATAGATGTGAAGGGATGTATTTATTCTAATCTTATTTTACAAGGAGAGAGTCCTTCAAAAGTAAAAGAAGTGCAGAGAACATCACAAACCTCTAAAAGATGAGGCTTATGGAAGTGTTTCAAACTCTATTGGCCTTGAGCATATGTGAAAAAACTCACTATAAAAGAAATTCGAACACCAAAAAAGTGAATTTTTAAGTGTACACGCAAAACAATTTATGCTGAAATGTTGGCAGACCTGTCCAGACAGAAATACAGCATTTGGATGAATCTCAGCACAGTTACCCAGTCTCAAAACTCATGATGAAGTTCTAGCAGTTAGTCACTAGAGAAAAAAAGAATTGGATAAGAAAAGGGTATATACATCCAAGAAGGACAGGAATTGTACTGAATTAATGAAATGTATAATTAGGAAGACAAAAGCATTAAAAAATACACAATTTCTTTATCTGCTGAGAGTGGTTTATATGAATGGCAAAACTGAAAGTCTCTTACCTGAAGAGGGACAGCTTTTCTACATAATTCAGAAAATGTCCTGCTTTCCAACCCACCCAATGTATCCCTTGATCAATGAATCTCCCAGGCAGAAAGGGCAGCTGCCAAGTGCAGTTCGGGGCTCATGCCTTGAGACAGACTTTAGAGCTATCTTCAGAACCCAGCAAATATCAGCCTTGCACATGAAGTACCATATGGTTCTCCCTGACTGCATGTACAGCTGGCTTGGGTTTGAAGGAAGCATTATCTGACACCTTCCTGCAAATGATGTGGGGGTTACTCCAGGATAAAATGGCAATTGCTCAAGAAAACTGAGCACTACATATGGATATGCATGTATATTCATTTCTGCTGCTCCTTCTCTGGCTGGCTGATAGACTTTCCTTCTGGCTGCTAAACTGCAATCAGAGGGTGGCATTTCTTTTTTTAAATGCTCTTTAATTTAATGGAAAGAGGATTCTTTTAATTTTTAATTGACACCTTCCCCCAAAGCTTAGACAAAACTAATGCAGAAAGATTGAAGCTTCATTAATTACAGATGGTCCCATTGTACAGCCGTGGAGCAGGATGCAGCCTGTGCTACCAGCAGATACTTAACTAAAAGGATTCTGCATTTAAAAAATCATTTATGCTCAGCCTCTTTGGAAAGTCTGGAAAGATCCATGCCATTAAGTTTCTGTTCATAAAACTTTATTGTCTACAGATACATTTCCAAGCTGGCTTTACGCATTTCCTGACCTATACAAGTTCTCTGACACTAATTTTAACAAAATATAGCTGGTAAGATTCTGTAATGAAACTTCTGATTCAGAACAAACAAATCACTACTGTCACAATTAGCTTGACTACTTAAACCTGCTGAGGAAGCATAACAGCAGTGACCAGAATGAGCAATTTGTCTTGAAAAGCTGGAACATTTATTTTTGGTTAGCAGAAAATTTTGTCTGTCATGCATTTAGAGATATAGCAGAAGGACCAGAAATTTAAATTAGCAACTTCAACAGGCACAGCTGAAGGTTTTAATGCTCATCCTAAATCCTCAAGGTGTGCTGCTGTGCTGGCGACTTACTGCTACCTTTGTGCAACTGAGTGTGGTTACTAAGAGAAGACTGGGGATCAGGTCATGATGGCCTGTGCACAATATGGTTTTCAAATAAACAAGCATTGGAGAACCAGCTATCACAGGGTACAATCCAAAATGCAAACTGACCTCATCTGGCAGTTCCCTGCTGCCAAAATAGGGTATCTGCCCCTCAGCTCCTTGTCCTGCTCAGCTGCAGGCTCCTGGTGCTGGTCCTCTCTCTTGCTGAACATCTTGCTGGGCAGATTCAGTCCATTAACCTGGCACTCCCAGCATGAGGTTAGATCTTTCACTTGCCTAGTTAACAAGCTGAAAGTGTCACTGGAGGACTCAGAGCGCATCAAAGGTGGTGAAAAGGGCTGTGAAAGAGCAGGGATGGAGGAACTCCCTGCAGCAGGATGCTCTAGGGAGGTGCCCACCCATGTCAGGCAGCATGTTAGACCTGGGTGTGTGAATATGTTGCCACCCCCTGGCATCACTACCTGTTTCTCTGCAGGCTGCCTAGCCCAGAGCAAATGATAGTGGCCTATGCTGGGTTGTACAAGATACTGCAGGTCATGTTTCAGTCCAGTTCAGGTCCAGTTTTCAGGAATGTGGCTGAAGGCAGGGATACTGCAACCACTCGCTGAGACAGGGAGTGCACAAACTTTCCAGGTAGTGGGGTTTGATTTAGGTTTGCAGGATATATTTAATTGAATTAAAGAAACAGAGACTAGAATCTACTAGTCTTCATTCTAGGTTTTTATTGGAGTGCCTCAAGCAGAAGATACTTCAATCTTCAGCTGCCTCCCATGGTTCTGTGGCTCAGCATCTTTCTCTGTGGGAGAGATGGAGGCTGCCCAGCCTGGCTGCTGGAGTGCTGAACTGGGAGAAAGGTCTTGGAAACTCTGCTTCTCCCTACCCCACTGCTCTCAGAGCAAAGCTTGGTGCTTGGGTAAAGCAAAGCATGGTGCAGATGGAGAGCAGGTGCTGAAGCAGCAGTGGGGAGCAACCCAAAACTGGCTGGTGGGGTGATGTGGTTTCAGCCAGGCCAAGGGAACAACAGTCCATAGGTGTGGTTAAATGGTGTTTATGGAAAAAGCAGTGGGAAGGGGAGGAGAGGAGTGCTAACAGTTTCCTTGCTGCTGCCAGGAGCAAGGGCCTCTGCAGCTTCACTGCCCAGGGATGGGACACTGCCAGAGGCTGGGTCCTCCCTGCTCCCTCCTTACCCAGCCCCCCAGCTCAGCCTTGATGCTTGGAAATGAAGGTACAAATATAATATGAAAAGCAGCAAGGAATTTGGAAAATCATGGAACATAGCAGAAGCTGGAGTGGTAACGAGCCCAGAAAGCTGCAAAGACCATCACAGCCATGCCTTGCTCCTAGCTAAGGCTGAGGGCTGTTTAACTACCTCACCCCAGCAAGGAGAAGAACATGCAGCATTAGATTAAAAAACTTGTCTGTGTTTGGACATGAAAGTCTAAGAGGAAAAATCCAGCCTTAAGTACCCTTATTTTTTTATCCTTGTGTGTCTATGTTTCCTAACCCATTGCTAATTCAGACCATCTATAGTGAATAAACAGATCAGTATTCTGGAATGTGTTTTTAATTACAGTCTTGTTTCTTTTTAATGACGAAAAATGAGGATATCCTTTCTGTGTCTCAGGTGACCTGTTTTCTATAGGGTTTTTATTTTAAAAGTTTCCAGATATCTTTCTTTTCTTGTTCCAAAATGTTCCCATTTTCCACCCCTTATATTTTCTGGACATCATTTTAACTCCACAGCAATTAATTGTGCTGTGAATATATTATCCTCACAGATATGGGAGAAACCTCTAATTTCCACAGTGCTGTTTTCCAAAGTTTCTTGAAGTTTCCTAAGTGACTCCAGCCAAACAACCCAGGAGTATTAGTGCTGCAAAGGAAAAGAATTACATCATTAGGAATTGCTAACAAATCAGGGACTCAATCTCTTTTTGCAGTAATGTGTCTTTGTGCCTCTCTGTAGCATTTTAAAGGGCTCATTAAGGGTTGCTCTGCTAGCACAGAAGTACCTGAGTGGGCTCACACGTAACAGGCTCATCTGTGAGGGACACAATTACTTTGGCTCCCAAATGGCCCCAAATGGAGAGAGAACGTCTGTGGCTTTAATGATCATTCTTTGATACCCTCTCTGCAACTAAAAGCCTGTACTTCCAGTGAGAATGGAAGATCTGAAAACTGGAATGACTCTTACAGGGTGTTTTTGCTATTTTAGCAGCCATTTTAAACAGCAACCTCCACCTGGATGGAATGTTACCCTGACCATGTCCAGCTGCTGGTGAAGCCAGCGAGGGGAATCCCTTTGGCATCAGGGGCACGTGAGCTGGGAGGGAGGGAGGGAGAAGGGAATCCCACTGTGCACAGGTATGCACTTCCCTGGACTTGCTGAGCCATCCAGAGCCAGCACCACAGCTCATGGCACCAAAGCCAGAGGCTGTTGTGCTAAGGGACATCCCCAGGTCCCCTCCTGATGACAGTGTCCAAGGAGTGCAGGGATAAACTAACTTTTAGATGGGTTGAGGTATCAGATGGGTTTGAACAGCACTTGAAATAAAGAGGTAAATTTTTTCCCATAACTTCTTGGTTAAAATTATTATTTTTTTCCCCTGCAGCATAACACAAGGCCTCAGTGCACCAAGGAACTCTATACAAAGGGAGCATGGCTTGACCTTTCCACCTGTATACCATCACATACACAAAGAGGTAACTCTCTTTCTAACCACTTCCCTCTATTTTCCACATAAGCTAAATCACTCTTTCCATCTCTGTGGTAGGATGTGTGTGTGTGTGGGTTTTACCCACAAACAAGGAATCTGCTATTTTAAAACATCCTTATTTGACACCTTTCAGTATGGGGTTAAAATGTCTAGATAGTAGTTTTGCTGCTCATGGATTGTTTTGATTTAGCTGCCGGTTGGGAGAAAAAATTGGCTAAGCTGCTTTCAAAGACTTCATTTGCTTTTCTTTTTTAAGCAAAAACAAAATTAAATGGAGGAAAGTGGAAGAGCTGCTTTGACTTTGAGAGAAATATTAATATTTTGAATACTGGTATTAAAAGGCAATGAAACAAAAAAAAAATGTGACTATCATGAAGCGTGGGAGACAACTCATTCTTCTGCTTTGGAATATTTGAATCTGTCCCTCCCTTCAGGAAAATATCCTGATATTCAGCTGTGAGAATATTCTTGGGTGGATCCTCTGAGTCTTGCTGACATAAATTCAGCTTAACAGACTAGGTAAAGAGAAGATTATTTTATCATTGAGAGGGTGAGGACACTCCCCAGTGAGGGCGGAGGCTCCAAATCCCAGTGTCTCTCACCATGATTCAAAGCAAAATCTCAGTATGAGTTCACAAATTCACATCTGCTGCTTCTAAATTATTTTATTTCAAGAGCAAGTTATTTGTTCCCCTTCCCCTCCTCAAATAAAAGGCATAGGAAATAGAATACTCCACTTAGTTGTACTCCAGAAAATCCATCTCTTTATTTGCTACTTTTAAACTTTTAGGAAAAGAGGAAAAAAAAAAAAAGGTGATGTAAAAGCGACATTTGCTATTGTCACAGTTGGAATCCATGGTGAGAAACGATCAAAACACTGCTCCCAAGTCCCTCATTGAGGGGAGTGTCTGCTGCTGAGCCATGGGGGAAAGCCCCCCTGCAGCAGATGTGCTGCATCAGGGAAGGGAAGGGAAGATCCGGGCCGCAGTGCTCGGGGCAGGGGAGTGCGAAGATGTGAAGATGTGGGCGATGCAGGGATGTGAGGAGGTGATAGCCTCCTTCCTGACACGGAAAACCCTCACAGCTCCACAGGCCCCCAGACACATCTGCCCTGTGTGCCCAAGGTCATCCAGTTCCCTCTGCAGCTTCAGTCCCCACAACAGCCACCCAACCAACTTTTCCTGCGAATGAATTAAATCCAGCCCCAATAGAAAACAAAACAACACAAAACAAAACAAAAACAAAGAAACAAACAAAACCGGCAGAAAACTGGCTGTGCTTGTTGCATCCCGCGCGTTGCCCCAGACGAGCAGGGTTTAGGAACGTGCCGGTGCTCGGTCCTTAAGGAAGGGGAGCTGCCCGAGCCAAGTGCGGGCACAGCCTCGGTCCCTGCGGTACCTGTGCGGTACCTGTGCGCTCCGTTCACTGCCCACACGCAGAGAAATCTTTACAAAGAATTGAAATGTAAAGTTCTCCCGCATTCCCATGCAGGGTGAGCAAGGCAAATCACAGGGAACATTTTTTTCTCTAAGACAAGCGGAAGGACCTTTCATGGCCGGAGGCGAGAGTTACCCACCCCAGAGACCCCAAGGTTCTCTCGTTTTCTGCCTCTTATTGCCCTCTGGTGGCACTTGTGAAAATGCCATCATGGTTGCTTGTCCCCGGGACCGCCGTTCAGTCCCCCATTGCTTCAGTTTTTTGTGTCCTTTCATAGTTTACCTCCAATGTGTTTCACGGCGTCGCCAGCTTGGGCAGCCTCACACTGGTGAAGCACAAAACGTAATTGCTCCGTTACCGAGCTCTTCTGAAAGCTTCTCCTTCCTGGGCGGGGATTTTGGTACTGATGTTTCACCCATCTGACCTGCTCGGGGTGGACACACATGCAAGGACACTGAATTGCATCAGGTCACAACATGCCCTTCTTGGTTTAACACATCCTTCAGGGCACCCTTTGAGCATCATATCCCGGTGGGCAGGCTTCAGTGTCCTCCCAATATTTCAATTACATGTTTCTGTCTAAAAAATGTTTGGGGTTTTTTTTCTGAAGCCAGGACAATAGTGAACTGTTTTTTCCAGGACATCAGTGAAAATGGATGGAGCTGATCTGCCCTAAAACAAGCTTAGCATTACAGTTTCTTGGCATAACTTTTGTGCAAGATTTGGAGACAGCTCCACCAAAAAAAGAGGCAAGCATCTTTTATTAAAGCATAGAGATCTTTCATATAAAATAAAAGAATGAACCCTTCTCACCTACAATTAATCTAATTTTGGAAAGCATCCACTTTTTTAGTAAACTTGACTGAATATGGGAAATACTCCACCAAAACCAGACTATCCACACAGCTGGTATGAGGGTTTGCTGTAGGAGGGAAGGATGCAGGGTGTCAGGATGAGGCTGCACCATGTGGGACAGCGATGGCTGGCTGTGGAAGAGGAGATTCAGAGCCTCCCAGTCCCATAGCCACTCCATGGCACACAGAGTATGAGCTCTTCTGCCTCCTGTTACAAAAGGTATCTTGGCTGTCAAATGTTTATCTCACCAGTTGTCCCCTGAGGCCACGTCTTGGCCAGCTGAACTCTGAGTGCAGCATTGCCTTTGCTCCCTGTGTGCATGGTATTGCCCCCACTGGAGAGGGTGCAGAGCTCCCAGCAAGTCATTTTGATTCTACAGCAGAGGGAACTTCAGTGCTAACTGCACTAAAGGTCAGGAAAAGCAGTGTAAAGCAGCTGGCATGGGGTCCTTTCTTTTCTGCAGCTGGCAGCCAAACTACCATGATGCACCAACACTATCTTCTGCTTTCATGGCTGAGTAGCAGACTTGGTCTGTAAATAACACAAGATAAGAGAGCATAAAAAGGATGATTTACACCTGGGTTTCCAGTCTGAACCACTGAACCCAGCTGTTTCCAAACTCAGAGAAGCTCTTTCACAGAGGTTTAAAAAGAATTGTTGCAGCCTCTGAATGAGAATTCAGAGCTAACAAGAAACAGACAAACAAACCAACAAACCTAAAAGAAAAGCAGAGCTCAGATCTGAACCCTGCATCATGCCAGGAGAGAAGTGAGATGAGCAAAGCCAAACTGCCATTTCAGAGTCTCCTGCTGTTGGCAATATCTTCTACACTTACAGGCCTCAGGGACTGCCCCAGGTCATAGTGAGAAAAATACATTAATGTGCCCTTCTGGTGGGAACCCCTCAGCCCCTGGGGCTGTGCGAAGGCAAAAGACGGGACCGGGGAACTCACAAATGCCTGCAAGGATCAAGAGGCATCTGCTGGGCTGGGAGAAGGAAGCAAGTCAAAGTTGCAGAGGAAGGAAAAGAGACATTTTAAAGGGATTTAATGCACAGGGAAGGCAGCAGAGCTAAACCCAGGCAGGAAGGCAGCAGAGCTAAACGCAGGCACTGAATCTTCTGATGAAGTAAGAAACAGGAAAGTACATCCATCCATAGTCCTTAACATTGCAAACTAGTCTGGTAAATGAGTTCCTCATTATGGAAATGGATATGACAACAGAATGACTAAGAAAAAAAAAAGATAAAGAACTGGTCTTAGCAGCACTGCTGAAGTGGCTGAAGGATGGTTCTGAGCGTGCCCTTGGATGCTCAGGCACTGGCTGGCCACATCACAGTGCCTTGCATGCAGGTAAAAGGACAAGAACTTTATCATTTGGGCATCTGCCTGGGGATTTGATTGTGCTTTTTATCTGATGAACCACAGGGCCAAGTTTGAAATGTGGAACTGGGAAATACAGCATCATCTAGAAGATGCCTTTTTTAAAAAAACAAGGTAAGAAGAAAGAGTCTTTGGGTTGGTTTTTTTTTTGTTTGTTTGTTTGTTTTTGTTTTGCTTTGTTTTTCCAAAGCCCTTGCACTCAAAGGAATACATTCACCTCTCATTTTGTTAGCATCTCCATTTATTTTTTTGAGATCTGTGATGCTAATCTCCCATGGTATTTGCAATAGCAGCTGCATGGCACGCATCTGTCCTGCTGCTGAAAGCTAAGATGTAATTTGTTTCCCTCCAAGAATGCTCTTAATGTTTCACGTTTATTTTTAAATGTTTCACTTTGAGCTTTTGAATGTTTCACTATTTATTTTTGGATATACAGTTTTGGGAATCCAGTACCTGTTCAATCACCTGCCAGCACCTGAAAAATCTCTTGAGTGGGATCAAATACACATTTTACTTCAGCAATATCAAGCTCCCAGAACTCTGTTGCAGTTTCTTTTACAAAAATTTGAATTAATAACATAATACAGAAAATTCAATAATCAGCTTAGTTTTGGAAGTGGAATTTCAGGTTGCTATTATAGCTAATTACTGAAAAAAACCCCAACAATTTGACCTCAAGATACATAATTTAAAAAATCAAATCTCTAAATGCAGAACAAGAATGTTATCTGCCTTTTGGGATGAAAGCAGTAAGATGGAAGAAACAGTATGGTTATCAGTTTACTGCCCATTTGCAAAAACCATTTGAAATGCCATTTTAAAACTACAAAATGCTATTGTTGTGAAGCTGAGAAGCACTTTTCTCGCAGTATAAATGGGGTCAAAGAGGTGCTGCTGAGGTTATTTCCTTATAGACCTAGCTCATGGGCAGGTACAGGGAGTGGGGGCACAAAGGCTTGGGAAGGGAAGCTGGGATTGGGCTGCAGAGGAAGGAGACAGGAAATGGACACAGAAAAGATTTGTTTTTACTGGTGTGCAGGATTAAAGCAGCCATATGCAGGCTGGGGAGTTGGGTGCTGATGCACCCACCACAGTACCCAAATACTTAACAGCCATTAATCTATTCCTCAGGACATCTCCTGTGGGAGCACATTGCTGCTATCCTTATTTTACAAATGAGCAACAGAGGGAAGAAGTTTCACCTGCGGGGTCAATCTGCTCCCCATCACTCCCACCGTGGCCACTTCAGTGTTGGTCTGATGGGGAAGACTGGTGTGGTATCCTACCACCCCTGGAAAGAGGACAGGGAAGTAAGGGGGGCTGAGCACAAGATCTGATGGGCACAGCAGTCATCTAACAGCCTGGAGCATCCAGAAAACAGTTTGCAATAGCTGGACTACAGCTCTTCTTAGGGTTGAGCCACCCTGAACTGCTGGGAGATCTGTAGGATCACCAGGTGGGTGACATGAGTCTCACAGCTCTCAGCCTGAGCTGTGATTATGCTATGGTATGAGATTTATACCAGTTTCTTCCTTTCTTTGTTTTGGTCTGTTGATGAGGTTTTCTGAAGCTCCACAATAGTGGATCTATTGTACGATATTTGTCTGAGACAACGGTGAAAAATGTAGCATTTGTGAGCATACAACTATCTTAGCATTTAGTTTAAAATAGTGATGGAATTAATTAGCACATGTAAGAGCCATTCAGTTAAAACACATAAAGAAGCACACTCTAAACACATCCTCTGCAGATCCTAGAAGGATCTTTTATTAATATAGTGAAAGCAGTGTTCCAATATCTTTAATTTTTGCAAATGACAGGCTATTTTATGTTCAAAATAAATAAATCAAAACCAGAGAAGTGTTGCGCAGAGGTGAAAGCTCAGGTTTTACAGCAACAGCCTGAGGCGTGTGGCATGATTGCAGACACCCTGCATCTGCAGAGCTAAACACAGCTCAGAGCTGCAGAAAATTTAAGGATGTTGTTTTTATTTTGAATCATTGTTTTGTTTAGCCTTTGAAGTGAATGTTACTGCAGAAAAAGGCAGGTATTTGTCAAAAGAGGTGTCTGATTTTCAGCAGTAGTTGTGCAGACCTGCGCTGAGCATTTCATTTTTGTATTGAGGGTTTCTAGTAACTGCTTTGGTAGGACATGCCTGGAATATATGATCAAATTGTTAGCAGACCCAATTTAAAAGTGGTTTGCGTCATTCTTTTGTCTCTCTCACTCATCTGGTCATTTGGAAAGCTTTCATTTGCACATTTACAAGTAGTTTAAGGGTTTTTTTCCTTGTCTATGATCTCCCCAAACTAGATCTGATTATTGCTACTTACATTTGATTTAGGCTATGGTTATAACAAGAGCACTTCCAAACATGCAAAATTCATGAATTCAGCTATTTCCAACCCCAAATGATAAAATGTTAAATACAATATATGTGAGAGTCTTCATTTTCTTCTAGCTTTTGAATCTTTCAGATGAACTCAGCCCATATTTTCAAGCTGTTCTGCATAGCCAAGAGTGCTAAAGGCTTTCTATCCTCCAGCCTAGTTTGTTCTCAGTTTTTCAAGCACAAATGCACACAGTAAAGAATAGGCCACTCAAAAAGTTGCTAAAAATCTTTGTGAACTGTCTGCAATCTCCAAGTAGTGCAGGAAAATAACACTATAAAAACTGTTACTAAATAACAGCAGATTAGAAGCTGTGTAAAAATATTCACATCCCAAAGCCAAACACAGTAAACTCACTGTTTGGGCAGAGAAATTTTTTGGCACCGTTACTGAAAAGCAGCTTTGCTACACCAAAAAAAGAAAGAGAGAAAAAGGAAACTAATTTCCCTATTGGATTCTTTCCTGCTTGTCGGAAAATTATATGAGGATGTGCTTTGCAGGTGTAGCAGCTAAAGCTTTGGTAAATTAAACAAACTGTTGGGTTAAAGCAAATTCATTCTGCAAAAACAGGAACTGCAGTGGTTTCTGTTTCTGCCTCACAAACCCAAAATGGGAGCACAAAAAATATTGTCTCAGAAACCCAAAATGGGAGTACAATGTGTTCTCACATGAAAGCTTGGAAATGCTGCATCCCTCTGGAAGATGTGAGTGCAGTGTTAGGCTAGAGTATGGCATACGGATGGGGACACACACACACACACACATGAAATACCCCGATTTATTTTTTTTCTGCTCCAAGCTGGCTTTTAATTCAAACATAATTTATGGGGACTGAAGATAAGCTTTAAAACTGACAGGCTGTTGAATCCTGAGACATTTCCACCCACTCTGTTTCCACTGCATAAATCAAAGCCTGCCTTTGTTCGGCAGAGGTATTGTAGCAATGTCTATGAGTTCAGAGCAGTGATTGAGTTATCTTTGAGGTAACTGCCCTGCAAAAAAATAAAGAGTAAAATCCTCTGGCATGGAAAGTTCATGTGCCATGTGCCTGGTTCAACAGGGACCATGCAGAGTGGCAGGCATGACTGAAGCCCCCATCACACCAAAACAAAACTGGCCTATCTGCAGCTCTAGAGCTAGGGAAGGATCAGGCAACAAACAGCACACTCACCAGCAAGTTGTAGTGGCTATGCATAATCTGTAGATAAAAAAGTCTATGGTAAAAATGTGGATATCCATGTACAGCACAGAACAGCACTAAAATGAGGGCTCTGCAAAATATGGAGCAAGACTGTTGGCTTCTAACTGCCTGGTTGGACAGCTGGCACTTCTCTGGGAGCACTGCAGCAGCATCAAGGTTTTGTTGGACAGGCAAAGACACACAGCTATGATGGGGGCCTCTTCCTCCTTTTCTTCCTGAACAGAAGAAGCTGTCAGGGAAACATACAAACATGTTTGAGAGAGAAAAGGGGGCAAGCAGTAAGGAAGGTCAACACTGCTGCAGGGCCAAGGACTGGGCTTAGTGCGGCAAGAGGGTCATGGCAGGGAGAGTGACTGAGACTGTCTGCACTGCAAGGGATACAGTGGCTCTGCAGGGCCCCTCCTGCCACTCTGGAGGCAGCTTTATCTAGGGATAAACCAGATCTCTGAGGGAGGGCAAGTAATCCAATAACTGTGAGATTAATTACATGATGAACTACGACAGTTATTATGTTTGTAGTATATGTACTTCCATTATAGCTAAATTAATTGAGGTAGCTGTATGATATGAGCAGGGGTCTCAGGAATTAACCTAATCATTCAGATGTGACCTCTCTCTCTAATGCTCAGAAATTAGCAATACATCATTTGTTCTGCTAAGATCTGTGGTATCTTAATCTCTGTCAGTGCTTACAAAAGCAATTGTAATTGTGCAAAATAAGCAAAAGGGATGGATAACGCTATTCAGACCAGAACTGTGGTGGCATCACTTGACTCTCAGCAGATTTTGGTTTAAAGAGCTGAAAGGTTCTTCTCCTTTTTTCTTTCCTCTTTTCTATAACTCATCAGCTTCTCAGGGTTGCCAGCACAACTGCATGTATGAGCTATTTCTCAAAATGGCATGCATTAGAAAAGCTCATGGTGTGATTTTTGTGGTGTCCTGTGCAGGGCCCAGAGTTGGACTCAATCCTGATGTGCTCCTTCCTACTCAACACATTCTGTGAACCTATGATTTTAGTGCTAAAAGTCACCCAGCCACATCCTCTTGTTGGGAGGTTTGAGGACGATGAGTCACCTGCAGCTGGCCTTGTCTCCAGCCCGGGTACCATCCCTCGCCTTTGGGAGCCCCAGGTGCTCCTTGGCTGCCCTGCATGGTGCAGGGCCCAGCACAGGTCCCTGGGAAGCAGTGCTGCTGGGACCAACCTGTGTCTCCGGGAGTATGCACGGCTCGTGCAGACACAGCCATGGGCCTGGGAGGTGGCTGGGTAGCAAACCCATGTTAGTCTGGGCTGGGGACATCATCTGGTGGACAGGGAGGATCAGGAGTTCTAGAATCACAGCAACACACCAAATCGCATTTGCTCTCCAGGGAAACCAGTGCTGTCAAAAACTGAGATTTCCCAAATAGTCTGCTCACTAGCAGGGCTCTTGCAGCCATGACTGATGAATGGGTGGTGTTCAGCTGTCTCAGAAGAGTGTGCGGAGGAAGAGTCATTACAGGGTGAACATCAGGTGTAAAGTTACATGTGTGTGCGTGTGTGTGCATGCAGGTGGAGGTGGGCACCACCCATTCTCCAGCACAGCTCAGTGAAAGCTCTCGGTGTGGGACACTTCCCTGTACAAACCTCTTCATAGAGGTGTGGGTTTGGTGAAGTGCCAGTGCTGATGCAAAAAGGAGAGGCTGAAATATTGAGAATCCTGAGGAATGCTACTGTCCTGTCCAGGAATGGAGATGCACCCAACCTATGGCAGCAAATCAAAAGAAATCTGCTTTTCTATGCACTGGAATTTTCCTGAGCTAGAGATCTCAGTTGGTTTTATAACCAGGCAGATATCGGTAACCTACATCTCACTAAAGAAAGGATTTATTTTCTCTTTTAAAAGGTTCTCTATATTTTTATCCAGGGGCTGAAGTAGGCAGAATGAAAACACTGAAAACAGCTAGGGAGAAAAATGGCAATTCTGGAAAAATGCTACAAGAGCTTTTCTCAGTGCAAGCCTGCTTTTTCCCCCTGCCCTTTTGCTTCTGCACCCGATTGCCTGACTGTGTCTCTCTTCAGTGTATTTCAGAAATAAAAGCTGTCACAATATTTCCTCTCCATGTGCCACTGTGTGTTAGGCTTCAGCTGCTGACAGGTGTATGCAGTACCAGCTCCATCAGATTCACACAAACATGAAAACTTTAAAATGGCTCCCTGGGCCCCAGGCCGTGCTGAGTCCCTGGGGACAGGTGTCTTTTCAAAGGTTCACTTTTAAAAAGAGAGACCGATCCTGGTGGTGATATACTGATCAGTGATGTTTTTAGGAACCAGACAGGGAATGCTGCCTGAAACAGGCATCTGCAGGGCAGGGAAAGGGGCTGAAGCTCCTCTTCCAAAAACTGTGTCAAATCACAGGTATCTTAGCTAAACTTTATTTTCAAATACTTTAATCCCTTTCTTGGAGGCAAAGTCAAATCTTCCCTCCATGGCTTTGATCTCAGCTGCTTTTCTGGAGTGTTGGCTGCGAAACATGAGCAAAGGTGGGGGGAGATACTGTCCCTGGACTGGGGAGCTGGAGCAGTCTGTGTTTTCTCCTAGTCGTGTGTGCTGCAGCCCTACAATGCATTTTCTGCTTTCTGTGTATCCATCAAATCTTTTTACTCTTGCATGAAAAGCAATGTTAGAAAGAATGTTTCCTTTTGGTTTGCATGAACCCACAGAATTTTGGCTGTTTTGCTGGCAATTGGTTGTATGTCTATCTGCTGGTACCACAATCTATCCATCTTGACCGATTTAATTTTCTGTTTTAATATTTTCTGTGGCTTTGATTGCACTTGAGGATTTTCTAAGTAACAAATTATAGTTAAAGGTTGAAATGCTTACTGAAAGGACTGTAATTCTACCTGATACATCATTCCTGCCACAGAGGAGTTGCAGCAGAGAGTGTCATAGATGTTGATGGCCAACACTGGGATGGACCCAGCTCCTATCACAGGATGGGAGACTTTGTGCTTGGTTTCAGCAAACCTCATCTGGCCTGATGCTCTTCTGCTTTTAGCATGCAGGGCACTAGCAAAATACATGTAGGGCCTTTCCTGACAATGCCGTTTGTTCTGCAGGACTGAAGACGCTGTAACACAAGGGCAGCCAGCGGGGCAGGGCGGGACGGGGCTCTCTGTCCACCAGGAGATGGCAGTGCAAATACTGAGTCTGGGGCGTTTTCCCCTTTATTTCTCTTTTACAGTCTCCTGAAAGGAAATGGGTCTTTTGAGGACAACAGAGCTGTAACACTTTCATTTCTGGTGTGGTTTCTTTTTTCTTTTCTTTTTTTTTTTTTTTTCCCTTCCCCATTCCTTGCATTTACAGCCTTCCCACATCTCCCTGTGCAGCACAAAGTCCCCCACACCCACCAGCCACCTTCCCAGTCCCAGTGGCTCAGCCCTACAGACAGGAACAAAGCAGTGTCACAGACGAAGAGCACTAATACTGGAGGATGAAAAAGAAGAAGGCGTGACCTGTTTTGAACCTGGCAGGCTGCTGTGCACCCAGTGCACAGCCTTGATCCCAGTGGTTTTGTGCCCGTGCTTTCTTTAAAGAAAATATGCCCTTGTAGGAAAATTGAATTGACATTTAGCTTCTAGATTTCATCCCTGATGTTCTCAGCTGGACAGAGGATGGCAGGAGACACAATTCCTTGCCTGTGTCAAGCCTGTGTGCCTTTGGGCCATATAACTTGCAGCACTCAAGTCTCCTGCTAAGGACTCTTGATATTTTCTGCTGCAATGTCTTCCATCAGAGGGCTTCCAAAAAGGGTACATTAACATAGGAAGTCCCATAGATTTTCGGAGGACAGAATGAGACAATAGCTCAGAAAGGGACAGTTCTTTGCACCTGCCCTGCCAGCAATGCTCCTGTAGCACAGTCCTTGTGTTCTCCCTTCCCTCACCATTTTGGAGCAGACCCTCAGGAGTTTTGTGCCTTCTGCACTTGGTGATGAAAGGCAGACAGGACTGTTCTATGAATTGCAAATAGATTCAAATGCCACAGCAGAAAAAGTGGACTTTTTTTGGAGATAGTACCATAAATAAAGAGACTCCAAGTCCCTGTTTCACATAATGCTCCAAGAATTTTCTCCTGAACCTGAAATGCCCCAGTTTTTCATTTCTCCTATCAAAACATTTTTCTAAATAATTACAGAATGTTAAAAATGGATTGCTGTACCCAGGGGAATTTGCTCTTTGTTTGCCAGGAACAAATAGGCCAAGAGAATGTGCGCTCAGCATCATGAGGGGTGTTTGAAGGAAAGAGCAAAGTCAAAAGCCTGTAGACATCACCAGAGATGCTTTTTTTTCAGAGTGAATTTTTATTGCACATTGCCAGGGTTTCAGGAGACACTCCTGCTCAGTGTGCTCTTAGGGGCTGGGAGAAAAGGAAAAATCTCCTCATCTGAGAGTGATGCACATGCTGCTGTTGACACAGAGGAATTTTTATTATTCTTTCTGGAAGTGACCTCTTTAAAATTATGTTTTTGCTTCTTAAGATGCCATTCCAAACAAGCACTGGGTTTTGATTACAGCAGTCACATTCACAACTGTTTGCACTTCAATGGCTTACTGTGCCTCCTGTGATAATCCCTGAGCCCTAAGCAAACACAGACCTGGAAATGTTCAAAGCATCCTGCTGCCATCAGTATCTCTGCAAATTGTTTTTCACTTTTAGAGATTCCTTCTTGCATTATGTGTGCCTGAACAATCTGTTTCCTACTGCAATGTGATGCCAGGTGGTAGGAAGATGAAAGATGGACTAAGCACACCTACTTTCCCCTAGGAAAAAGGAAAAACTGGCTTAAACCCACACTCCCTAGGAGACGTTCAACACATGCTGATTTTTCTGTGGCTTTGCCAGGCTGAACCTCCTCAGCCACATGCATGGGTAGGGCTTGCTGAGGCTGGGAACTGGTTGGGGGCTCTACAAGAAGTAAGGCCATGCAGTAGTTGTTCAGCAAGTCTTAAAAGAAACGTGAAATATTTAAACAATATAGAAAGGAACAGATCCCTCTGAGGGGAATTTTGCTGAATTTGTTTGCTTCCCAGCTCGACTGCGGTCATGTCCCAAGCAGCAAAGAGTGCATGGCTGTAAGACAATACCACAAACTTCATGTCAATGCCACTTTGCACAGTCCTCTTATTTCTCCTGCTTCCTAGGCCAAAGCTCAAATGTTTGTGCTCCTTACACTGAGAAACAAGAGATATTTCAATCATACAATCATAGAATTGTCTAGATTGGATAAGACCTGTAAGATCATTGAGACTGGTCGGGTAAGTGACTGCTGCCTATGGACTCCAAAGCAGCTCGTGGTATGAAAAAAGCCAAGTCAAACCCACCTGTGTACGTTGCATCCTCAGAAAAGAGCAAGGCAGGTCTGTCCCATCCTCCAGCCTTCCACCCTCTGTGTGAATTTCTTTTATAAATTATTACTGGATGTCTTATATTCAGGTTAAGGGGCTTCTGAAATATCTGTGCACACATTAATCTGTATCTAGTATGTGTGTGTACACATACAGGGACTCCAGGGACAAGTGCTTTCCACCATTTCTATCAACCATCTCCCTTCTAGTCTCTCTGGTTGTTTGTTACTTTCACTTGCTGTTTCTTGTCTTAAATTAAACTGTAAGCCTGTCCTCATAGGGATGTCTTTTATTGTGGGTTGTGGGAAGGGGTTTTGCAGAGAAACTGGAGCAGCAGATAGAGCTCTCCAGGCACTACTGAAATAATAATGAAGTAGTTTCACCAAGGTTGGACCACAGAGCATTGTCGGCTGCATCTGAATTCTGCTTGTCCCTGAAAATTGCTTAGGTAATAAGATAGCTGCTTTAAAATTGCTAGGGGTATCCCACAGGATTCTGCTTTGACTCTGATTTCCATTTGCAGCACATGTTCTGCCATTTGGCCAGCACCATCCGCCTGTGTGAGCTAATTTAAGGTTGCTAAACAGATGACACAGAACATACATCTTTTATATTTGATCTCTGCACTGGTGAGTTATCTGACTGATGGTTAATCTCAAATTGTAATAGGATTTGCCTACACTTCTTGAGAGTGAGATATTGGTCTTCTTTAAACAGCATCTTGGGGGAAGCATGCCTGGGGGAAAGGTGGGAGTGTTAATTTGCGCTTTTTTGGCTTCTTGTTTTCGTAGATTGGATCCGGTGCTGTGTGCCTCTGTGAGGGTCATCAGCCCAAGGAACTCATCTGTCAGAGGGGACAGCATCTGCCAGCTCCAGGGTCTTCCCTGCACACCAGCAGGGTGAGGAACTGGCCACCTGCAACTGGTGTGGGGCTGGTTGGGCTCAGCCCCTGTCTGGGTTGGTGGGTGCTCTGCACCTCTGCTGAGCACAGGGCTGAGCCCAATGGCTAGCCAGCTCTGTGCTTCACTTTCTGTCTTCCTTTGTATATATCACAGTGTTGACTTGGTGACTGTGTTTATTTTGGGGGCCTTTTTTGTGCCTGTACCCACTTCATCAAGGACCATGCTCAGAAAGCCAGCTATTGGGAATTGCTATGTTCTCCTCTCAGGGCAAGCCCCCATTCCTAACACAATGTGCCCTCTCTGTGCCCCAGTCTGCCAGCTCTATTCTGCTGTGTTTTCTCCCCTTAGTCCCTTCATGTCTGCTCAGCCTCTCTCAGAGGTACAGCAGAAACAGCCCAGGGAGCACACTCTGCAAGGAGCACACTCAGAGCATCTCACCTTTACCTGCTCTAAGGTAGGGAAAGGTGTCTGCCAGCCCCCCAGAAGAAGAAAGGCTTCTGGAGCAGGCCAGTGGCACAGTTTGGTCCTGGCAGAGTGGGCAAAGAAGGGAGCTGGCAAAACCGGGGTGTGCCTCCTGGGCTCCTCCAAGCATGCCCAGGGGGCAGACAATTGCACTACAAGACCACAGAGACCATGAAAACTCAATGCTTCTGATTGTGTCACAATTCGTATTGACTGTTGCTATGGTCACATAGTCTTTGACTGACATCTGCAAGTGAAGGACAACTAAAAGAAGCCATGAACATGGATGTCCCCAATAAAAAATCTTGCTCTCACAGACAAAATCTTCTACACATCCTGCAGCAACAGCAAAGTTCACAGACAGTACTGGATAATACCCTGGAATGATGCTGTCTGTTCTAGGTGAGGTGGGTTTGAGGTAGGTGTTAACTGCAAGTTTAAAAGCTTTGTCCAAGTTTTTAACAGTGTAATCCTATGCCAGCATGAAATTTGAGATCTGTTGTTTATTTCTGGTGCAGGTCGGCAAGTAACTTCTGATGTGGTGGATAAGACCCAGACAGTGCCAGTAACAGGCACAGTGAGGTCTGTGTCCCTCCCACCTCTCCTGAGCTGCTCCCTGCTTTGGTCAAAGGCCAAGGTGCCAGGCGTGGTGGGGTTCTTGTCCTGACTCCTCATGTGGCACTTCCCGGGGGCTGGATGCCTGTTGTACATTAACTAACCTGTACTATGGAAGAAAGGTCGTGTGTGCAACCTGGAGAAAAAACAAAACACCAAAAAAATCACTGAGTCATCTGTGCTAAGTGTTTCAGACCTGAGCTGACCCAATTTTCTGTGGAATTATGTTTCTGCACAGGGCAGGGTCACCCTGTGGGGTGCAATGCTGGTACAAACAATGTCGTTGTGCTACACACGAGATTTATTAGCAAGATCCACGTTACAAGGCCTTGATTTGTCTGTCATTTGATCCTTTCTAAATATGCTGTCAAGGCTGTTGATCGCAAAATGATCTCTGTATGATTTGGGTTTGCTTTGGTGTAGCATGACATTCAGGATTGCTTTACAGGCAACTGTGCAGAGCAGGAAAATCTATGTGAAATGCTTCCTACTGGAGTCACCATCTGGCCAATATTCATCTTGTTTAGCGAAATACCAAGATATCCATAGAACGCAGGTGTTAATGCAGATCATAAGGCACAAGTGACCGCAGTAATAAACCAACATGCAATGAAATGTAATTAAGGCACCTGGTGCTTGGGTTTGAAAAGAATTTCAGTGCCTTTTTATTTTCCCTGAACACTGATGTGCATTTTAATAGTTGGAACTTCAATCATCACTTCTCAACCAACCCTTTAATCATATTAATTCTCTTAAAAAGTGAACCATAATTTTTTTTAGTAAATAATATTTCATAATTCAATCAGGAGAGGAAATGTGGAAACACACATGGAACTGTATGCTGCTTAACATTTTTGTGGCATGAAAAAATTATTCTCCTGTTTCTGTCAGTCTGGTTCTGCTGCTGGCAAAGGTTTGTTTACAGTCATGGAACCCTTGTTGATATGTTCCAAATGCTTTTGAACCAGCTTGAACAAGTGAAAAGATCCCAGGGAAGAAAATAAATGATTAAGGTTCCTACCACTGGATTTCACAGTGTGTTTTTTATCTCACCTCTGACCTGCATCACTAATTAATGCATTTTTGTAAGGTTAAAAACCCCCAGGATGACATTTGTTCCAAGCAGACCAAAAAACTCAGCCCCACACTGAAAATGTAGATTATGTGTGTGTGATCCAGAAAATCACATTATTTTCAAATGTCCTTTCAGAGCAGAGATCAGACCCAATCTCATCAGTCAGCTGGCAAACCCCAAGCAGAAAGGGCATTTGTGGAGAAAGGGAGAGGTCAAAAAGTCAAAGACAGAGGTCTTGAGCAATTTTTATTTTTTGCATGGATATTTCTCAAGGGTGATCTGAAGGTTGTGAGGAACATAAATCTGTGGGTATACTTGTACACTGACAGAGAGGGATGGTCACACCAAGTGACTTCTCAATCTGGTGCTATTTAATCGGGACTCAGAGCTTGCCACCTCCCCAGAGAGATGTCTGCTGCTGACACTGGCATTGCTCAATCCCTCTCCCCAGACTTGACACAAGTGCAGATCACACTGTGTTCTGTCACCAGTGGTCAGTGCTAAGCCACAGGGAATGTACTGCTGACGAGCTGGGGCCATGGGCAAGGCTCAGCCACCACTGGTGGGTGATGGTGAGGGGTTACTCCCCTCACAGAGGGGTTACTCCACCACCTTTATGGATGCTGGCTACACTTCACCTTCAGCATTGGACCATCTCTGTAAAGCAGACTTTGGCTCCCAGTCAGCAAGGACAGGCTGCTGAGGGTCACTGCCAAGTGACACGACACCCTGTTATCACACAGCTGAGGGTACATCCAGAACCTCTGCAGTGTCCCCATCTTCCACAAGACAAAGGAAACTGGGAGAAGGATGGTCCATGTTGCTGCGTGCTGCTTAATTTTACTGTATTCAGACACAGACAAAGAAATTAAGGAAAGCCTGCTGACCCCAGCTTCTCTTACTGTGTCCCTTTAAAGTTGCTTTCTTGGCAAGCCCTGGGAGAAGGACACAGGCAGGGCTGGGGTGGGAGTGTGAGGAGCGACAATGAGTGTGAGTGTTCACCTGGCTGGGCAGAGCTGCAGAAGGGCTGATGGGGATCTTCCCTGCCATCCTCGCCTGTTGCAGCATCTCTGCAATCCCTTCAATGACCTGGCTCAAATTTAGGAAACAAACTACTTAGGGCTGTCCTTGATGCTTCCTGACCTTTTTTTACAGCCGTCATAGCCTACTAACTATTCTCCTTGAGCACCTGACTTTACATTTAAGTTAGTAATGTCATAATCGAGTGCCAGCAGCAGACAAACTCTTGCTGACAGAACAGGGCACTGCAGGCAGTGCTAACCAGCACTCATAAGGACTAGGACAAAATCACCAATCTATTGTTTCACTTCTTGACTACATCAGCTTTTGAGCTCAGGACTGCAGAGGTGAAAGGTTAATGTATTAAGCTGTCTGCTCTTCAATTAATCCCTAAATCCTGGGCAGATTTACAAACTCCTGGAAGATTTTAAATCTCACCTGATTTATGAGATGCCTTTTCTAAGTTCAGATTGCCTTTACAGACGGTCACCATACAGGGCCATAAGGATAATTACTACACAGATTTATTATCAGGATGGAAATTTTAATTTCCAAAATAATGCACACCTGTCTATCCTGACACTGGCAAAGCTGAGCATCGGAAGTGTTAAACCTTCCCGTTCCTTTATTTTCTTCATGCCTCATTGAAGAAACTACTTGTGCTGAGGACAGGCTATGAGCCTGACAGACAGAGGCACAGAAATCCTTCTGCCATTACAGCAATGCAAATAACTTGTTGAAAGTAAAGCTATACCCCTTTGAAGCTGTACACTAGAATTTATCTCAGATAATACTGTACAAATACACCTTTTGGAGGAAGCTCATTGTCTTTTAAGGAATACCTTGACACTGGAGAGTTACAAGGATGCATGCCAGAAGCTAAGGGAGTAGGCTGACTAGTCTATTTGCATGTAGACTTCTGCATCAATTAAAAACCTGGAGCATCGAACACACAGATTTTTAAAATGTGTTCTAGCACATTCCCTGGTGCCCTGAGAATCCCCCTGAAGCCAGGGAGGGAAAAACTAATGTCCAGGCCCAGTAGCCCAAGAAAAGCCACAGTTCCATCACTACAAACACTGAAGTAAAGGTCAGGGAAGCTCTTCTGTCCCAAGGTAAGTAATCATAGAATGATAGAATCGTTTAGGTTGGAAAAGACCTTTAACACCAAGTCCAACCCTCATCCCAGCACAGCCAAGTCCACCACTAAACCCTGTGTGCCACATTTACAGGTTTTTTAAATACTTCCAGGGATAGTGACTCTATCGCTTCCCTGGGCAGCCTGTTCCAGTGTAGAAAATTTTCCTAATGACCAATTTGAACTTCCCCCAGCACAACTGGACTTGGCTACGAAACAATTTGCTCAGCTGAAAGAAAGGACTGGATTGTAGGCTGAAGGCTGACACCCCAGTCAGTAAAGAGAATCCAAACACTCCATGTTACCCTGTGACTAAGAAAGCCCCTTGCCAGTAAAAGGCTCAATCTCCAAGAGGGTTTACTGGTACAAAGCCAGTTACCTGGCTGTCAGACAATGGACATGAATCACACCCAGTGCTCATGATTCATGGCTGCTCACTGGGCAGAGGCTCCCCAGCTATTCCCATATCAAACAGAGGTAGGAATTTTCAACGGCTTCCCACTCAGGTGGGATTGAACCAGTGGTGCAGAAGGGAAGAGCCTGTGTGCAGCCCTGGCCCCTGGCTCCTCAGAACAGCTGCACACTGTTGCAGAGGAGACCTATTCCAAAAGATGTCAGACAAATTTTGCTCATGCAGCCTTTGCAAACATCTATTGGCTTTGTTGTTATTGTTTTAATATGCTCTTTGTTTAAAAAGTATAATGCCTGGGGAGGACTTTCATCCACAACAGTTTGAGGAAAAAGGAATCACTCATTCCTTTTTATTCTGAGCAGATCCAGTCCTTTATGCAGAAATACTGTATTATAGGTATTTGGAAGAGAGAGGGTGAGGAGAGGGAAGGAGAAATTGCCAGGATCCCAGCACCATCAATTGCTGTCAGCTCTGCTCTGGGAATAGTGTGTAGCTGTTAATTGCTGCTGCAGATCCAGCAGATGGTGGGTAAGACATTGTATTTAATGGAGCCCCTCAAAAAAGAGTGGCATCTGTTTCTTTAATTTCTTGGCAACAGAATGGCAGATTTAAAAAACAAACAAACCAAATTGGACATTTAGCTATGAACATCCTCCTAACAGATTATAAATGTTTTAAGATAAATAGGTCAAAATTAAGGAAAATACCAATTGACACACTTGAGAAGTAAGCCAAACTTTTAGATATTGTGTCTTTTAAAGATTAGATTTTCAACATATGGCAATGAAACTCCTTAAAGAGGCTTTTAAATTAAATGTTGATACTATCCTTTTGACTATGAATTTGTGTGTCTGTAGAACTGTTACCAGCACTAATTCAGAAACTAATCTATTCTGCCCGTCTCTCTCTGACACACACCCTGAGATTAAAATATGATTTCCAGATCTAGACACTTTAATCATGTGCATCTCCTAAATTTATAAACAGCAACAGAAAAACAAGGCAGAAAGAATCCCTCTCTTTAACAGCTGGGACAAGCAACTCTGAGGAGCTATTGCCATGGCTATTGCTGCCATAGCTCCAGTGTTAATGCAACTCCCCGCTTTGCTGGAAATTCACTGCAACAGAAGTTGCCATAGCAGAGCGTGCCATGGATACGTCTGTAGTGGGGGATATTATATTGCCTTTAACAATGGTCAAACCTGGATGCTTTGCACAAGAATGCCCTTGATCTCCAGTGTCTATGCAGGGCTGCACCATGTGAAACATACCCTCGCCCCACTCACAGCCTCCCAAAGCATAAGAGTGGATGACTCTACAAAGATGTCCTCCAGGTACTTTTTCTGGGAAGTCTAGATGTCCTCCAGGTACTTTTTCTGGGAAGTCTTCTGCACCATTTGTCAGATTTTAGGCATGTTTTGTACTTTCCCTTTTTAAAAGCAGAGTTCTGATAGGATGCTTAAGCTTAGGAACAGCCCACGAGGCCTCTCTGTTTCCAGCTGCTGATCCAAAAAATGCTGCTGCTCACTTTTTCCTACCAGCTAACTCCCATCCATGTTCATTGCTGCAGGCTAGACAGACTCTGACCATCCGTGCCAGGCAGCCGTTCCCTGGACTTTTTCCGGATGGCAGCAGCTGCGAGGCCGTGCCGCCCGGGCCCGTGAGTGCCGGGCCGGGCCGGGCCTGGCGCCGGCAGCGCCGCAGCCCCCAGCCCCCGGCTGCCAACACCGCTGCTCGGCTCAAACGTGCCCACCCCGGCGCCTTCTGCTGATGGCCGCACACCGGCTGAAATGGCTGCTCGCCGGCTGAAGCTGCGCTGGGCTTTTCCCAGGGGCTCGTCTCCTGCCAGGCACTGGAGGTGCACGGGCTGTCCCCCAGCAGCACAGCAGGCCTGCGCGCACACGGAGCCCCTCAGAAGAGCTTTCTCAGGCAAGTGCCGGGCCATGGCTGCTCGAATCTCTCCAGGTAAAAAAGCTCCGGGTAAAGATTGAGTTTAATCTCAGTGTGTTTGTACTGCCCGAGCAGGACAGCCTTGGGCCAGAGGGGGTAGCTCGCTTCCCCCAGAGTTTCCCTGGGCGGGAAGAGTGTCCTGCACCCTCTGGCTGAGCCATACCCTGGAATCTACGTGGACACACAGCCCCCTCCTCAGCCTATCCCCAGCTCTCTTCTCCCAGGTGCTTATTTGTCATACTCCACATGCACATCAATGAGGAAATTAATGGGAAATGTCAACGCCATAAACCAACTGTTAATATTTTACCTTGGTGATTGCATTCTTCAGGGAAACATACATCTAAATATAGTCATAGACTGCAGTCAGCCAATATTTTTACAGCTCTTTATTAAGGACACCACAGATATATCTTTCACTTTTTTTTTTTTTTTTTTT
>VXAC01002063.1:93518-103518 GCA_013399225.1 Rhipidura dahli
TTTTTATCATTCAGGTCACAGCTTTGTGAACATTCCAGCTGTTAAAATAAATGAAGGCTGAGTTGTTCATATACTGTATACACCTTGATAATGTCTGGTCCGTGGTGATGAAGCAAAAAACTGTCCCTTGGCTCCCTTATCCATGAATAAGGCATAATAACATGCAGATGATAATAACAGACATTTTTTCTCACTCACAGAAATAAAAATAAGAGCTCTCCAATCTTACTATTATGATTTCAGGATCCTATATTCTCACGTCAACAGAAAACTAAGACTTAAAAATACCACAGTGCTCTTATTTCAGATGAGAGCTTTTTCTGGTTAAAATTTTTATCAGGTGAATGGAAAGTCAAATGTCTGGGTGATAGGACATTACGGAAGGTTTGTTCTTTACCCCCTTGGCTTACTCTTAAGTAACCTGTATTAAGCTGCTCTTTAAAAATTTTTTTTTTGTTAGAAGTTGTGCTAGGGAGACACTTCGCCATACACTGAGTTGATACTTGATTTCACAAATGAGGTCAGCACCATCTTGATCAAACAGAGCCACTCCTCCGACAAGAAAAGCATCCTGTAGTGAATCAGGACATATGGAACAGACCCAATTCTATTGTAACTAAAATAAGCATGAAAAGGTCTCAAAAGAGATAATTTAAATGCCTCTCATGGCTCTTACCACATATCACATGCCTGGCCTATAAAATGTTAGACTGGAAAAATCTACTACTCTACCTACCTTGCAAAAAGGAAACAAAAAACCAACCACCTCTGTAACATTCTTAATTAAAAGATAAGGAAATATTCCTCCTAAATACTCATACCTTGCACTTATCTATGACATTTCTGCTAAGGAGCTGAAAAAAGCAGATGAGGACTGTTAACTAGAGTGGTTCAGCCTGTGCCAGGATGAGGAACGTAACCCAGTTGTCTGTGTAAAGCTCCTCACCACCCGCAGCACCCAGCGTGGCGTGCTGGGACTGCTCCTGCACACCCAGCTCCTGCAGCAGCTTTGCCTCTGCCTGCCAGTGCTGTTAGTCCTCCTGGCTATTTTCATGATTGCAGGGAAATGTTAAATACTGCAAATTCTCCCATCACCCTTTATTTTCCATAGCTCTTCTGAATAAAGAATACAGCCACTGGAAGCTGAATTTTAGAGTAAGCTTAGAAAATACCAGCACTGAGTATTTAAAGAAAGACTTGGGCATGTCTGTCCCTTCCTGCCCATTCTGCAGCACTGCTTTCCAACATAACTAATTAACCTTGTGATATAAATACAGGTTCTCACAGGCAAATACTCAGTGGAGTGCGAATGACAGACTCTCAAGTGCCAAATATAACCTGTGCATCTCCACGGAGATGGGAACAGGTAGGCAATTTTGCCTGACAAACTGTCTAAGATCTGCCTTTTCCTAGTCAGCCTTCCTTCTATTTTCTACCTCAGCTTCAGTAGACTCATCTGCTAATTTTTCCCTGATGATGCCCTCCGCAGCATTTGCCTTCCCCATGCTGGCAGCCGTCCCTTTATAGAGCGCTCTGCACTCATTCACAACAGTCAGCTGGGTAGAGAGGCCCCATTTCCTATTTTAGGGCACATTCCTTGTTTTAGTGCTTTTTGTGAGGCTTGTGCTTTCATCCAGAATGAGACACCATTTCTTTATGCTTTTTTTTTTTTTTTCTTATTCTTCGTTGTCCTATTTTAAGGGAAAACCAGGCCCCAAGACTTTCTATTGTTCTTGATGATGTTTTTAATATGTGGTCATTTATTGCCTTCTGCCAGGTAATTATTTCCTTTTATAGACAAGGTATTTTGATACTTCATTCTTCTCAAAGGAAGAAGACTAAACTAATATTACTGAGTTTGCTATATTTTCTTTTTCTTAAAAGAGAGTTGATTTTCTCAAAACTGACTTAAATTGTTATTAGTGCAGGTTAAAATTAATAGTGAATGCTTGCTTCTTTTTCATTATGTATCACTCCGAGATTATTTTCTCCCATGACTTCTCACTTACATACTTTTCTGCTTTTGAAGTGCTCCATTACAGGAGAACCATAACATGGTGCAGTGCAGGAGTAAAAAACAGCATCATGTTTTTCCCCAAGGCTGGCAAGGCCATGCCATGGTGCAGCAACCTGCTAGATGCCAGGGCCGACCTCCTGTACTGGCTGCAGTGTCACTTGGAGATGTTTTTGGGCAAAAATGATCTGCTTCCTAAAACATCCAGCCTGACCTGCACCTTGGCAGCTGCAGCTGTGGGTGCTGTGGAAAGGATGTAGCCAACAAACTGAACCAGAGGAAAGGCTGTGAATGTCACACATGGTGGCAGAGACTGGTATGTGATTAGCAGCCAGGTCTGTTGAAATGTTTTATAAATGTGTCTGTGTTATGAGGAAGAACAATAGAAACTTAGACAGGGGACCAAAACCTGTATTTGGTCATATGCAGGAAAATAAAAGTAACTTCCAAGGGGATTAGTGCTTCTGTACACACAAAGTTTCAGACTCATTGAAATCAATACCCTCTAAGCTCTTTGCCATCTCTGAAGTGCAGGTCTTCAAATTAGTTTGACACACTTTGTCAGGGAGGAAAAACTGCAGCCAGCCAATGAAATCCCAACCCCCTGAGCCCACTGTTTGGAGTAGTTTGTCAGCACTTCACACAAGCACTGTTGAAATGAGGTTCAGGAGTCTCGAGCTTTGCAATCTTTTTAAAAAAAATTTTTTTATTGCACTTGAAATACAAAGGAGTTGGTATATGAAAATCAAAGTACTGCATGCCTCAAAAGATAACAGAAGTTTATTACACTATAAAGGCTTTCAGCATATGTGAATGCTTATTTTATCTGAACACATTAGCATAGTTATTAGTCATTCTAAATGATTAAATTTTCCTCTCATCCACCTAATCTGCATTATAAATGAATATACTAAAGAGCAATACACTTTGTTGATAAAGCACTGATTTGGCATTTAGGAGACAAGAGTTAGTTTCTGGGCCTGACTTTGACCTCTTGAGTTGGCCCAGGCTGTTAATTTTTCCTTGAAATGCTTCAGCATCTCAGACTGACCTGTAATATTGACCTATCTGAACAAAAGCATCAATATCCAATCAATACCAGTATCCAATCAATATCCGTCAAAGTCCAATCAATATTTTAAACTCTTTTGTAGTGTTTCATTATTTATTGTCATAGGAAACCTATTAATGATGCTTAATGAAAGGGGAGAAACTGTTAGGCTGTGGATATTTATATGCTTTGGTATTCATGGAGTGACAGAAAATCACAGCAGCCTAAAAGCTGCCACTCTGAAACTTGGGGTATCAACATGCCTAAGGGCAGAGATCCCCTCTGCAGCAGTGGCAGCTCCTGTGACTTAGAGCATTGTCTCCTCCACCTGGCTGGCTGTCCATTTCTCTTCAGCAGCAATTGCTGGGAAGCAATTAACTCATAGCAGGTTTGAATGGAAACCAAATAAAATTTCGTTTTGAACTGTTCAAAGTTGATTTCACTGTCCTCTTGAACAAAAGCTGTATTCTGCTCCTCAATCATCTCCTTCCTGCCTTTTAAGCATTGTGTCCCAGTGCTGTGGCAATCTGTGGCAACCTGGAGGTGAGTGTGGCTGCCCAAAGGTAATGTGACTGTCCTTCTCCCAGAAGGGATGGGATGGTCTCTAGATCTGTCTGCCTCCTCAAGAGGTCCCTGAGCCTTGGTCACAAAATGCAGGTGAAGGAATAAAGAGTTTTCAAGTGCCCCCACAGCTCCTCCTGCAGAGAGGCTGGTGCTGGGAGCTCTGCATGCCCTTCCCCAGAGGGCAGGTAACATTGCCTGCTAATCCCATGTGCCCACCAGGGAAAGTCTTCATTTTTCTTTTGGTTTTACTGTGCCTCAAAAAGCTTATTCTTGGTCTCTTTTGCATGTGTAACTTGTTTTTGTTACAGCCAAGCCAAACCTGTGCCAGTACATTCAGCAACAAATGAAGTCCTTCCTTCCTGATATGATGGGCTGAAAAAGGACTGTGGCAGTTTGCTTAAGTAGGATGGGGCTGGGACCAATAAATAGTTGAATTCCCCTGGAGGTCAACAGCATAGAAAATGAAAAAAAATCTCCCTGGATGATTGTGTAAGGATCACCTCTGATTTAGTCATATTTCCATGAAGCCTTGCTCCAGTGGAGTAATGCTCCAGGACTTCTTCAGGCATTGAACATAGATTTGTGTTTTACTGAGATAAAGCGGGATGTCATCTGTGAAAAGAGCAATTTATGTCCTTTGTCATGGATTGTGACGCTTCGAATCTCCAGAGACTTTCTGATAGCTATTGCTAGCGGTTCAGTGGACAGAGCAATCAGAGGAGGTGACAAAGGACACACTTGCCTTCTGTCTCTCTAAGGAAAGTCATTCAAATAAAGGAGTCTCCGAGAGTCATTCAAACAAATGAATGCACACCCTCTGGCTTTCTGCGGGCTTAATGAACCCCATTCACCAGAAGCACGGCCTTGCTGACAAGTCTCTGTCTTTGGAGGGAGAAGGAGAATGCCGAAGGAAAGTCAGTCAGATTTGGTTTCTCAGAAGGAGTGGAAAGACAATTTTCTGCCCTTGCCTGGGACTGTGGGAGCTGCACAGTCCTGGGCTTGCAGCGACCTACTTGCTCTGCTGACTCAGGCTTTGCTTTTCTTCCTGGGATTTTGCTCTGATTTCAAACAAACATTTGCTCCTCTGCTACGAAATGAGTTTCACACAGTCCTGAGGCAATCATGATTTTAGGAGAGCCTGTTTGCTTCATCCTCTGCCTTGTATTTTATATGAGGGAAGCAATTTTGTGCATGAAATAATTTCAAGAGCTGCCAAGTTCCAGAAATGTCTAAATTGTTATGTGCATGTGAAGCCATATCACACAATTGTGTTTTGTTTTGCTTGTTTGGTTGGTTGGGGTTTTTAAGCTTATGTTTGCCTCCCTAGGATAAAAGACAGGCAAGCAAAGAGGCTACTCAGCTTCAGGCATCAAGCTGCCCACAGTGCCTTTGATATACAGCCCCCTTGCCCATATGTGCAGTCATGTGCTCACATAACTCTTCCTAACTGTGGGAAATGAAAAGGAAAATGTTAAATTTGGTAATATTTATCACAATCATTTTTCAAGAGCAAGAGAGAAACTACTGGTCTATTGAGAAATGTGGCCTTTTAATAGTCATCTAGGATTATCCATTTATGTGAATAATAAAAATCTCTTTCGCAGATAGAGAAAGTAGGGTAAAACTTTATAATGGGGTATATATTGTCTAGCACAGACAATGACTGAAGGCCTTGGAGTTTGAAGAAATGTCAATTCATCAAGGTTTTGTCTTTTTTTTTTTTTTTTAAAGCTCTCCATATTGGAGATTTCATGGAAATAATTGAGTTTTCTACTACTGGACCAAGAGTTTTATACATGCATGACTTAAAAGAAAGAGATTATTAAATATCTCACCATTTAATATCTAGATAATTTCATCCAATAAAATCCTGTGCAGCAAGTAATTTAAATTGGTACCCTATTTATGGCAGACAAAACTGCTCACTACCATCTGCTTCGTGGTTTTAATAGATGAAGTGTTAACTGCGTGTTGCATAAAATTCATTGCGACTAGGTTAATTAAATGGCTGTGCTTCACTTCCTGCACTCTGGTAATAAGATGACAACCTCATCTGAATTTATTAACCCTTGCCACTTCCAGTACTGTTATCACCCATTCAACCACCTTTGGTCAACAAAAACGAAATAAATCACAGTAACAGAAGACATAACCATATTGGCTAACAAAATAGATATTGATTAGCATCTTCTAAAGCAAATATGCCAGTCTAGTCTGATTTTATTTTCGCAAAGGTCATTGAAATCTGCTGGAGTGTTAGTAACGTGAGTAAATGATGATGCAGTAGGTTATTGGAAAACACTGCAAATCTAATCCTTGGTGCGAAACAGCCTAAATGACAGCTTCACTATGGAAAGCTGGGGAGGCCTTTAAAGTCTTCAGCTTTCTATTTGAGCAAGCAGACATTAAATAGCCTTCTGCAGCATAGGCCCTTACAGAGAGCTCAAAACCAGACCTCTGAGTGTCACTCCAGTCAGAGCCACTTCTGTCCCATCCAAAGAGGGAGCACGAGGTAAAACTGCTTCATCTACATCCATGCTCTGGCCGACCTGGCACTGGGTCAAGCCTTTGTGACATCAGATGCAAAGACACTTCTTAGTGTGGTCAATAGAAACTATCTGCAGGTGGGACTGGATTGGTGCATGGTGAGGAAGGACCTGACAGAGGCATCTCCAGGTGCCAGTTCCTGGAGCCAGCCTCTTCTCCACCACTTACACTCTTCAAATATTTAAAAAAGTTAATTTTAGGCAAGTGCACACAAAGCAGTCTTGTTTGCCCTCCTGAGATTTACCAGGAGAGACCAAAAATATGCACCAAAGCCATAGTCATTCCTGCCCTTCACATACAGGGATTGAAGACTTTTTGGAGGACTTACAGCCATTCCCACTGATCCCCTCATCGTACATGGCTGTAGGTTTCCCTCTCTGTCTTGTCACCTGGCTCCTGCTTCTGGAAACAGCTCCTGTGTCATGCTCAGCCCCCGTGGTCTAAGCAGGCTCAAAGACACCCTGTCTTTGAGGGTGTTTTTATGTGGCCTTGTGAGGAAAGTCATGTGACTCCCTCCTTCTATATGTCAAAGCGATGGGATGAGATCCAGCTCCGGTTCACAAGTTCAGCTGCACCAAACCAGGTCAACCTGTCTTGTGTGTTACTCTGCCAGCACTGGGCTTTGCCTTCCAGGGACATAGATAAGCTTCGTTTCTTAAACACAACTGGGAAGTTTTCATTTGTGCTGAGGGTTGTAATTAGAAATAAGTTCATAGGATAAATCAGAATTTATAATTGTATACACACCAGAACAAAATATCTTTCTCCACTCATAGTCAAGAGGCTGCCAAACTTCCCCCCTTCTGTCTCCACACCCAGCTCCCAAACCTCATCCCTACCCCAGCCATGAAGCAAAATAACAGAACCAAAGCAACTTGAACTATACAGTCTCACCTGTGCTGGGGGCCAGGAGACTGTCAGATGAACTGATTTGTTTCCCAGATGCTGGAAGTCTTTGCCTGATGTCAGCAGGCAGTGCAACCAAATTTTCCAAGAAGTCCTCGGCCCTGCCCAGACTGGGGTGCCTTCAGTTCCCAAAGGCAGCTGGAAGAGGAGCTGTGGCAAAGCTCTGGTAGGCAGAGGGCAGGATGGATGGCATACCTGGAATTTAATGAAACTGTTACTGCAGCTATGAGCTACCTGTGGCTAGGAATGGAGATGACATAGTTAACCACTGGATGCTATCTCTGAATTTTCAGACTTCCAAACACGTTTTTTCCCCTGATTATTGTTAGCATTGAATAAGTTATTAAAAAAATAGTGAATGAAAGCCTATTTTTCAATTTTTTCCTTTCAATATTAATTTAGACTCAAATTCTTACCACATTACTTTTATAGACCTGAAGTTCCCTGCTAGTATTTATTGTAATACATGTTGTTTGATTTTGAATTCTGCCCAAAGAAACTCTTATCTTGTACAAGGAAGTAACATTTCAGGCAACTACTATTCATGTGCTTCAAAGAACTCAGTATAAAACTGATGTCCTTCCTAGAAGCACTTTTCTCTCATGGGTTTCCCTACAGGATCATTGTAATCAGCATTTGAAATGTTGGCCAAGTGCACCATGTTCTCATGCAAAATGGGTAACTTAGACAGAAGGTGTCATGCTGACCTTATTTAACCATAAAGGTTGAAATTAATTTCTCAGGGAATGGCCCAGGAGTGAGCTGAAGCTGCTGCAAGTCCTGCTCCAAAAGCATACGTAGGAAATGTTCTCTACAGGGTTTGTGGGCTTCTCCTGCATAAGAGGTGGATGGTGCTCGCTGTAATTGTTTCCTCACACAACTGTGAAATACAGACAAAGAAGTCATGTTTGACTGGTCTGTGGGTGCACTTAGTGATTATGGTAGATACTGTGCACCTTCCCCAGTTAAACATTAAAATCTCTGCACAATTTCAAAGCAAAGAATTGAAATATTTTCCATCCCAGAGGCAGTTCAGTGGGCAACAGCCTCACATCTTCAGTGGGGTGTGGATGAAGGGCTCTTTTTTGCACACCACAACAGTTAAATTATAATACCTCATGTTGTTTTTTTTCCTCCTCACACAAGACACAGTATTCTAGATGATCTGTGTTTTGCATCTCCCAACACTGCTGTCAAGTTCAATACAGGAGGATGAAAGTCTTCAGTGAAAAGCAGGAAATAAGATGCTGTGTCTGAGCTAGACTTTGAGTGCTCCTGCTCTAGAAACTACAGATATGGGATTTGAACAGATCCAGGAGCACATGCATATCCTAGTAATGTCTTGAACATATCATTTCATGGAGGTAACAGGGCCTTTACCAAACTTTCCCCTTTGTGGCTTCACATCCACACGAGGGCACCCAGGGCAGGGAGATGGGATCATGGCCAGGCCCTCTGGTCAGGTATGTGGAGAGCAGCTTCTCCCTTTGCTGTGCTGCACATTTGCCACAGAGACAACAAATTTAGTGAACCAAGCAGTCTTAATTCTGATAGAAAGGAGTAAACTACGGATCTTCTGTCTGTGGAGCACAAGCAGTGGGTGATGAGTGCATTCATCAAAACGTCAGTACACTGGTTCAAGTCCCTGCTCTGCATCAGGCTTCTGCATAGAAGATATACTTAGATAAAATTCCCATTAAGTCTTCATCTGTCCACAAGCTCTGGGTAAATTGCAACACCAGGGTGTAACGAACCTGAGGTTAAAGCAGATGGAAAGAAAATGAAACTGAGAGACATTTGAACCTGTTAAAATGAGAGCTGTGGAGAGAACATCCCACCAGTCCCCTCTTCCCTGCATTACCCAGCCAGCCTGCCCCAGCGCCTGCCTTCTGCATCAGTGCAGCAACACTCAGCTGTACAAAGCCCTTTAGGTATGGAGGGTAAAATCTCAGGCAATGTACACACAGAGCTCCTGGTGAAAGATCAGTGTGATTACTGCGAGAGATCAGTGAGCCCCTGCGGACGCAATTTGTGGCCAGAACACTGACCTGGACCTCAGCTCTGTGATACCTTCTATTTAAAGAAAATAGAACAGCTTTACACACCACCCTCCCCTTGCCCACTGTGCTTGCAGGTGGATCACTCCTGCTTGTTTTTCAGGTCAGCTGGTGGCTCTCACAGCTACAACAAACTTGGACCAGTTCTGCTGTGCTACCTCAGAATCTCTTCTTGCCAGTGCTGGGGCGGCAGCTCCCTGTTGTCGGCAGCCTTCTCTCCCACCAGCACGCTCGGTGGTTTGAAGGACAACCTGATCTTCTGTTTATACTTTACACAAGATGGAGAAGTGTTTAGTACCTGTGTGAAGTAAAAAACAACACAATCTTAACTCCGGAATGGAACAGCTTCTTCAGAAGGCAAACAACATAATAGCCCTTCATGTGGCAAGTAGACAGGCAATTTGGCAGCTGCCAACAATTAAGTGCTGATGAAAGTGATGGCATATAAAAACCCTACCACTGACAACAAAAATAAAACAAGCCAGTGCAATTACTGTCACTGCTGTGGAAAACAAATCTTTAACTCTTCCAACATCACCAAAAATAGAAACCTAGAGAACTGCCATTCACACCTACCACATGTGGCACGGCTGTCCCTCTCCTCTTACAGCTGAGATGCTGTGACGGATTTAGAGCTCCCCAGGGATAATTTAGGAACACTGCACAGAAGCATGGTTAATATGATGTTTAATGTGTCAGTACATTGGATTTAATAGCAGATTTTCTGGGTTAAAAAACAACAAACAAAAGGTACTCAGTGATAATTTGGAAAACAGTGATGTAGTAGACGAGTACAAAGGGGTGATGGCTTTAAACTGAAAGGGGACAGCTGGACAGCTTTAGATGAAATATTAGAATGAA
>VXAC01002063.1:108518-156555 GCA_013399225.1 Rhipidura dahli
TTATTTTAACATGAAAATATCACAAAAATTAGTAAGCCTGAGATGTAGGGTTTTGGTGAAAAACAAGAGGCTTGTAGTGTTTTGGCTGCTGATAAAGATGCATGTATTGATAGCTGGGGTGAAAAGCAGAAGAATGCACTTATTTCTTCTGCATGTCAGTATCTTCAAACACAGTAAGCCACATGCACCCTTCTCTCCTTATGTAGATGCTGGTTCACCATGTTTAATTCCAGCGGAAGTGGATCTGACGTGGGCGGTCAGCCCCCTCCTTTACCAATGGCTTATGGAATTCACGTCCTGCACGAGAGTGGATATTTGCCCAACAAAACTCACAGTAATACTGCAGGCAAGTGACATTGGCACAAAAGAAAGGAGCAAACTTCCCACCGCACCGTGCACCCTGGCACTCGTCACACATCTGGTCATCCAACACGTATGGCTTTACCTCCACCTGTTGGAGTGAAACAGGAACAATCCAGTTAATAACTGTTTCCACTTGGAGTTGTATGAAGGCATTCATTTTTCTCTGGTTTAAAAAAGAACCCCCCAAAAACCCCTGAAGTCTGAAATCAGTCCCATCAACACCTTTATATAACTGGCCAGTTATTACTTGTTATCATTTATCATCTACAGACCTATCCACACTGCAGAACACTTCAAGGCAGATCTTTAGAAGTACACAGTGCATGTAATAAACATCTACATCAGAAACTTCCCCTAATTTATTCTGGAAGAGTGTTCTTTGCAAATGATATTATGGACATATGTGTAGAAGAAAACCAAACCACCCAAAGGTCTCTCAAGTGGATGCAAATATGACAATTCTATACAGTTTAGCACAAAAATAACTGAGTATATGAGAATGTAACTCTTTAATGTAAAATTTTTTCTTTTTTTAATACAAGTGTCTCTGTATGTACTACATTGTGTGCAAATTAAAAGTATTTTCTGCAAGCTGTAATGCAGAACTTTTAGCAGTGCTGTTCACCACAAATTCACCTCTATTTTTACAATATGGTCAAATTTGGTCCCACTAATTTTGCTTATCTATTACTTTCTGTGGCTTTGAGCTGTACAGGAAATATGTATCCAGTACAATTCTGAAAATATATTTTTAAAGGCCATTATGCAAGTCTACAGACAGCTACAAACACCTGTCCTACACGGCTTCTCTCTCCGAAATTCATCTGACTGCCAGAATGGAAAAGTGGCCGGAGTCCAGTGGTAAATATGCCTTATGTCTTTGCATAACTGAACTGCTACAGACTGCGATCAGACAGGAAGAAGTACTTCATAATAAAACACAAAATCAGTTGACTCAATCATTAAGGAATGTATTATTGTAGTCCATATTTTCCTCAGTGCTGCAAGAGATTTTTTTCCTTAGATACCAATACCTCTGAAGATTGCTACATGCAGACATCGACTCTATAGTCTATACTCAGAATATATCTGAAATATTAAGAACTTTAAAATTACACTTTTTTCAATGTATCTCTAGAGGAAAAAAATTGCACATACAGCTCCCCACCCTGAAGTTTTACAGCCAAATAGCTTTCATGTTCTTGGCTTCAGAAGTAGAGGCCATCCAAGAAATGTCAGAGCATGCTTCTTCCAGTAATCTATATTCAGTACAAGCTCTACTTCTTATTTCACTACAGTGACCTTCCTTATCACCAATTACACTCAAACTTTCCAATAAACAGGTACCTTATTCAGTAACTGTGTTAGTGGCTCAGAATTACTTAAAGTATGAAACAGCATGTATTTCAAGCTTCAGTGCACTAATGCACCAAATACCAATACAAAGATGATTTCGAAAATGTTAGATAAACACTTTGAGGAATGGAAGTATTACATGAGGTGGATGCAGACTGCTGGCATATGAAAGTTAACAATACTTTAAGGAATTGTTTGGAGTTGGAAGTCCAAAGAAATGCTTGGAGCTGAGCTTTCATATATGACAAAACAGCATGAGGAGTACTTTGCTGAAGAAAAACACCTGTTAGAAAACTAATTATATCTACACATCAAAAGAAGTGGAGAGAACTTTGTTAAAAAAGAAGTTAAGATCACAAACAATGTTTGTCAAGTGACTGTGACACAAAGATTTCCAGTTAAGGTAGGAACAGGTATGTGCAAAAAATGCTGTAAATACTTTGAACGGAAGTTCCAAAGGATAAACAGGTGAACTGCAAAATTTAGCTATTGAAAAATACTTTTACACAGACAAAACTGGTTATGAAAAGAATGTGAAAGGACAGCAGACCTACAGAAACTGGATATAACTGGTATGCAAAGGCAATGCTGTGGAAAGGAGCAGAACAGGCTCTGCCTCTAGGACTAAGGTGAAGTACATACTTTATTATCTTCCTGGCCAATAAACACAAACACCTCAGGTGAAGGCAGTATTCCAAAGTAGGACTACCTTCCTCATTTACAAAACCAATGGTTCACATATTTATACAAACTGCTTGCTCATCTATAAATCTGCAGTAATTGTGATTTTAGAATATTTTCAGAGCCTGAAAAGGCATTAGTGTAAAAACTCCATGGAAGTAAAAAACTATTTCTGAAAATAGCCTGTTTCATACTTTCAGCTAAAATTCAAGATATTCCCTAAAATAATGCTCTTCTTTATGCCTCCTCAGTAATGCAAATAACTGGGTGGTAATAAATATATGTAATTATATAAATAAGGATTGACCTTATGGTTTAGTTAAAGATGATTTTAAAAATATAAATTAACCCCCCCCCCCCCCCAGTTAAACAAGGAAGTTAATAAACCTTCCCCACCATGGGACTTAACTATTTTAATAAACTTGTCTCTATGATTTGACACTGCTCTATTTAGCCAGTGCAACACCTCAGAAGTAGCACACATTTTTTAAAAAAGGAAAAAGAGAGGATGCTAATAAAAATTTGGGAATTCTAAATTTAAGAGAACACTTGAGTCCAAAAAAAAATTTTCAAGTGCTAAAAAAGCAACACTAAAGAAAGAACATAAATTATATCAAAAAAGAAACTTTAAGAATTCAGATATTTAAAGTGAAAGCCTAGATGTTCCTGCCTTTCACCCTCAATCTCTCCAATCCATGAACAGCTGCCTCCAGATATTAACTATGCTTGGTGGGGGTTTTTTTGAACTTTTTTTTTTTTTTTTTTTTTGGCAATTTGGTGATTGAAGAAACCATTGAGTACAGTTTTTATAAATTAAATCTCAATGGATGAAAGTCAAATACTGTGCTTCTCAGATATAGTATATGGGGTAGATTTTTATCCTGGTTTTTCTTTCCCCTGATCCAAGTTCCAAGAGGCCTGCAGTCCATCTTGCCTTAAGAACTGCAGTGTTACAGTTCACAACCTACACAACCCATTCACTACCCACATCCTTTTCTGTGCCAACAGCAAGCAGTGCAATTTCAGATGCCTGCTCGGCATCCAAAGAGCCCTTAAGAACTCTGGAAACCTATCATAAAACCCCACAAAACAGCAGAACAATGTATGTAGGAGTCCAGTCTTCAATGGCAGGATCATGCCTTCCTTCTCTTACAAGACGGCACTGCCACTCTGCCCCGCAGCTCTCTACTGCAAAGGACACTTCCATAACAAGAGGAAGACAAAGATAAAAGTTCCCCGTGGTCTACAAGGTACAGGTCTATGTCTCCCACTTTTAAGGGAGACATAATTTGGATGGGACCCATGTCTCAATTTTCTAGTCAGGTGACTTCACAGACAAATGCCCTTTACATAACTCCTGAAACACACTAAATAATACTCAATTCTGAAACTAAATGACCCATTTAGCATTCCTCTAGAAGAAATTCTGGATTCTGATCCCTCCTCCCATTTTGTCTAAATACTCAAATGCAAGTTGAAAACCAGTTTTATTTCCCCTCACCCAATCACAGTGTCAAGGCCATTCTTTGTGTTACGTAACCATACAAAAAGCAGAGTTAGAAGTCAATGACAGCTGCAAGTCACAAGGATAGCAATCCCATGACCAAAATGTAGCCATCACATCTTAATTTGAAGCCTAGATGACTACCCACATCCACACCCACTCATCCTCCGGGAAGGACCATGTTTGGGGTTTTCAGAGCATAAGGCAAGCAGTATTTGAGACACATACATAAAGCTGTATTACTCTGCCTATTTAAAAGGCGAGAAGCACATGCTGCCTCCCTAAAGCAGACTTCTGTTAACTGTACTACTTTTTCCTGTGTCTTTGATCTGTAGAGGAGACTGGACCTTGAACTACTTTACTTACTTGACCCTTCTTCCCATAAGACTTTAGTTTTGTTTTTTTTAACAACACCTATTAATGCCACACTATCTCTGCAGCTCTTGACATCAAAACTAGTGACCCTTAAAGTTGACATAATTTAGATGCCACTTTTCTTTGCTACTCTTATACTTCTAATTAGGAGTTACGAAGTTCACTAGTCTTCTTAATATAAGTTAGTTTTACTGTTGCTGGGAATAAGCATGTGTAGCAAACAGAAATATGTGTTGGTAAGTACTAAGAAGACTTTCAAACACAAAAAATAAGACATTTTGTGTTTTAGGTGTTGAGCCTAACCAACTTTCTGACCACTGACAATTATGGCTGAAATTAAGGGCAGCTGTAAGTATCAAGTTAGTATGAAGCCAATGAATACCGGAGTTTCTTATGAATGACAGAGGAATTATCACAGTATTTGGTTTCATTAGAACATGGGAGAGAAAGAGATATTCAAGCCCCTTGCCCATACCCAACAAAATCAGGAACTCCAGAAGGGGAAGAACACATGGTCCAACATACGTCAAAGGAACAAACTGCTGCTCTGTGGAAAAGTTGTTCGTTTGGGGGCATTCATGGCATACTCCTGAAAGTAGTCGAATTACACGAATACTAAAAAAAAATGTAAAAGCTGTCTTGAAAGCCAATCACATGCAATGCTACCAGACTCTGAGAAGTTTCTTTATAGGGCATAACTCTTTATTTCCGTGTAACTTACTCGTTTATCGATATCGCCATGCTGAAGTTGAACAAACCGAGCACTGATGGCAGCAATGTAACTCTGCTGATTGGAAAAAGCAACACGTCCAGCACCTTTTGGGTATTTCAGCTCAGGGTCAGTGTCAATTCCTGCGTAACAAACTCCACCATAGAGACGGTCCATGATCATAGCCAATTCCACTATTAAGAAACAAAACAGTGTTTATTTAAACTATTTTTAAAGTACAAACTTAGTATGCTCATGTTTAAAATACTAGAAAATGTAATTTTAATTATTAATTTTGCAACAGCCAATGGGACAGTAATAACAAAATTAAAAAAAAAATATTAAACAAATAAGCTATTAATTACTCAGCAGACAGATCTTTCACACTGTGGGTACATACACCCAAGGAACAATGGAACTGTAAGTTCTTGATAGCCTGGAACTGGAATTCCAGGGCAGTGTTCTTCAGGGGATTACAGCAAAAGTTTTTGGGCAGGCATTGGAATGTATGCTATATAAAATAGATCCACATGCCACAAATTCCTTGGTAGGTGTTCTCTGGATGCCCTAGTGCTCTACGTCCTACTTGAATTTAAAGATGGAGTTTAGCATCTTTTTATCAGCCACACAGAGGCTTGATTAACTCTACAGTGCTATACTTACAATACATACTGAAGTCCAGAGAAACAAAAATTCCAAATTTTATAGATCAAATACCTTGGCAATCCTCTGACTGCCAGATTATACTGAATTCAGTTGCAATTCATTGGGGTGGAAAACACTGTTTTTTTCAGAATTAATATCCTCTGTATTAGGATATAGAGATGTCAGCAGTCCTTGATGTTCAATAGCTGTTTGAAGAGACTCCTTAAGTTTTACTGCTTTTGTGAAGTCATTATTCTTATTTTACAATGCCATAAAAGTTTCTTTTTCACATATACAGGGCATTTGCGAGCTGAGCATAAGAATTTATCCATTAAATTTATTACAGACATACAGAACAGTAATATCGAGCACTGGACTGAATTTAAAGAAAAACTGATCTGCAGTTGGAACATACTGTGTTTATGCTCATTTACAGAGCTTGTATTACAGTCAAAAGTAGAGTCATAAAAGTAAAATAACAAAAAAGCTTGCGCATTGCAGGTCCAAGATAGAAAAATTTAAGATCTTTTGTATCCCAAATTTACACTATTGGTTCTTGGTTTTCTTACATCTTTCATCTAAAAGCTCATCTTTCTCTAAGAGTAAAATTCATTACAAACTATGAAAGACTAATGAAGTCCAGAAGTCACTCTAATAAAAAAGCGGATTTGAACCACTGTATGGTATGCTTCTACTTCCAACATTCACTGCAATCTACTTACTAGAAAGCCACCTAAAACATCATAAAAGGCTACTGCAGTCTGTCCAGGTTGTAGATCAACCATTTCACAGCTACAGAAACATTTATTTTTTTCTTCACGCCTCTGGCAAGAATCTAGAAAGTGTCCTGCAATCTCATATAATGTTGTGCCATAAAGACTGCTAGCTCTCTGAATTTCTTCCTTTTTCTTATATGCCTTCTTGTTCAAGTACTCCATCACCTGTGTTTGTGTAACCTGACAGCAGCAGAAGAGTAGCTAATGCACAATGACAAGCAGGTACAAATACTTCTCCATAGTTATGCAGCAGGGCAGAGACGTTTTCATAGCATTATTTTAAAACAAACTCTTTGTTTTATGCCTTTTGTGACATAACTTACACTACAGTTTTGCTAAAATGATCAAAATATTTTCCACAGCTATAGAGAGGTAACAGTTTCCAGTAAATCTTAATGATGAGCTGTGATTTACAGCCAAAGCCAAACAGTAGTGAAATTTAAGAACACATGAATATTGTACTGCGGTTGAAACTACCAAGACTATTCAATTTATATATATATATCTATGCATACATAACTACAAAAAAATATGCATGGTACAAATTATTTCGAGTAATTTCTTTTAAAAATTGCCACAGATTCTACTCACCAGCTCTTAACGGTCTAGGGACTCCTCCAACAAAAATTGTTTTCCGAGGATCAAGCGGCTGTGAACCATCCATCACAAAGTCACTGTCACTGAGGTTCCAGGGACGGATCTGAACCTATTAAATTGGGAAAGAAAATAGTATCCTACTTTAAGTTTCATGACAGTGTGGAAATATGTTCATCAGCCTATATAAATTTTCAGTCATAAACTCATTACCTTAGCATGTCTAGGTGCTTTTTTAAAATCCTATTAATTCAAAACACAATTTTAAAATAATCCAAATGTTCCAGATGTTGAGCTCTGCCAACAGTAGTTTTCTTTAGATTTTTTTCATCTTCATAATTTCCAGTGTTGCTTTAGACAGATGGCAGCTATAGCCTGCAGGCCATCGACTGTGTACTTACTGGCTTGTCCTTGATAGTGGGGCTGGAAACACAGAGATAGAGCTTTCCATCTTCTTCAATGCAGGCATCAATCAGGGCCTGAACAGAACTCTCTTCTTGGAACAGGAGGAATGCATAACCTGGAAAAAGACCCAAACCAATTCATGTATTTTCTCTCATCTTTGTTCTACATAATCGTCTTTTCCAGTCACTTTTCCATACAAAAGTAAAAGCAAGTCAAACCAATTCTATCATATTAGTCATCTTCTTTAACTATGTACTACATTGCCATAATTAACAGAACTTCCATCTGTAAAATAATTGTCAAAAGAGACTAATAACCAAGTAAAAGCAAACACGTCTACTCTATCATGCACTAGAAGCCTAGGTTAAACATCATTCATTGGCTGCAATGGACATTATACAATGAAAATCCAACCTGGCACAAAGGACTAATCTCTATTCTAGTGATTAGATCAAAGCATTTTATTACATAAGTGACCCAGCAAACTTTTCAAACACTACAAAAACAGGAATTAAAATGCTTATTTAATGCTACATAAAAACAAACAGTCAGACAAGCAAAGAACCTGACACATTGCTTTCACAGTTACAGTGTGAGATACACGAAATTTGTTACTTTACAAATAACCAAATAGCACAATTAGGGTTGCATATTAAACCCAACTTTATGGACCGTATTTCTTTCAATATGTCTTTCTGAGATTACTACCAAGTTTAGAATTCTCACACAAAGTTTTGTTTTATGACTTTGACGGAGAAGTAAATGCTGAAGCAGCTGCTCTAGAGCAGGCTTGGGAAAAGCCAACATGGGTGCATTATCAAGACTTTTGGAAATATTGCTGTGTTTCTGAGGGAAGCTATCCAACCAGCAGCCATTTCTTATTGCAAACAGACACTGTAGGTCACCACTGTAAAGGTGGTAGGATGTATCTTGAAGACCGTGAAAGAACTGATGCATTAACAATGTAAGATTTGAGAAACAAACACACAACTGGTTTTAGACATGTGGGAACAAAACCAGGATTTTAAAGAAAAAACTCTAAGGTCTGTACTGGTCTTTCTAATAAGTTGTACCTTATTTCTTACCCCTCATACCACAGTCCCATCATCACGGTGACATAAAAGGGATACATGACAGGATTTTATGTATTCTCTATTTTTATGTAAATCCTATTTAGTTTCTCAACAAATATCTCATAGGGAATCTTTGGGCGTGGGCTGAAGCATTTCCTTGTAAAGCCCATTCTTCACTGCTGAAAAGTATGTTTTTCTAATGATGACCTGTTTAACTTAAACAAATCCATAATAATTTAAATTCAGAATCTGTTGATTCTGAATTGGGGATATCTTTCACTATTTTCCACAGAATTTAAAATGCATGTATTACCCATGCAAAACTCTGTGAACGAGGGTGTGTGCTGACTGGCATTGGTGAGGTAAGTTCCACGTAACTGTCTTTACTTGCTCAGAAACCAGGCACACACATTCCAGTTTGAATGGAGAGCTCAGTACAAGAACGATGGGAGTATAAAAACTTGATTAATCAAAGGCAGGGTTAATTGTACAAGATACTGACTAAGGAATCAGACATACAAAGATTCTCCAGACACTGATTTTTCATCAGTTCTTATCCTAATCCAAATCAAAGGTACTGCCATATAGGTCCAGATACATAAGGACAGTAAGCACGTCAATATAATCTACCACCTCTGTGTCTGCAGCTATTAATATGCTTAACTGCAGCACCTTGCAAAAAGATAAAAAATTCAAGTACAAGACCTTGATGAGGAGTGATAAGGATTACTACATATTTCATAGAATAGTCTGAGTTGGATGGGACACAAAGATCACTCAGTCCATCTCTTAAATGAATGGACCATATAGGGATTGAATCCACAACTTGGATTGTTTTTAATCTCAGGGGCACTACCTACAACCACTCCTGAAATGGAAAGGAAAGCAGTAGAAAAACCATACATTAATACTACTTTCTCAATCTCATCTGAAAAACATGTACTCATGTCTTGGTTTATCCCACTTAATTAAAAGCCTCAGAAAGCCTTGTGTCATGAGCTCAGCTGTACTACTCCACCTCTGAAGACATAAAGTTAGGGTATAGCCTGTACCATTAAACTGGTCTGTCTGTAGTTTTGCTCTTCAATGATTTACAATGCAGTTTATCTTGCTCCCTAAGTAAGTCTAGCCTGGGAGGAAATAAACAGTTATTTTGTTTAAGAAAACCAGCCTGAGAAGCTAAGTTTGTCAGGTCGCCACATACAGGCTGGATCAACGGGCCAAGGCCAACAAATGACGTTCGACAAGGCCAATTGTGGGTGCTGCACTTGGGACACAACAACCTCAGGCTGTACTACAGGCTGAAAACAGCAGCTGGAAAGCTGCCTGGTGGGAAAGGATCTGGAGGTGTTGTTTGACAGTGACTAAACATGAGCCAGCTGTGCCCAGGTGGCCAAGAAGGCCAACAGCACCTGGCCTGTATCAGAAATAGTGTGGCCAGCAGGCTCAGGGCAGTGACTGTCCCTCTGTACTTGACACTGTTGAGGCCAAACCTCAAACGTGTTCTGGGTCCCACTGCAACAAGGACGCTGAGGTGCTGGACTGTGTCCAGAGAAGGGCAATGGAGCTGGAGAAGGGTCTGGAGCACAAGTTCTATAAGGAGAGGCTGGAGGTGTGTAACCTGGAGAAAACAAGGCTCTGGGGAGACCTTATTGCTCTCTACAACGGTCTGAAAGGAGACTGCAGTGAGGCAGGGAAAATCATCTTTTCTCCCAGGTAACAGAGGAAACCCCCTCCAGTTGCGCCAGGGGAAGTTTAGACTGGGCATTAAGAAAATTTTCTTCACTGGAAGAGTGGACAAGCCCTGGAACAGGCTGTCCAGGGAAGTGATGGAATCAGTATCGCTGGAAATGTTCAAATACATGTAGATGTGGTGTTTAGGCACATGGTTTAGTGGTGGACCTGGCAGTTACATGAAGGGTTGGACTCGATCTCAGAGGTCTTTTCCAACCTTACCAATTCTATGGCCACATACAAAAAAAAGAAAATCCCTTCCAAGGAACCTAGACTTGCACACAAACTAGTTTCCATCACTTGTCCTGGACCAAGGTCCATTTCCTGGCACGGATCAATTACACATTAGCCACAGACTTCTCCAAAGAATACCAGTTATGCAGGCAACCAGCCTATAAACATTAGCTAGAAAGTTCTTTCAAAGGGCATTTAGAGTCTTATCTTTAGTATTTCATTTAGACACCATAAATGAGGGCTGTTCTTGTTATTGCACCTACCACATGCCAACAACTGCATGGCACAAATGTTATTCTTACTCATTTCTGCTTTCTCATTATATGCTCTATTGGATTTTTTTTTCACCTCACCATCCATAACTCACAAACTATGGTGCATGTTTAATGTCTGCAAAGCCAGTGCAGTGGTGGAAGCCACATGCATACATTTGATAAAGAAGTGCTTTAGTAGTCTTTTTGTGAAGTGCAATTAGCACGTGTGATAGAAAGTACATGTCACAGTAAAACATGGGGGAGGTAGGGTGAAGAGTATGAGAGTTCTACTGTACTGTGAGACAGCTTAACTCCCTAGTTTGTTTTTTTTTTGGGTAATACATCAGTCTTTTAACTTGAACAGCTTCACATGCAATAGCAATACAAGCCTGTTTACAATGAAAAAGCAAAGCCATTCTAATAGTTTTCTTTGAAGGAAGCTGCTTCATGGCTTTGGTTCATGTACACCAACAGTAGCAGGTCATGTTCAGGTATTACATACCAAGAAACAAAGGTTCTATGTTTTGTACATATTTCACAAGGTGAAAAGTAATAGATGAACGAGTTTTACAAAAACCACTTGTTCATGTGCACCTCTGCTAAAATTTATACCTTCCGTGGGAGTCAAGGTTTGGTAACCCCTGTCAGTGTTTATCACTTAACTAAATTCCTCTGCATAACACTGAAGCTATTAGTAATACTCCTATTTTGAAGGCAATCAGTGTAGGTGACTTTGGTAATACTCATACTCAGAAAATAACTTCAAAAAATAGACAAGTCTTTCTGGAGCTAACTGGCTTCAGAGTTACAGTTCCTGATATCTAAAGATACTTTACTGTTTAGAGTCATGAGTTGCCATTTCTCTTAATAAAACAAGACCAAGAATTTATGTATTTTTTTAGTATATTTGCTGAGCACTGGAAACAGAAAGCCCATCAGGTAAGTCTGAAAGGCCTAGCTGTTTAAAGAGTCCTACTGAATTAAAATTTTTCATTTTTTGGTATTCATTATATAAAGAACAAATCCAAAGCAAAGCAAAGCATTCTAGAAAAGCAAAGCATTCTAGACTAGATTAATGCTAACATGATTTTCTGAGCAAGGAAAAAAAAAATCTTTATTTCACAATAATATGGAAGTTTACCACAAGGAGAAAGGAGGCTTCTTGTTACGCATATTCTGTGTAGGAATCAGAGAGCTGCTTTAGGTTCTATCAACCTCCAGCTAAATCCTGTCATTAACTGCTTAGAGGAAGAGTCAAGAAAATCAATGCAAGCCAGCACAGCACTGCCCATGTAGTGACATGCCAGTGACTGCAGTGGTATTGTGTGTTTGGGCTGGTTCCTCTACTGTCCTGACAGACTCTCCCAAGAGGACACTAAGTGGCTTCAGTGTAGTGCAATTCTTGCCCAGAGAATGTTGCACCTTAACTAAAAGCAGAAAGAATCAGTCCAAGCTGCAGGTTAATACAACCAATGGATCTATATAACCCATCTTTCAGTTTTACATTTGGTCATCTTTGATGGAGAATTAACTCCAAAACTCACGTGAAGTGAAAAAATGTGGTGCTGCACTATATTTGTGAAACCCATGTATCTAATCTTTTAGACATCCTCAGTTTGGGTAAATGAATCAAGCTCAGTATGCTGATGTTACAGTGACCTGAATTGCTCTCTGTACTCCACTGCCTGTACTGGCCAGATTCACATCGATTAAAGCTTAGACACTAATCACACATGAAGACACCTACGGTTACTTGCCTGAATCCTGAGTTTGATCCTATTCAGTGTGATCAAATTAGCTGGTAACAAGTTCAAGAGAACTTGTATGGACCTGGGGTTTTGCTTCTGAAACCAGAAGCAGAACATTTCCAACCTAAGTTTTTCAGCTAGTCAGTTCTGAGTTAGCAACTGGGAACCTTGAAGAAAGAAGCTATTGCACAACTGTAGTGATACAAGGCAGCAGAAACAACCAGTTAGAAAAGGCTGTGGACACTGTCCCGTTTAAATCAGATTATCCTCTGAGACAGACTATAAATAGTAGAGAGGACACAAACAACTGGACGTATATTTTGAAAGGCATCTTTTTTGTATTTCCATATCTGCATGGCACCATTTCTTTGAGAGTTTCATTATCACAAGCAGGAATCCTCAACCTGGCAAGTTACTTTGGACATGTGTATTGTTTCATAAATAAGTGTATTTGCCAACTACGTAATAACATGAGTTATGATAAACAGTGGCAAGACAGAAAGGAAGGAATTCTACATTATGGTTGGCAGATCACTGTTACAGACTTTGTACTTTGAGCTCAACAGAGTTTTTTTTCAGAACAGAACTTCCTTGTAAGATCAGTGTAAAGTCGTAAAAATTCCTGTTATGTTTGGGTCTAATTTTGTGGTGAACCAACACAAAATGTAATTAGTTAAGAACAAGCAGTTCGTGTTTCTCAGGAGGCAGCCAGCCTTGATGGATCAAGACACTTTCTGCAATTTTTCAGCAGCAAAACACTTATTATGAACTTGGCCTTCCCTCAGGACCTTCTGCAAGCAGCTAGCTTGGAAGGAAGCACAGTCTGAAAAAGTGAACAACAGTAAAAAAAAAAAAACCAAACAGGCTGCATCTCTTCACCACAGAGAAGACTTACACGAATCAGTCCAGAATGACATAATACTGAGATGTCTTTGGAAAGCAATACTACAGCAAATCTCTAATGAGACTGAACAAAGAAAAACATAGACACTGCATTTATTTCATGCAGAGTAACAATTTAGAAAATGGGGATTGAAAATAATAACATTAATTCCCTGACCTAATATAGTATATATTTCTCCACTGGTTATTATTGATTGATCTCAAAGCTTTATTTTGCCTATTCTTAGCTGTTTCAGACAACTTATTAATATATGCATACATGGTTCTTGTCTGTCCACACAAGTAATACTAATGAAAGACAATTTTTAATGAAATTTTTCTACAAAATAATTGGGGGTCATATGTATTGCATTGAACAAAAGAGATATACACAGTACCAGTCAGCAGCTGTATCTTTCCAGAGTATTTACAAAGTCTACACTGTATTTTAAATGTGTTAGGCTACATACAAAAAACACTGAATGATGCAGCAAACTGAAAATTAGGCTTAAGTGTTAAGACTGAAGAACAGTAATGCTATTATTTTTCAAGTAAGGATCAGTTAACTATGGGAAATCAACTTGTGACTTAGGTTGCAAATGCTTCCTGCTTTTAACAAGCTCTGCTAACAACATAGTTTGGGTTTTTTTTCTTACTGTGGTAATCATAAATAACCCAACTATATCAAAAAAGGAAGTCTGAAAATGCATCCTTAAGATGTTCATATGCTGAGACAGGACTATCTCCTTGGAAACGAATGGCAGAATCTACTCCTTTCAGGTAAGAATATATTACATCTTCTGTCTTCTATATATTCATCACAGACCCTGTGAGATGCATCTTCTTCAAAGAGTTCCTTGGGAATTTCTCTTGGTAATTTAGGAAGAGAGATGCACTCTTTAGGATAATCAAATTTAACTTGACAGTAGCTTTATGTGCTGGGCTGACAATCAAAAAAGCCAAAGTCTTTTTGTTTGTCTTAGAATTTCCTAGTAGCATTCATAAATGCTATTCAAATGCTTTCAGTTCCATTTCCCACTCTTTAGAGGGCCTATTGGGGATAATAATCCTGTCTTTTCCCCAGCATAGATGCACAGATAAATAAAGACTCAGTTTACAAAAGAACTATACCTACATTTGTCATTCCTACATTCCACAGAAGGAATGAATTGCTGCCTTCTCTACAAAATCAATAATCTCTGCATTGCTTTCATGTCTGAATCACACTTCCGCATTTATTTTATATGTAACAATACATGACTGTACATGTACAGAGATACCCTACATGATTTAACTACTAAATCTACAGAATGGTTTTCCAACGCTTTTTAAGTAATAGTAAAAAAATCTAGTCTAACAGCAACACTAGAAATAGCTTTTAAAAATCAATATTTAATCATTTATCAAAAAAGATTAGTGTTTCAATAGGAAGTTCACATGCTAGAAGTTAAAGATGCTAAGTATTTGATTATCTTCACTGGACAACCAAATACATCCTTCTGCATCCTGCCTTTAACTTCCTAGGAAAATATTTATTTAAGATTTAATCTTAAAAAATTTGTCTGAATCTCAGTTTTGGAAACTAGACAAAATTGCAAATACAGACCTGATGATCAGTGACACATACAACTACACAGTGTTGACCTGATCAGGCACAGTAGCAAAACAACAGGTTTTAGACTCATTATGTAAGGGAACCATATCTGAACCTGCACTGAAACAACAGATTTAACTGTTAACAGGGACTGTAAATTACACCCTTTGGAAAAAGATGAGACACTTTCCCAGAGCAAGATTTGCACTCAGTGACAAGTCAAAACCTTCCAACTCTCTTACCTTTTGGTGGAAAATAGGACTTGCTCTCTGCTTTGTGAGGCCAGTCTACTACCAAGGGCCCGAATCGTCTGAAGCTGGCAGTAATTTCATCTAAAAACAAGTACAATAGTTGCAAATAAAGTAAATGACATAACTCAATGGAAAAGTACTATCAAGCAAAGACCTTTGTTCCTAACAAAGGTTGACATTTCATGGGAAAAAGACACAGCAAAATTTAGAGTTTCATAAACAAAAAACTTAAAACATGCATCTTCCAAGGTGTTAATATTTACACAATGTATTTCTGGTGATTTTAATCTTCCATTTGTTTTTAATTACTTAAAACCAGCAGTGTTTCAGAAGCATATGGGCAACTAAAGCCATTTGTGAGAACTTGCATGGTGCTTCCCTAAATTCAAATCAGAATCTGGTTTGAATGAAATCAAATCAATTTACAGTTTAGTGATGTACAGTTCAGAGCTCTTTAAGCAGCTATTTATACAACAAGTAACACCACAATTAACATGCTAGCAGTTCCCTATAGATAGGAAATATATATAGGGTATCTGCTCTATAGCAGACACTATCCATGTATCAGAGACAGAAATTTAAAACTGTCTATTTAGAGGTGCTTCTAAAAACTACGAATAGTCTTGCTGCAAGATCTACTATGCCCCTTGACAACTTTATCATGTCTTTCTATCCCAGCCACACCTACATGTCACTGACTGGAAAAGGCTTAGCCATTAAGGAAAAAATACTCTAAACTATATAAAAGCAGCAACACAAATACAAATACACTCAATTTCTTTTAGTCATATCCCTCCCATCATCATATGAACAGGGAGGAAATAAATAAAAGGTATTTCCCTGTGTTTTTGTTTAGTATTTGTACTACAGGCAACTGTGCTGAAGTCTACTAAAATAAATCCCTTAGTGCATTGTAGGAGAGCATCTCAATGAAAATGGAACCAAAATCTGGTCTTTTCATGTCTGAAAGTTAATTAAACACAGTTGGTTTATTTTGTTTGCATGTTATTCTAGGATTACAGTGAACCTCCTAAAGGGACTTCTGTTTACACTGGAAAGTTAACATGCAATTTACATTTATCTGCACAGGAGAAACCTCATATTAAACAGCACAATTACTTCAAATCACCACTGGTGTACAAAGCAATTTCAATTGCAACACTTAACAATCTGAGTTTCTGCAGTACAGTCTCTGTTCGATGTATCAAGAGTGCTCTGCCACTTGACCTTGTTCTGCCTAAGTTTCTCTATTTCTCATCAGGAATAACATTAACCTTTCTGTATCACTGCTGAGATCTTCAGGTAATAGTAAAATAGAACATGAAATTCATTTACGAATGGAAGTTTTCTATGAATACAAAATAAAGCAGGCACAGATAGAGGAGGGCTAAGATGTATTTGAAAGGAATATGCAAGATAATCAGGAGCACACACTCCAGGCATTACATGCAACTCCGCATTCTGCAAGTGCAGAATCAGAAACAACTGCACGACTCCAAAACCAAAAGAGATGAAATTAAGCTCAACACACACATCTACTTATATAAAGAACACACAGTTATAGCCTTTTGCACCACATTGTTTTGCTGAGTGCCTTATTTTTACTACTCCAGTCAGGTTTTTCATGACCTCTCTTTGACTCTCCCTCCAAACTTAAGTCTGCTTAGTTTTCAGGCAGCTCACCTTCATCAATATCTGGTGGAAGACCTCCAACAAACACTTTCCGAGAAAAACGCTCAATTCGTTCTCCATTCTGATGAGCTGAATAGCAGGTAGGGGAATTTAGGACTCCAACTTGATCACTGTGACCATCATCCAGCAAACCATCATCTATTGGGAAGAGGGAAGAACGGCCTTAAAAAGAAAAGATAGTAATGTACATTAAAATAATTTGTGGCAGTACATGGTTATGTAATTTTAGGGAATGGGGGAATAGCAGTCTGGAGAGTCAAAATGAAAATACCAAGATATTAGAAAAGTTGACATTAGTTTTAAAAAAATTTAGGAGAATGAAAAAATTAAACTTCAAAACGGAATTTCAAGATTGCAAGCCGACATCCCTCTAAGTGTAATATTTCATATTACATTATATGGTAGTTGCTCTACTGCATCCAGCAGGAAAGTGGTCTTTTTTTTTTAAATAAAGGGCATTATTTATGAAGAGAAAATATTACAGATTGCTTAAGTAAGTTTGTTAGTCTGCCTTTGGTTTAGCTTCAAGTTAAACTGATAACTTCTTCCTTCTGAATGACTACTGCATGTCTAAAACCGTTGAATTTTAATTGAATAGGGAAAAGGAAACATCATGGACACAATAACAAGTTTCAAACAGGCATGTTTTCTAAAGGTATCTGATGCTGATAACATAAGAATACTTTCAATTTCTAAGAAAGTAAGAGAATTTTAGTAAATGTGCAAAATGTAACACTTGAAAAATGAGTCAGTGCTGATTTACCCTTCTCACTCTCAATTTACCACAGTTTTGGAGGGAAGCCTTGTGGTGATTCCTAACATGTAGCAGTGAGTTTACTGTTACTCTGAAAAGCAAGTGTAAAATCTGAGAAGTTCACAGGATGACTTTGCAGATGCAGCCTGACCCAAACAGACACTTGGAAGGCAGAGGGAATTGAAAATATGGTAATTCTGTCCCATGTATTTCTTCCCTATTTCATATTTAAAAATTTTATAGAACTCCAAACATAAAAAAAAATTTCAGAAGGCCAGGATATTTATCTTGGCATATTCAATCTTGTATTGCTTTAGGTCAGCAACATTAAGATTAATGACAGTTTCAAAATCAGAAGTCAGTCTTAACTGCAAAAACCCCCAAAAGAAGGAATTTGTGAAGCAAAACAGATAGTCCACATCAACACTTCTTCTGAAATACCATTTTCTCCTGTTTGCCACTCATTAAAAAAGTAATTATTACTTAATTCAACTGCTTTCCCAAAAGAAGCAAGAAAGCCAAACCAAAAAGCAACCCAGCACACTTTTGGGAAACAAGCTAGTTTTTAATCTTAAATAGCCAACTTCTTCCATATTCACTCACTAAAAAGCCACGGGCAGGAGCAGTAGGTCCCTGACAGCTGAGTCTGCAGTACCTTGGCTGTGAGCAATACTGCAGTCTCTAATTCTCCCCACTCAGGGGAGCATTACCAGAAAAGCCCGGTAGAAACACCAGCAGAGCCAGTGCTGACCAGCTAGGGGTGAGAGCAGTAAGAAAGCCCTTCATTTACAGAAGGCCACCTGAGAAATCAGGTGGTTAAAAGACAAGGCTGGAGAACAGACAGCAAATGCTATGACAAATAACCTATGTTATGGTAATGCCTATTGACCCCTCTGTGGTATCTCAATAAAAAAACGGAATGAAAGCACAGGACAGTATAGAACAACCAAATATTGTAAAATATCACAAGGAGCATAAAATTAAAAGTGGGATTGCAGGAATGTACCAAGTAACAAAGACTGTTAACTACACCATTTTTATGGTGGCATATCTGTGTCTTCAGCAGGCATCTGATGGAGACAAGTGCAGAAAGCTGTAGTAAGCTCCTCCCTTCCACATTAGGATTGGTAATAGGCATGTTTGAGAATGACTAGCAGGGAGAAAGAGACACTTGCTATCGTAAGGACACAATCAACAGGTCTGTAACACATCAGCAGAGTGCCTTAGAAAGTGGAAGCATATAGCTGGGGCTCAATGGGGCAGAAAATTGAGCAAGCGAGGGAGACAGACACAAAGCTAACATAGCTGGATGAAGCAGGTAAGCAGATTCTTCTTGTGTATCACCTATTTTGGCATAAGAAGAGCAAGCTTGAATCTAGAAGACTGTAACAGCTACATAATGCGCATATGAACTTTAGTTATGAAGACAAGTAAGAATGATCAAATTTTAAAGAGGTATACCAAAAAGCAGTAAGATTTGGATGCACAACTAAAAAAGGGGGATGCAATGAATTTCTGAATTACTAATGTGAATGATGGATAAGATGGAGCTGTTACCATAACGACAGTGACAGGAGTAAGTGCATAATGGAAGAAATAAGACTCACATTGCAGAAATCTGTAGGAAACTGCAAAGTGGAAATTTTAAGACATTCCACTAATATAGGAGAGCTAGTCTCAGTATCTTAAATCTAAAATTACTTTAATTTACCTTGCTCTGTAAGAAGTGTTTCTTAGACAATAAAACTTACAATATAGACAAGTATATAACAGGGAAAATAGTCATAGAACAATCCTCAGAATAATTTATTTTTACCTACAGACCTATGTTAAAATCTCAGAACAATGAGAATTGTTCTTTACAAATAAAACCAGCAGAATACGTTCTGAAGTTATACCAGAGAGCTGAGTTTTACTTTAATGTGGATAAAGGTTTGCCAAAAGCACTATAGCTCCTATTAGAGCTTAGGTGGAATGAAGGACAGTGGATAAACACTTTCAGAGTAATACGGTCTGTATGACTACTAATACTTTCTTCCCCATCTTCCTCAATTTTAAATGTTTCTCAGATAAGGAAAGCAAAATGGTAACTTGCTTTTCTATTTCAATAGGCTTTCACATTTCTCCTGATGACTATGAAGAAAAAGGATAAGCCCTTCTAACCCTTGTTTCTGTTTATTTTATGAAAGCAACGAACCAAGCAGAATCTGACAGGAATTGTCAAAACGATTGTACTCTTACATCCACTGACCATGATCTACATCATCATCATCATCATCATCCCTCTCTAGATTATGGCTACCAAGCAATCAGTTATGAACCAATGCAGAGACCAAGACAGACATATGAACTGATGTATATGTGGTGAATACCAGAAGCTACCAAAGACCTTGGTAGTTTTTTTTTTTTTTGTATGTTTTACATGGTCTTTATAATAACTTCAGGTCACAACCTAATACAGTTAAAACCGCACAGCTTTTCAAGGTTAGTGAGCATGTATTGACTTATACTGTGAAGATCTGTTTACAACTTCTAACAGCAGTCTACTAGACTTCTTGCTAAGTTTATGAAGGGCTTTTAGTTTTTACTCTGTACACTACTGCTTCTATAGAAGCAAAAGGAGATGAGTTAGAAGGACAACTAGCAAACTGTGTACTTTTAAAGGGGACAGTGACTGCAAGCAGTAGCCATTAGCATGAACTAAATTATGATTAGAACTGCAGTTTTCAACTGATTTAAAGATTTGCAATTCAGACACTAAGAGAACAATGACTGTAACAATCCAGACTGTACTCCTCCTTCCCTCACACCCTCCATCTTCCCCAAACTAAGACAACATGCAGATAAGCAATTACAATCAACAATTTGGATTAATTAATCATAATGATCAGTAACAGATCAGAATTAATTGAACTGTAACAAACAGAAGTGAATTACCTCGTCTTCGCCCATAACTCCTTGCTGCATGCAAACAAAGGACAAATTGTAAAATGTCAAATAACTGTATCATGCCCACATACTAAAATACTTAAGATACAAAGAACCATGTGGGTAAGCAGTAAGTAAAAATCTGCATCTATACTTGGTACTGAAAACTGTAGATGAGAATGCATTAAAATCTCACATAAATACCATACTATTTTACTATTAAATTGACATTAGCACCAACTGTAAAGAACATTCTTTCAAATATTTCAACATCTTTAAACTTGATCTTCATGTTAATTACGGATGAATTAATTGTAGCAACTTTGCAATTCATCCTCAAAATGTGATCTATATCTTAAACAAGTGCCTAAATAACACACACAGGGTACTGAAATTGTAAAAAGGAAAATATTACTGTAAAAAGCATGTAGCAAGTGTTAAATTAATCACAGAAACATCCTGGTCCACATGGAACAGTCTGTACAGTCCTTTGCAGTGACAATGCAAATGCTGTAAGCCGTGACCTTCCTTTTTCATGAAAAGACCTAGCAGAAAATTAACCGCAAGGTTTTGTTTGAAACAAAAGATGCCTTGTGGTAGCAAATGAAATCAGGGCACAAGTCACAAGAAATAGCATTGTATCAAAAACACTGCACAAAGGCAAAGCAACAATTTTGCACACACTGCAAGTAAATCCAAGATTTTCCTAACTTTTGAGTTTTGTAAGATTCTTAAAGAGATCATGATTGTAGCTACAGCTCAGAAGACTATACAGATTGCTTCTCTGCCTGAAGGCTAAAAAACTAAAAATAGACAGATTACAAATACAGAAACTATTACACTTTGTGAAATTTCTTAGTTACATTTCCACAAAGTATTTTCTATTCCTGTTTCACAGACTCAGTATCTGAGAAAAATTACTTTAATCATTACACAGTATAGGTTAAGTATCCAAATAGGTAATTTTACTATTAACCATAATGTCATAGCAACATTTAGGAACAAAATGCCATGTCTTGGCATTATTGCTGTGGTTTTATGAGGCATCTATACATACAGCTCTCCTAAAAGCAACTGTTGTTCTGGGCCACTGATATACATACAGACTCATAAAATCACTGATTCATAAATGTCATTCATTGTCCCATTCTCATATTATGAAATACTTATATCCTGGTACCTCATATTTGATTAGGGGTTTTCAACAATTTTATTAAATATAGTATTTTTTTTTCCTTTGTTATCTTGATCGCTTCTGACTAGAAATTCAGTGGATTGCTTATGGAATTGTGAAAAATCTTTGTTTTTTCTCCCTTAGAACAGTTATTTTTTACACAGCAGTCATCATCTTTCTATCCAACTTGCACTGAACTTGCTCTCACATTTACTCTCTCTCACCTGAAATTATTATTATTGAAGAGAACGGTTTTTGCTTAAAGGTTTTCAGATCCTCCAACTTTTTACTAGTAAGCCAAAACAGAAAAAAACACTTTCTGAAAGAAACATAGGTATCTAAACAAGTAGAAACACTTTAATTCACATTTCCGACAACAAATTAGAATCCACAAAACAGTGTATTCTGTGTGCTCAGCTCTCTCACTAGGCGCTGGGGAGACCAACACTGAACTTCAGTCATGTTTTGCCCCTGAAGCCAGGCCCTCAGAGACACGCAGTTCTATGTCAGTGTTGCAGCATGTACAAATCTTCTCTGACTCCTGGCCAAAGTGACTCCCACACAGCATTAACAGTAGCATCACTAAGCCCTCGCCTAACCCCCACATGCTTTTTTTTTTTTTTCCCCTCCTAATTCCATCCACAAATAAAACTAGAGTAAGCAGGGAAAATTCAAGTGCACCCCATTCACAGCACTGGCTGCAGTGCTGTGCCCTCTCTCAGAGGATAATACTGTGATGCATACTAATATTCATCTTTTGGCACAAGTGTCAGGACACTGCTTTTCTTCTCTTCTGCTCCTTTCAGCCCTCCAAACCAGCTCAGATATTTTCATATCATTTTCATCAGACAAGCTGATATGCAGAAAAATATTTTGTTACAGAACAAGTGAAGTATTTTTCTTTGTGCATTCAAAAAAAAGGCAACAGTAATTTTAAGGAAAACCAAAAAAAGGGTTATTAAAATGTTAAAAAACCCCAATGCAGTTGAACTTAAAATGGTAGAGGCTGCAGTATTTTATACATATGGAAAAGACAAGGATGTACTAAAGTTATCTGCGTATTTCTTGCTTCAGAAAAACGATGAGATCAGGGAAAACAGGAGAAAAACTACCTGATGTTGTCACATCATTTACTTTACTTGTATAGCAAACCTTCCTCCCTAAAATTTAACTGTCTTGCTCATTTAGATTGCAAACTAGTCTGGGGAGGGATCTAGTGCTACTCTGAATGTAGAAAAATGCAGAATTTCTGTATTTATTAAAATAATATGCATATAGTGTTTTACACCTTACAGAACATGCATGCTTACAGAGCATGGCACCTGTATAAATACAGTTCATTACAGGTTTACCTATATATCTAGATTACCCAGATGTATTTAGCATACACATAATCAGTGCATATGTTTATAGATAAATAATTGCAGGGAAGACAGCTCTTTTGGAAGAGGCCAGACACTGTAGGCAAATAATTGATTTACAGCAACAAAAAAGGAGAGATCAAACTGTTTTCCTTAACTTGTCCAAATAATAAGTCACAGAGAAATTTGTCTTTTAATTTATAAAGCTGGATATTTTAATTAGCCAGTAACTTGGAAAGATTTCAAATGAGTGAGAATGCATGAAAGACATTTATCCTAGAAAATATAAATTAGGCAACACATACAAGAAGTACAATGATGCCCAACAAAAATGAAATCCAGTAACACTGGAACCTTCCAAAATTAAGAGTGCTGTATATACATCAAAGATACTCCCTTTTAGCTAAAACCTTCTCTTTCTATACCCCTGAAGTTGCCTACTAATACAGCTTACACCCACTAGAAAAATTAAAATCCCCCTTTCTGCAATGTAAATCAGCTCACAAATTCAAGAAAGTAAATACATTTTCTGTGCATGCTCACCTAACACTGAGACAGTAGAAATGGATGTTATGTGAGCAATGCTACTACAAATATACCAAATGTATTGTTTCATTTTATTCAGACACCTATTTCAAATATGCACCAGAGATAAAATATACACATATTGAAATAACTCAACTGAATGACAGAGCTGAATTAAAAATACTATGTTGTATATCAGGAAAAACTACTAGGCAAATTTCTTACAAAGATAACTGTGAAGTTTATAGAAAGATAAATACTATTTGTCGCTAACATTCTGTCGTAATGATCAAACAGTCACTGAGACATGATGAAGTCTTTTTCATTAATAATTGTAATTTAAAGAAATCTGTAAACAATTATAGCAACAATTTCCCAAGAGTCTAGACTAAAGTGGGTAGGTGCCTAATTCCCATTTTATTCAGTTGGATTTGGGTGCCCAAATTCCACTTAGATTTCTTTAAAAACAACATCTTCATAGATTTTGAGGCTGAAAGACATCACTACGACCATTCAAGCTGGGCACACCTAAAAGACTACAGAAGCTCATTTAGCAATGCCTGTATAGGACATTTAGTAATTTCTCTTTGAAGTAAAACAGCTTTCTTCAGAAGCACAACCACTTATAGTATCTGTTATAGTATCTCTAAGAAGTCTAATACGCCCTTGCTAAACTAATCAAACAGGGAATTATGTTTCAAAAGCCATTGAAAAAATTCAATGCATTAAAACTACCAAAGAGGGGGGAACCCTGTAATGGGGAGAAACACCCTACATCCCAATAAACTTGAGTCTTGCATTATTACTTGCTTCAAAAATGTTCTCTCTAAGCTGAAAAAGATGTACTTAGGTATTCTAAAGTATTATTTTTTTTACTTTTGAGAGATAACAGTAATTAAAAAAATGCTTTGCTTTTTTTACAGCTTAAGCTGAAACATATATAATATACATAATTTTTTAGAAACACATAAATCAGGTTTCCTTTGGTTCATTTCATTGATTTAAACAAGGAAAACTGTAAATATTAATGTTAGGTACAGTTCAGTAAGCACACTTTAAATGAGTTGGAAAAAATCTATCATTTAAGAAGAGGAAAAACAACCTAAAAAAAGTTTTATCTGAAAGTGCTTAGTCTTAAAAGGGCTGCACAATTTCAGCCTGGCCAATGTCAGAAGCAGAGATACCAATTCACTAAAATTAATCCAGCTAAATTTCAGAGAGGGTCAGTGTTAAGTGTTAGTGCATGCATAAATGGGCTGAGGATGTTTGAAAATATTTGTGATTTGCTTTCATGAAGGTCTGGTATTCCTACTCCTCCTCAGAGCTACTACAGTACTTACTGAGAAACCAAGGGACATATGTGAGTATTTGAATTACCAACTCTTCTTCTCCCAGTTCTCCCTCTAAGGCATCAGTTACAGGCATAGAGGGAAATGTCAGCTTGAATCCACCTAAGTGGAAAGGAAATTGAAGTCTACAACTTCATCAACAGGTGTTCAAACTGTTAATTCTCATTACTGCATTTGGAGGAAGTCCCTCAATTCTTGCTAAGAAAGAAAGGTTGTGCTGAGTCTGAGCAGCTGGAGCTTCCCAAAAGCTGTTCTCAGTGCTTCTGTTCTTGAGCTGTAGGAAGCTGCAGTTAAGACAGACCAGTCTGAAGGGGCCCTGAAGAGTGTTCCTGACTGCACTGGCCTGCACCGACAGCTACATCAGACTCCAGTTATGTGGTACAGAGTAGGTATCTACAACAACGCTCTGAATTAAATTCTAAAGGGCATAATTTTAAAAATTACGTGTTGCAGTACCTTTTAGATACTCAAACTGTTATTTTTATCTCACCTACTGATGGCTGAAAATAATATTGCAGCTTTTAAAGAAGACAGCAGTCACACTAAGTGCTACCTTTCAAAGTACAAGAGGAACCACACCAGCATTAAAAGCAAGATACTGTTCAGTGCATGTTCTTTCTAGCTTTGTGGTATAGTTTCAGGATAGACTGGTACCACTGTGTTCTCCTAGTGTCCATGGTAACAACAAACCATTTTTTTTCCTAGATATTCCAGAGTTAGAATACTTCCCCTGTGCTTTTTTAGCATGCAGAACTCTAAAAACAGAAGTTCACTATTCTAAGCAAAAATAAAATGAATTGAAATACTAATTTCTTGCACCCATCATATTGAATAATTTCAGTTTCTCTTAATACCATCCTGTCTAACACTTCCTTGTACAGCAGCAGATAATGACAATTGCACATATACCACCTGAACAAACTAGTTTGCAGAATAGGTATTAAAGCTGCAGTTAAATACAGAAAGTTAAATGTTGTAAATGTTGTGACGTCAAGCACATTGATATTTAGCGTAGAGGAATCAAGACTGTGTTGGCTAAACACTGATTTTATTTCAATAGTTGAGTACGTCTTTTTTCTTTTCAAGCTTGATTATCCTCAAGTTACCTGTTCAATACCAAAGGATCTACTTCTTCAAATGTCCATTGTGCAGTATTTTCCTCTACTGGGTATAAAGGTAAACCTTAATATCCTTAAGATTTTAAACATTTACTCAGTGTTACACAGGGAAAATATGCATTTGTTTACATTTTATATCCATTTGCACAAGTGTGATTGTGCAAAATAGGCAAGGCAATTAAAAAAAAAAATCACCAAAAAAACCCCCAAAAACCCCTTTCCACATAATTTCAATCCTGAAAGAATGTATTCTGACTGTTTTTTTAATAAAAAGATCTTTACTGTTAACATTTACATTCATCAAGTCAATGACAAAAGTGTATTTCCTTTGTGTACAACTGCTTACATGTTTTCTAATCTAGAGAAGCTGTGGCACTACAGCTCTAATTTTTCCCAATGCAGAAAACATTGTGTGCAAAACCCCTGATTTATTATTGACTTAGATGGATTACCAAGCTGTGCTTCCTTCTTTAGCCTTGAACAAAGGCTAAAGTTCATGCCTTCACTGAGTAGCAGATGTTCATGAAGTTTGACCTACTGGGAGAGGAACATGAACATGAACTCTAACTTCAGCATATTTCACAGCAGACACATGCTTGACAAAGCCACTTCCAGAAACCCCAACAAAAAAAAAAGTAATTTCACACGAGTCTAATACAAAGTGTCTACTTCACTCTTTATTTACCCAATATAGAAAAATGTGTTTCTGGCCTTCCTTATTTTTCTAATTCCTGTTTCAGTATAACAGATTTGTAACAGCTCTTTGGAAAACATACCCCTGGTTTGCTTGAGAACAAAGAAGAATAGTGCATCATTACAAGCATTTCAGATTTCCAATAAGCTAGAGATAATGAAAGGCTGTTGCAAGATTACCTCTTGCCATTCAACTCCAAAAAATGGCAACAGTCCCATCGGTGCTGAAGACTAGAGGCAAGTAATTCAGTAATAGAATAAAATACCATGATTTTATACCAACATGTCAGATTTAAGCTAAGCTAGAGATAATTAAAAACTGTTATAAGATTAGAACTTACCATTTAACATCAGAAGATTGTCAGTCCCCGGATGCGGATAACTCAAGCGACCTTAAAAGAAAACAAAAACCAAAGAACTAAACAAATGCAGAGGTTTTAGCTATTATGTTAAAAAAATAATGAAAAACCATTGCTTAAAATTTGCCTAAGGGGAAGAAAGAGCTAATATTTAACTCCAATCACATTAACCAACAATACCCTTGACCCAAGTTAAAGCTGACAAGAACAGACTTCTTAACCTTAATTCTCTGGTCATAAGATCTGCAGTGTACTTTGGGATCAGCTCCAATAGGATAAAGCCACTTTTTGTTTCATGACACCCAGAAATAGTGCTGACTGCTTTAGTCGTCTCTTTCACAGTGACTGTGAATAACTGCACTATGCACATTGCTTAACAGAGTGGCATTTCTACAACTTAGTGCTTCTCTATTGGATCAATTTAAGAAAAATCATGTTAATAGGAATCAAGGCACGAAAATTTTATTCAATTATTTATGACTGCATCTTGGTGTATTTCACATAACCCTGGTATGTAATATTTTTCAGTAAGTCTAGCAAAATTAGAGCAGTTGTTTATCTACAGATCCAACAAAATTAAAGACTATTATAGATAACATTTTCAGCATTTTCAAATGAATAAAAAATGATATGAAAACCTTATATCCTGTCATTAGAATTTTTCAAGAATTGCATTTTACTACACTGGTGGCACATTATACTTTAGTAGTTAAATGAATAGTTTAAAATGCACAGCTGAAGTGTCTGTTCACTACAAATTCCTTCTTATTAAAGGAGACCTTTTCTGTTTACAGGAAGCTGCAAACATACCAGTAGTGCACACTGACCTAGAGAGACATTTACAATAGCTGCTGTGTTTGGAAAAACTGTGGTTTAGCATGCAAAAAACTTAATTGCCATGTATCTTGCTATTTTAATATACTCACTTGCTTATAATCTGAAGAATATATATACATGTGTATACATACATACATACATACATACATATATATGAATACTGTGACTTAATATGTAAATCTTTTGAAAGAAATGGGAATGCTTGTAGAGGCATAAAGAAGAACCCAGTCTGGAAGCAACGGGCATGTAGAACTCATACATGTTTAAAGGGTCATATATATGCAGATGGCTCGCAAGAAAAGAAACCACAGGGGAAAAAAAAGAAAGAAAACCAAATCAGCAATCCACATATTAAGGCTTACTAGAAATTCTTATCATACTCAGTTTGGTCCCCTACTGCTGGTAAACCCATGAGCTTAGCAGCAAGACTAGAAATTTCTTGAAATAGTTTTGAGTCCCAAGGGGCACCTTTGGGGTTGAATAAAAAACATTTTTGTTGTAAATCTGTAAATAGTAAGGTTTAAGTTTTGCTATTCTCCTTTAAGAAACCAACTGGGTAATTTTCTGCTAAAAATAATTTGGAAATACACACACTGCAAGCTCTAAAATTTAAAACTTCAAAATAGGAAGATTAAGATAATTCAGGGAATTTTGTTCAGCCTTATTATTTACAGGTATTGTGGCAAAAAGATTTTTATACAGCTATGTACTATTTCTCTTCCCACATATTTTATTATTGTGAGAATGGATGGTATCAGAACACCTGCAGATTAGGTAAGAACGATTTTCTGTCGAATTTCGAAGCACTGAAAGGCTAGGGCAGGCTCCTGGAGAAGAGCAGATGAATGCCTCCCAGAAGGACTCTGCTGTCTTCTCTAACTTATACATAATCTTTGAGTAGACTTAGGCAAAATACTAAACAAAAACCTTTGTAGGAGTCTCTGTCTTTATGTTTCTTGTCTTCAAAATGTCCAGTTTCAATATATTTTTTCTGTTATACTGAACATCTACAGCTATATCTACTGTTTCTTGGAACTAAAAAAATTCTGCCCTTCTAGCAATGCATGCTGGGAAATGCATAGGGTAAGAACTGGGAAAAAGGCATCCTTAAATTGCCATCTGGGAACTGCCACTGATTTGCTCAGCCTAGTGTACAACAAGTTACTTTGCTATACTTAGGTCTTTGCTCTATCAAGACTAATACTCCTTTGTCTAACAGCAAGAATTTCACAAGACCACCATCATATCATGTTTACATACACTGCTACAGAAATACTTGCAATGACGCTCCTTGCAAATCAGAATGCTGTATTTATCTAAAATAACAAAATTAATTGTGAGACTTCATTATCTCAAACTTCCTTGAGTCTGTGGTGACAGTCTTTCTCCCTGTCTGAATTTACCCTCTTTTCCTATTTAGCAAGACAGACAAAGGACGGGGTGTTTTTTCCTGTAATTACTTCACAAACAAAAGTCAGATTTAAGGCCTAGAAAGAGGAAGAAGCCCATCAGTGTTGATACCCGGGGAGGAAAACTTCTAAAAAATAGTGAATTCTAGGTTTATACCTCCACTTTTGCATTCTTTTGCTTTTTTCCCCCTTATAGCTTCACAAATAAGCTGCATCGGAAACACAGATGCCAAGCTGAAATAACAAAAGACTTCTCACTGAGTGGAAGGGAGGGAGTGCACCAGGCATCTGGGCCCACCACTGCAGCTCAAAACCCTGTCTCACTGTAACACAATATTCATTGCACTGCTGTATTGATACTTCTACGTTTTTTTACATGGCTATTTCAATGAAATCACACTTAACTGCATTCTGATGAACTAAACCCCTGTATTTGCTACCTGGTCTAATTCTTGGACTTACAAATTTAATAACATTTTAAACACAGAATGTTTGCTTACTTTTTCAAAATGCAATCACTGCTACATATTTATACTGTTAATTTGGGTTCTTATCTCTCCAATTAATCTTTTGAAGTAAAGTGCACTGTTTTCTAGGCTGTCCACTTGAATTTCATGACATACATAAATTTAGAACGTTTCACAGGTGGAACTGGGTTCAAGATCAGTTTTACACAGAGCTCAGATCACAGTATTTTTAACACGTTATTCTAGGTAAATGGACATTTACTGTATTAAACCTCACTTAAAATATCAATATGTAGAATACAGAGGATGGGAGTACCATCTTGTAACAATTTACTTTGCTTCTATCACATACATCTTTCTAGCTGGCTATTTTCATTCTATGTTGTTTGATATATTAAAAAAAAAGACACCATTTTAAGAACAAGGCACAAATCCTATCTAATCCCATCCTGCTTCAATGACAGTAATGTAGAACTGTATAAACCATTCAGTGGTGTTCTAGCGGTTCCAGTGGCCTCCACCTGCTTAAAAAAGTAGTTTTAATAATAAAGATGATGGAGTAGTTTAAAATCAACTATCAGTTAGTTAAGGAATATCTAATATTTAAATAATAGACTTAGTCCATTCCTGAAAAATGGAAAGTAATTAATTCACAATCTCTCTATTAGAACTTGTCTACAGAACCCAAAATTTATAACCTGCTAATATCTGGAACAAATACAATGCCTAATATTGCCATTCTGTATCAGAAAGATCATCATATTACAGAAATTTTCTGTGTGCAAACCTGAACTTGCAACTTCACCATGTTACTGCTAATTAATAATTCTCATGTATCATGGTTAAATTGAAACTAGCATTGCTAAGAAGCAGGTATGCCTGACACTTCTTATGCAACTAGAGGTTCTATTAAACCTAACCTCCTCTTCCTTATCAAAATGTAACTAAAATTAACAGAACTGCCTGCCTGGTGCATATTTCTCAATGCATTCTTCTGTAAGGACAGAAAAAAACATAAAAAGCTTCAAATAAATTTTGGTGGGCCAGCTGATCCACTGAATCCAATTAAAAGTCTTGCTAATCCAAACCATGAGGAAAGATTAACAAACTTAGTTTTAGTAACATTTTTGTAATCTCATGTTACTGATAGGGGCAATGGAAATTTAAATTTTTGTAAACTTCTCAGCACACATATGTAGCTGTGCTTACTCATTTTTCATTTTAAGGCAAATTCCCATCTACTTTTAGAAATGCATACTTTCTATTCCCATTTAACTAAACTGTTGGAAGGAATCCCCATATACTAAAACATTACTGCTTGAAACATTACTGACTCACAGATTCACAAGTCTGGTATTTCATGTCTATTCTCCCCTTTTTTAAAAAAAGTCTTAATTTGTTGTATTAAGCGACTGAGAATCAAAAATTCCTTACCCTTTTTCCATTTTTTTCAAGAGATCTCCTGACTAGAAGAGAAAAAGCTTCCAAGTCAAGCTTTTCCCAGTAAAAGTGAATGGCTGAGGATCCCAGCAGTTTCAAAAGGCACAGATTTTGGAATCAGCGTAGTTAAGACAACAGCACAAACCCGTGTTTGGACTACACCTAGTTACAGAAAGCCTAGAGACTGCATTTTCCAATGCTTGAGTATGAATTATGCAAGCCAGAACAACGCCAAATGGGTTCTCTTTGATAGTCCATCTATTCAGACAAATCAGTCTCTCAGTCTTAAATATATTCTTTTATCAGAAAAAGTTTCTATGACAGAAAGAAGAAACTGTATGTAAGATCTCCAAGCCTTTTATGTGACTAGGGAGAGAATATTTTCCTCTCTATTTTCTTCAGCCTCAGAAACCCTTTTCTGAGCACAATTTGAATTACTCTAGAAAGAAACAGTGCAGCTTTAAACTTTAGAGCTTCGTTACACAAAATATAAAACAAATGTCTTTGAAAGCAAAACTTTCCATATGTAAAGGAAGATAATGTTCTCTGTGCCAGAGTCTTTACTAGAAAGATGTTTAAAACAACAAATAATGAATACCATTATATCACTGTCTCCTCAATACTAATAAATACTCCATACAAAATACAACCACCACTTCTAAGCTTTCCCCACAAACTGTTCCAGCCCAAAAGCACTGACTTTCCTGCTTCTTGACAATAAAACGTATTGGTAATTGGGAGAGTAAATACACAAGTGGTATGTCTGAAGAGTTATAGTAGCAATACCTACAAACGTCAGGCTATCAGAGTTTTAATTCTTCTCGCAATTGTTTTAAGGACTATTAGAAGAATAAAAAGGGTATTTAACAACGATATAAAAATGAATTAATTTAACTTCAGTTATATTTCACTGAAATTGAATGGATGGGGTAATTTCAGACATTACTTAAGATCTTGTTATGAATTCTGCATGAGAAAGATTAATTTTAATAAGATCAGTATTTCTGCTGAAATGACTAGTGAAGTCAAACATCTCCCTATTACCCTACCTTGAAAATATCTTATCAAAAGGTAAAAATTACTTTTTTTTTTTTAATCATGTCTGTTGTAATGATGAAACTTTGTCTAAGTGAAGCCAAAACTAGTCATCTATAAACAATTTTCTGGCCGGCATAAACTTAGCTTTCAGTGAATCATATTTGAAATAGTTTTTTTTCAAGTTCATGAAAGCAAAAGTGGTGAAATTCAACTTGCTCCTAAAATGGATCTTGACATGCAAAACTTAAAGCTATGAGCTAGTACACAGACTGTCTGTTCTGCATTGTGCAAAATCTGAGACAAGATGCTTAGTCATACTCCAGATATTGTAAGCAGCTAAATCTGAAACACGTGCTTAAAATTCCAGGGACTTTCATTTTACTGCTATGATCGGATATAAAAGATGCATTGTTTTAGTGTGCCACAATTTACTTGAGAACTTGTCATAAAAATATTCTCTAGTTACAAAATATTCTTTAGATACAACAAAATATGTTATATATTAATAAGAACCAGAAATGATAATAATACTAACAACAATATTCCTAATCCTGTGCATTCTGCAAGTAAATATGATGAATTTTTAAGTAAACGTTATATTTTCTCCGGTGCAAAGTCACAAAGACTGATATAACCAAATTAGAGTTTCATGGCTGGCAGTGAAAAGAAAAAAAAGAACTTAAAGTTGCTCAGAAATTACAGAAATGCCAATTAATGGGGAAAAAAATCAGAAGACAATAGAGAAGAACTAAAAGGCTGTTACAGCACAAAGCCACTTCCTCCAATTTCCAGTCCATAAGGAACATTTCTCATGCTTTACTGTTAATAACGTAGCTGTTTAGCTGAAATCATATCCACAGTGAAAAAATATCTTATCCAATCAACTTAAATAGCAGCACACAATTACTCTATTTAAATTCAGTTGATACGTGCATTGTTCTCTGGCACTTGAACAGAAAAATGGGTTTTCTTTAAGTTCATCACTATCAACGGCTTCCATCTGTTTAAGTTCAAACAGAAAACTTAGCAGAATTTTCACTGCAAGAACATGACAGTGAAACTGTTAAAAAAAATAAATCTCTTAACTGTAGACTGATACCATATTCTCATGTACCTAGAAAGCACAGATGGAAAATACTGAGTTTTTCAAGGTATCCATATATGAACCAAATTAACTGTCAAATCTTAAAGCTTTGTCCTGTCTTATTCTCCTTGGAAAATTATTATTAGAAATACATAATTCTCATCTATTGTAACATAATGAAATATGAAGAGATGAATAAAAATAAAAATTGGTATTTTCTGTGCTCACTGTGCCTCCAAAATCTCTTCTGCATTACAGAGCCAAAATTGAAACAGTGAGATGGCAGGGGGAACCAAGCAACCACTTCCATTTGTCATGTCAGCGTGCACAGAAAGAAGCAACAGACTGGTTTTCATTTTCGGGAATGTGAGAGGTGCCAATGGTGAATATTGTAGTAGAAGATCTGCATTCTCTACCTTTAAGCCTAACAGTAGCTTTCAGACAAGGCAAGAAGTATTAGTCACCACCTGAGTGTGGCACATAGAAACAAGAATGCTCTGTCAGAGGAATGATACACCTGGTCAGATTGTCTTTGATGAGATATGCATGCTTTTAGCACACGGCAGTTACCACTGGGCTAGCTGTTTACAGGTTTCAAACCTTTTGTGTTACTTAATTATGTTTTGCAAACATGCAGAATAGACAGAAACTGAATTTAATAAAAGACTTAAATGATAAAATTGGTAAAGTGGAATTAATTCTCTCTAAGCAGTAAGAAAGAAGAGATCAGATTTAAAAACACCTATGGAAATTTAATTTCAGCTTCCACTTTAAAGTCAAGGAAAATTAACTACTTAAGTAAATGCTATTTACTTACAGATGCTTTGCAGCGATTTTCAGCTTAGGAAAAAACTCCCAACTTTTGGCTATTTTAAATCTTAAAATATTATTAAATGCTATCTAAATGCTACAGGTCTTCCAACTGATTACACAAATCTTAAGAGACTCGTAAGCAGACTAGCAAGGTGTCTTTCAAATTAGGAGAACAACAGGCCCTACTGTGCTAATGTAATATACAATAAGTACAGGAGCCTCTAGAAATGGAAAATGGATGGGAGTAAATAATGCTGAAAAAAAACTGTTTTGTTTTTTCAATTGCTTCAATACAGAAATTTAATTTCTACAAAGCAAGCCTGAAGTCATGGATAATTTTAAAATTAGATTGTGTTAGTCTAATTAGAACACCACAAATGAAGTAACACTTGATCAGTCCAAGTAAAATGGTTTGGGTTCCCTGCCCCAATATTCACTAGTAAAGGTCACCTGAGAAAGTATGGCAAAAAGAATTCACGAGAGTTGATGTATAATGAACAAAGGAGTTAAAATGGAAGCCCACACGTGCTAGCTATACGCTTACTGCCATGGCCAAATGATTTAGTAGAGCCCAGAACAGTAAGAGGAACCAGCATTCTAAAGCCAACCGTATTTCTGGACTTCAGATTGGATGCATTATTATCCTCCAGCAGATTTGGAAAAAATATATAAAAGGACAAAACCTGATTTTATCAATGGACTTAGGCTTTCTTTTCAGCTTCAACTGCACAGAAAGGGAAAATTAACTGGCAACACCAGGAGTGGTTTGTTCTACATAACTGTGAAACAATGTTTTCAGTAAAAGATAGCTTAAGACTGACTTTTCATTCAAGTAAGAAATAGTTCATTTACCTTTTTAATATGAACCTAGAATCTAAATTTACAATCAGTAGTAATTCAAATATGCAAAATGGATGACCCTATTTTCTTTATTTAACATAATAACATACCTTTAAGTGGATCATGCTCTGCTCTCATAATGTCAATAAGGGAGTTTTCCAAAGAGTGCATATTCAGACTGTCATACATTCTATTTCGATCCTAAAAGAAAACAAAAGTCTTAGTACTAGAGTACAAATTCTGCAGTTTTTAACAAAAAACTTGAAAGGAAAACACAGGTTCCTTCTAAAAGCTGCCCATTCTGACACTCTGGAGATGGACAATGATACAAAGTAAAATCTGATTTTATTAACAGTAATTTTAACAGCATTCAAATATAAAACTAGAGAGGCAGTGTGAAGAACTCTGTGATGCAGTGTGAACAAATGCTGTGTATACATCTGACAGCCTGTGATTGCCTGTTTCCTTCAGAACTGCTTGAATCAGTTCTAGTGATCCACAGCACAGTAATACATTAGGCTGATTAATGACAGACTAATGCCTGTAAGAGTTCAATTTCATTGCATGCACAAATAAAATAGTGAGGAAGGTGGGGGACTACAGGACAAGAAGGGCAGTCATGTCACATAGAAGAGAGCACTTTCTTGGTGCTTGGCGAAGTGCCTGGCATGGGCCACCAGCCCCGCCAAGGCTGCACTTGCCAGCTTCAGGGCCTTTGCGTACAAAGACTTGAGTTACAAATGGTCAGCACTGACTGAATGGTTACAGGGTGGAAAATTAAAGCTAAACTATGAACAGGAAATGTCACAAATCTTACTAACAGATAGCAGCCTCATAGAGGACAATTTCTTTTACACATTAATATTAAGAAGTTACCATACTGTCTTTACAAATACTTTCACTGACAGTAATAAAAGTTATTGCAATGAACTAAAAATGTTTTCACTGATTTTGTTTTACCCAAGACATTTTCTCCCATGTTTTCCCATACACCCAAGTTACAGACACAGAAAAAAAGATGACTTCTGAATTCTTTAGTCTTTCTAGGGTACCTTTCAGAAACTGAAAATAGGTTGTGTAAAACTATAATCTCTTCTACTTTCAAGGCTGCTGGCTAGACTGTACTGCACTTAAATCCTGTAATTGTGCCTTAATTTTACTGTTGTCTTCTGTCTGCACTATAGTAATTCAGCAATGTAGGATGAAATACATCATATACATCCCCAGACTGGTGAAATTCCCTAAAGATGCAGCCATCCACTTAGTATGTATATAATGTGGACAAAAGGTGTATGACCCACACTCATTGTGACTTTCCGTGATGGCTCAGCAGAAGCACAGACCCATTTCAAACTACATCCCTCAGCAAGCAGGTATTCTTCACACTGGAAGAGTAAAAAAGCAAGCTTGGGAACAGAAGTTTTCTATGAATCACACACTATGACTTATGATCAGCTTTGCCATGATGAAACTAGGGTTTTACTTTCATCTCTTAGAAAGTTTAGTCAATGTTGGAATGAAGAGGGAGAAGCCTTTTTCCCCCATCTCTTTCTACCTCAAACAAATACTATGAGTAATGGGTTTATGTTGGGTAAGCAGCCTGTTAGAAAATAAAGGATCTAATCAAATGACTATTTCTGAAAGCCCTTGCACAATTTTAACGATGTATTAAAAAAAGTAGGTTTCTCCTGCCTCCTGCCATCTCCCAGACCAAATGCCACTGACACTCTGTTAGGCAATCTTCAACCTGGTTTCAGTGCCAGCAAGCCACCAGCAATATTTTAGTTCACAGCAACCTTTATTTTGGGACTGGCTGGCCTTCATTTAGTTCTTTGGCTGCCCTGAGAACCACCAAAATGAAACTGAAGTGACTAATCTGCCTCCATGCCCTTACAGGTTTGTTTCTCAATAGCACAATGAAAAAAACTAGCTTACCACAGCAAACCTGCTGTCTGTAGAAGGTGTGAGCAGTGACCAAGCTGGATCTGTTCCCTACTGTCTCCTACCATTCAGAAGGTATCTCATCAGGATTTTTAATGAAGTCTTAAAGTCAGTTTAAGGCACTAGTTGGTAGGTAGTAAGTACTCTTGCAAAAACCAGTGCTGAGTAAAGACAAAACATGTTTTGCTATCTCTGTAGTTGACAGGGGAAAACAACTAGTATTGGTAAAAGCCAGACTGAACTGTATATGGTGTTTTATCTTTCTTACAGGCTCATTACATATTTTCTTATTTAATTTTATCACTGCTACATACATATGTGTTGAGGTAACACATGACTGCCTAGGAAATGGTCATTATTACAGACTTAATGACACTCTGTGGAGCAGGAGCCTGTAAGAAAAGGCTCAACCATGGTTAATTCCTAAACCTGGCTACTTGGTCCTAGATCTCACAGAGAAATGGAAAAGTAAACATGTAACATGTTCGCAATTTATTTGTAAACTGCTCCACTGCGTGACATGGTGCAATGATTCTAACTTCACCCTTGCATCATTGTATTTTGAAAGTTCTGTGTATCTGAAGTGAGAGGTCTTGCTCTGCTAGAAGCAGAAGACATAATAAACTTTTCTCATGCTTTTTACACCTTATAAAGTTTGTGGTTTGTTTCCTTGGATTGTATTTCTTAATTTTGGGCAATGGAAACATACAATGGGCAGGCACAGCACAATATAAAAACATTGTGAATACACTTAAGTACAGCAGGATTTAAACATGGGAATTGCTTTCTGCTATCCCACTACCCATACATCATGCTACTCACTCATGAGTTTGGGTAGTATCTTGGTAATCACTGCTCCAAATTTTTAATCTCTATTGCAAGTAACACTGATGAATTGCATGATATAAAACAACATTATCTGAAATTTAACTGTCTCTAAAGGTAGGCCATTCTTTGGGTACAAGGTTCATTTTAAATCTTTGTGCCTCTTGACTTTATAATACTACAACACTGCTTTGAGCTCCCCAAATATGTATACCATATCTTTGAAGAGAACAATTATCATCTATGCAAATAGAAGGCTTTAATTTCAAAGCAGAACTTAAAAGTACTTCAGTAATTTAAGTCACACACCAGCAAGTATTTTCTAGAAAGGTCTGTTGAAAGGGGACAATTCTACAATAGCATGCACTACTATATCAGAAAACTTCCATTATGGTTTTGGTCAATTTTTGGGATAAGCACGAAAAGCAGTACCACTGAACACAATTGTTCCAGATCTCCATGCATGTAGAAACAGTCTCAAGAATAAGGATTACCTTTAGTTTCATTATTTCAACACAACTGATAAGCAGTTATCTCCTAAAACAACATGAAAGTAGTCCCAAAAATTAGAACAATTTCCATGTTGTCTTAAAGATAGTTCCAAATTGTTTTGGAAGGTAACTGCTTATCAACCACATTGAAATAATGAAACTAAAGATAATCAGTAGGGCAAAAGGCGCTGATACCTCTGCATGTATGTTAATACACGTTTTCTATCATCCTGACTCCCAAAGCACCTTCTGTCAAGGTTGAATTCCTGTAAAATATTTTTCATTTCCTTCAGATCTGTGGCTAATCAGTCCTGTACTATGAAACAAGTGAACTTTTGCTGTGTCAGAAGGTCTGTATCTCTGTGGAATGTCACAACATAATGCTAGCTCTTTTCCCTCAGAGTTGATAGTTAACTTCTCGCAAGCACTACAGATATAAGACTAGTCTTTTACTTTTAGCTGTCTAAATGTTTGAATCCTGCCTTCCCCATATGAGAATCACAACTGTGTTTGTACAGCAGATTGGTACACCTGCCTGAGTGATATGGTCAAGTAAAAAACTGTCTATGTAAGAAAGTTTACAGAAAAGTGGTAGTTATTTTAGAATAGGAGAAGCACAAAGTACCTTTCCCACAGAATACAAGTGCTAGAACGAGCTTTTGACAGTGTCATGCAAAATACACCTGGAGAGTGTGCATTTGAGAAGTAGTCCCCAAGCCATGCATCTGAACATGCACAAATGGGAGAAGGACAGCTTTCTCTGAAGAGCAAGTTTCAGTACCAAACTGATGAAGAAATAGTTTTTCTAGGCACATCCTATTTAGGACTTCTAAGTATACCCACACAATTTATGCAAATATTATCCTGTTTGAGCACTTGAAGAAACTGCAGTCACATCTCTAAGCTTATATACTGTCACTTATGCATAAAGCAAATACAAGGACTGAAGCTATTGAGTGGTGAATAGTTTTGTTAATTTTTAACCATAAATACTAGTTCATAGTTAAGAAGTTTGGCACCTTTGAATTTTGAACACATGCTCTAAACTACTGATTTGGAGGACTACTTGAAGTAAAAAATTAGAATGCTAACATAGGTATTAATATCTGTAAATGGTAGTAGTCTTTAAGATAGGATCTTTACATGTCTCTTTATATTCTAAAGAAATGTAGTGCTATGAGATGGGAGCAGAAAACAAAAGTCATAAAGCTCATAGTCATTTCAAGTATGGTCTTACTTGGCTGCAAAAAAAGAACTCTGACCTTCACCTTGATGAACTAACTGAGTTTGTAAAAAGCTAAATTAAAGAAACCTTTTTAAAATTGCATCCCAAACTAAAATGTTAACAAGCTTCATTGTTTTCACTTTAAACCTGACCCGAATAAAAATGCGCTCTAAGACTTTCTAGAAAGTGACAGCTGATTTAGTAATAAAGTATCTGCACTTTAAAAAGTACCTGAATATAGTATTCAGTGTTAATGTTAGCAGTAATAACCTAACAATTCCCATATACATATTCTAAAATATCTCTGCTAACATCTAAACTTCAAGTCATTCTTATTTTAGTGAGGATATACTATAATCATAAGCCCCCTTTTGAAACCATAACCAGTGTAAATGAGAAACTTAATATGAAAACCTATTGAAACTACAATTTTAGCTGTATAAAAAAGCAAGGAGGAAGGCTTAAAGTAGACACACAAAATTGCTTGGTTACTCTTCACTATGTCATTAGTGGTGAAGATGAAGTTAAGATGTCTGGTAGACATCTGTGAACGGTCAACCTGACAACAAAGTGTTTAAATCTAAAATGACACAATCAGCTACGTAAGCTAAACTAAATTGAGCCTAAAATGCACCAAGAACAGGTCCTGTGGCAAAGACACACCTACTTCACAGCTACATAAGCATTTTAAAATGCACAAAAAATCCCACTACTGAAGGACTTCAGCTCAAGAGTATGTATTCATAACCTGGAAACAACCAGACACTAGACTATGGAGATGATTAAAGTCTTGGCAATCATGACTTTCAAGGAAAATCTAGAAAATTTGTATATTAATAATTTCAATGAAATAACTAAAGGGACATTTAGTCATTTGAAAGGGAGGTTGTTATTCAAGTTTTGGGTTTCTAACACCCCTGCACCACATCTAGAAACATCTATTCAGTCTTGAGTACTTAAATGCAGATAGCAAATATACTTTTGGATGGATCTTGGGTGAGAACACACTCATTTTAACTCAGAGAACAAGGTGAGATAAGCTACTCAGCATACACATCACTGCTAGACTATCATGGTTGTTAAATATTTTCTTGAATTTTACTAATTCTGAATTTGTATTGCATTAATAGAATGAGCTGTATAACTGAAGCAAATTTAAATAATAGGAGGAAAGTCTTACTTCATATGAAGTCATAAAAATATTTGTATGGTAAGCCCCACAAACTTCTCACTAATTGATTCCTTTGAATGGGTAACCTGTGCAGCTCCTAATACTATTTATTCTAAGGTTGTGATCCTGACATTAAAAGCATGGCCCTAGACTGCTTTCCCCAATTAGAGATATCCCCAGTATGGTCCTCAAACACAAATATCTGGTTATGTGTGTTATTTTAATCAGTCCCAGGCAATCAGTCCACTGCATTAAAAACCCTGAAACTGTTTTGTTCCAGTACAGACTCAGTAAAAAATAAACTGCTAAAGCCTGCCTTATAGATCAGTGTTTGGACAATTATACTACTCTGAGTAAGAAAACTTTGCAGCTAGATAATCTCAATGCTTTCAAGTTTAACATCAGCTGCCAAATACTCTGCACTTTTGAAAAACTGGGCCACACATTTAGGAGTCTAAACATGGCATTAAGAATCCAACTTCAGCAACTTGCACTTCACCTAATATTCACTGGTATGTGTTATCATCTAGATCAGCCATTGAAAATGTTAAGCTGTATTGTACTAAAACTGTCATATTAAAAATCTGAAATTCTCCAAATGGAAGTGATTCTAAGGCAGAAGAACAGGACAGCAGCCTAAATTAAATATCTAAAACTAACACCCATTGTGATATACAATCTTAAACCACATTTTGTTTTTCATGTGATTAGCTTTCTTTGAAAACTTGAGCACATTTCAAAAAGAAATAGAAAAAGAAAAATCTGCATTTGTGCAAGATGCTACCTTACCATACCAATCCCCAGCTGGAGAGCTATGTTTAAACACAGAATAAGAACACTCAGCCTTTAGGACCATGAACATTACACACAGTTTGTCTGAACAAACAGGAAGGACAAATCAAGGTGAAAACCACCCAGACACGCAGTGTATTTCTTTAATTCCAAAGAGACACAGAAATTAAATTCCTATTCATACATTACAGTGTTTTTACTACAATGAAAATAGTTGAACACTGATGTGTAGTATTAAACATTTTTAACATGTTTTTGTAAGTTATTTGCAAGACTGTAAGAAAAACTAGGCTTGCAATCAAAATAGGATACTGCAGTTCTTTAAAAAAAATAAAAATTTAGAAATAGTTAATTATTTTCCTTGTATAAGGAATATAAATCAAAAAATGGATATACAAAACACTGATCTCTGTCCTTGCGTTTTGTTGGCAAAAACGTCTGTGGCATGTTTTTGGGGAAAAACACTTGTATCAAAAGGTTTAGAAATATATTTTCAGCTTTGTACCCTATAACTGGGGTTTTTTGTGCTTTAGGTCAGGAAATAAAAGAGAATATTCGTATTATCTGACTTCTTGAAATGCAATAGAAGTGCCTAAAGTGCAATCCCGGGGGCTGTGTAAGGTCAGGGGTGCCAGGTACGTTCTTCTAGAGAATTAGATTATCTAAATAAGGAAGCTAGATTCTCTCTAAGGAGAGAGAAATAGGCCCCTCAATTAAATGCTTAAGTTGTACGGTGTCAATACTTGACAAGATTTCTAACTGCTTCTTTAATGATTCAAATAAAGGCAACAACCCTTCCCTACATGAAATACCTATAATGGTGGAAGCAGTACGGCTGAACTCAGACAAAGCTATGTCTACAAGTTTTATGTCTATGAAAGAGCTTTATTCGATGCAGTTTGTATCATCTAAAAATTGTGAGAAAGGCAAAAAAGCTTCTCACAGTGAGGCACTTAAGAAAAACTTGGCTATAGGCTTAATTTGCTCACACTTAAATCAGTGTTACCATGATGTTTAATTATTTTTACTAGAAACCAAAACAAACTGCTGAACTTTTTAAAAATCCTATAAGATGCCTTTCATAACTTCTGTAAGCAAAAGCAGCTTTGCTGCAACTAATGTGGCCACTGTGAATTCAGCTTCACATGCGATATGTTTCAGTTTTAACTAGGAAGTACAGAAAATCTGCTTTCATCCCAACAAGCAATACTCACAATAGTTTACTCAGTTATCAGAAATGACACTCATTGTCACTGGTATATTAGTTTAATGTCAAGCAGTATTGTTTTCATCAGAATAGATGTCACTTTTATTCTGGGGACCACAAATCAATGCCAATTCCAAATAATAAAAAAGTTTGATGGAACAGCAAAGCTTCAAGCTTGGATACAATTCCTCTGTAGTTTATCTTGTTTGCATGAGGTACATGTTTTTCAGAAAATGGATGAGTAGCTGACATGCTGAATGCTATCTGGACTCCGCAAAAATATATAGCTCTTTAAAAATGGTAGCTAAACATTGAAGATCTACACAAAGTTAGTCCCTGAGAGCCCTAGCTTTTCTAAGCTGTTTTTATTGCCAAGTTTGAGCTAGCAATCATTTAGAAGAGAGGTGCTTTGTCCCCTACCCTACAAAATTATAACTGCAGTTAGCCCAAAGAAAGAAGTATTCTGCAAAACTGTGAATGATGCAGTATGTATCCAACATACATGCTAAGATGTGTTTGCTCTGTGGAAGCTTGGAAGACATAGGCAACTTCTACACACACAAAAAATACTTCTGTGCTATGCTTCTCAAATGGAACAAAATTCAATTAGTATTATTATTTAGTATTTTCTGAAATTGCTACTGTATCTTTAAGAATCCTCAATCTAAATACCACAACCTTTTATGGAAAGAGACAAGCACAGTACAAATCAGCAAGATGGGTGTTTGACAGCATTGCAATTGCCAACAAGTCCTGATGAAAAGAAGCATGAGCTCCAAGCTTTGTTTAACTTTTTCATTATAACTTGAAAAATGTAACAGTCATCACAAGGAATTAATCACATAACAATACTGAAAAATAAGAACACAACTTCAGTGTAGCAAAGTAATTTATGGAAACATCTAGTGTTTCCACAATAGCAGTAGATAACACTGCAACCCTTCAAAGAGGTTTATTTTTACTGCATTCTGCAACTATGACTTTATACATGTCAGGGAGATTTAAGCATAGACACATCAACAGCATAAATATATCCAAACAGGCCTATTTAATTGGTGGGTCTGGTGCTTATAGGTGTGACCAACAATTGAGAATGCCCAACTTCTCACTCTGACATTATCCCTTAAAAAAATCCCCCAATCCTTACACAGAAATATTAAAGTATTATAAAGTTAAATTGCAAGGATTTATTTTCTACCCTATTACATAGAAGTTATTTAGATCATAGCCTAAATGCACAAGACACTTGTTCACACTTCAAATGAGTTCATCTGTATTAGACAACCGCTGTAGAAGCTTCTGAAAGTTCAAAGTATTGGTCATACGGACTCGTAAGGCATACTGCATAAGCAAATACATTCACAACTTGTGCTTAGCTGCATATGATTCCAGTGTATGTATCGCAGCAGTTTCAGTGTATGATGGCATTAGTATTTTTAAATCTGTTTCTTAGATTAAAATCTTTGGAACAGATTTCAGCATTTATTTTCTGCTATTTTTGCTGCCCTGCACTGCAAAGTATTACCTATCTGAAATATGTTTTATTCAATACAACACAGTTCCTGAAGAGCGACGCATTTTTTTCCCCCATCTTTCTACCCACACAAAAGATTATTCTACTATGATATTTCAGCTAGCAAGGCTACTTAACAGAACCTGTTTTCACAGTATGGGCAAATGCATATACTTGGAGCATAACTTCGGCATGCCCGAAAGTCACGTTAGCTTCAAAAACACTACAAGTATCAGAGAGCACCTGGGTAGAGTCAGGACATGGCCTCCTGTGCCAAATCCACCAGAAAAATGGTAAGAATAAACAGAATTCTGGTGGGAAATCTGGTCCCAAGGAATACCCCTTTCCCACTACCTCAGCTACATGAGCGTTAGATTGCCATTTATGCAAATACAGCTCAAATGTGCTCAGGATTATGACAAATGAAAGGCCTCTGCTAAGAAGGAATGACTAAATTAATACAGGTAAGAATAGGAAAAATAACATTTTACCAAGAGGTTACTGAGGCCACAATTAAATGACTTACTTAAAGTCACATAAGGTGTCACTGGCAAAATTCAGGAGGTGAATCCAGATCTTTAGTTCTAAGACACATCCTTCTGTTTAACACTTCTAAATCCCAGGACTTCCAGACAAAACAAAGACATAAAAGGTGCTAAAATGTGGAGAAAAGAGATCTCACACACAAACATAAGCCTAGAATACCACTAAAAGACAAACATGACAAAGACTGGAGAACCATCTACAAAGTAAGAAAAGCTACTTACAAGGACGAGCAAACAAACAAACAAAAAAAATCTTGAGTTTTAAAGGGATTTATAAGAATACAAGCATTACCATAGGCAGAAAATACTTGCTGGATTGAACATGCTATGTTTTATTGCTTCATCAGTACCTGCAGTTTGCATCTTTCTTGATAATCAATATTCTTATTCAACTGTGAGAATCATATATTGCTGAATACACTGAACACATGAGGATTAATTACAATTTAAGACTAAAAATAATACAGAAACACAATTTTCAAACCAAGTACCAAGGCTGCAACCACTGTTTCATTCTCATTTAAAATGAATGAAATAAAAATGCTATACAAGACTATGAACACACCAGGTATACCATCCTTACCTGCAAAGGAAGGAGAGTATTACTGTTGGTGTCAGTTCGGAAAACATTATCTTCAATCCACGATTTTGGTGTCAGTGATGGAGTAGATCGAGTAAATTTAGGAGGAGCTATGACATTACCAGAAAAAGGCTTCTTCAAAGGAGAGATCTGGTTCATAGTTCCTGGAATTCCCATGTTTCCAGTTCTACGATGGTCTCTGCCATGCATTCCTCCCCAGGATATATTTCCTGTGCTCCAGCCGCTGCTCTGATTGCTCCAGGGTGACTGCTTCAAAAGAGGCTAAAAAAGAAAGATTAAGTTATATTATTTTGAAAGTATTTGAAATGCTTTTCTACTTAAAAATATCAAACCCCAAAATAACCAACCACCAAGTAAGCCATGAGCAGAGATTTCTATGAACCACTCTCTCCTGATAACTTGCAAATGAGTTAACTCAGGCAAGAAAGAAAACACAGCTTCATTAAAAGAAAAGTCAATCCTACTCCAGTACTCCTACCCCCCCCCAGTAAACACCACACCACTTGTGCAGGCAATTTTGATTATCATTTTAGTACCTTGTAGCATTTCTAAAGCTATGCAGAAAAAAAATTCCAGGGTGTAAAAACCATGTCACAAAAAACCCTGAGACCAGTTTTTATCATACATTACTTGATATAATACGATGAGATCTCTGCATAAAAAACAGAAGAATTTCAAAGTGATTTAAAATTATTATTAATATTCATATTTATTCTAATAATTATTGCTACTGAGTAGCAGTATTTCACTACAGTGAGTAGAAATATAAAAATTAAAATGGCATATTTAATTCCCCCTCCCAAGTATTTTAAATATCATTGTCTCAGTATTACCATATAAGAGCAAAAAGAGCACTGACTACTGTACAGAGAATCTGTCTGAATGAGCTATCTTAACATTTCCACATTAAAATGCATTCTTCTGAATCCACTTCTCAAATATTTCTGGAGTAATGAATGGAGTAATGAATCTGTGTGATTCTGCAGGGTGTACTCTAGAATTATTTTTTATTTTTTTTACTATTTTTTTTTCTTATCTAGATATGGTGTATGTTACACCTACATAAATACACTTTTATACAAGGGCATATAAATCCACTTATTATAAGTGCACTACATTCTCTAACACGAAAATGGAAGAAAGATTTTAGAAAGAAGACTTTTAAAGGATTAAGTTTTTATTCCTAAGCTACAACTTCTGCTATACTGGTTGTCATATTACCAAGAGGCGGACCCACTGAGCATGACTGACAGTGAAAAACTGTATTTATCTTTAGTAGTCTCAAATATGACTGTTCTTGGAAACGCTTTTTCTCAAACAGAAATGGAGTGGGGGTGCATGTGACGTTTCTAAATTCAGTTCTGTGAAGTGAAAACACAGTACTTTTATCTCCAAGCTTAGCTGCAAGCAACCCTCAAGCTGCATTTCTAATAACTCAAAAATTTAAAGCATGTCAATGTGTTATGTATCAGGTAAAAGAAAACTTTCTGAAGACAGAACGATAAAATTTTAACACCCCCACCACCTTCACCCCCAGAAAACAAACCAGAAAACCACTAAAGCCATTCTTGGTCAAGTGATCAGGAAAACATCCTATTCCATATAATTACAGATAATTACATTGTAAAACTTGAACACTTGCATTGGAATTTTGGGAGAGGCAGGTACTCTATTGTGAAACAAACCTTAAGAGATAATGCCAAATGTTAACAAGCCTCTAATATTGCTAGCTATGCTGTCACGGCACTGTTTAAGTATACCTACAACTTGTAAGTGAGAGAAAATTCCTGTACACCTCAGTGTCGGAATTTGCTTGAAGAAGGTTATTATAGATGTTAAGGACAACTAGCTCCTGAGCATAATACACTGAAAACAGTTCTTGAACAGGCACACAATCTGAGATTCCAGTTCTGATACAAATGAATCTCTGCCGGTTAAATCTGACAGGATTTAATACCAGAATGAAAAAAAAATTAGGATGAGGCCTATATAACTTCAGCCTTTCATAACTGAGCTAATTACTGGAGCAAAATTGACTTATAATGCAACAGCCGGTAATATTAACACGGATTTGCTTCTCACTGATTTCTTATAATATTCTGATCTAGTAAAAAACGTAAACTTCCATTTTAACACGAGATCCTTACAGTCCTCGATTAAAATCGGATTAAAATCGGTCACAGAACTACCTTAACTTGAAACACTGCGCTGCTCTCTGACACACATTCAAACAACGTCAGTCAAAACCCATGAAAAGGCAGCACGGTGTCAACTTTCGCATCTGACCCTCCTCTCGGCGACCCGTGTCCGTCCGACGGAGCCCGCCCGAGGGCCGGTCCCCGGCTGGGGAAGGGGCTGCCCGGGGGGGGCGGCGCCGGCCGGAGCTGTCAGGCTCATTGTTCCGGGGACACCGCGCCTGCCGCGGGCGGCTCGGGGGGACAAGGGGGGCATTTTGACGGCGAAACTCACAGACAGCAACAGGACTGTTTGTGCTCTATTTTAAGAGCAAATCCTCTCCTCTCGTCCCGAAAAAAAACCCGGCATCCCTCGGTAGGCGACGGTGCACCGAGGAGGGCCAGAAGAGCTACCCCGGCACCTGCCACCCGGAACGGGGGGGGAGAGTGGCCGAGCGCGGGGCGGCTGCTGCCCGCAACCCCTTTCGGCCCG